>JAJJWX010002698.1:1532500-2109709 GCA_023529315.1 Papaver bracteatum
TTTGCATGCTAAAGTGACCCTTTTGTTACAAATCTTCATTTGCATCTGATTATCATCTCCCAAACATACTCCCACATATTTGCTTTTTGACTTCATCTTCATAAAATACATCACAAATATCAGGCAATCTGGTGATTCCCCTTGTTGAGGTGCTTCACATTCATTGATTACTACATTCTTCAATGTCTCTTTACTGTTCTCCACCAAGTACATGTTGATAGGTTTGAACATGTAATCTGCCATTTTTGTGGCGTTTGGATAACATATTGCTCCCCATTTAGCTTTGGAAGAATTGTAGTGGTTGAAAACCATTTTTTCGCATTCATACTCAAGTAGCGTCCAATGGAGATTATTATGGCACATTGGTACAAGAATCTTCTTGATACTTTTATCCATCGCCAATATTGGATTGTAAACATATTCTTCTTCTCCTCCTTTGAGCTTATCCGGGAACTCGATATTGAACTGAAAACATGGATGTAGTTGAATAGTTATACATAACTATGTTTAATATGTAGTGTACCTATTCCTACATACTTTTAATATAAATATGGATGTAGTTACTCAAAACATGTATGTAGTTGAATAGTTATATTTAATTATGTTTTAATATATAGTGTACCTATTCCTATATACTTTTAATATAAATATGCACTATAACATAACAACTTACCCAAGCGGACGGATCCAGATGCAAGACAGGTAAGTATTTTCTGTCTATTTCGCGTATCAGTTGCTCTTCCTGAAACTTGTTGTTAAACTTGTATACTACCGTAGTTGAGAAGATTTTTATCTAAAGAATCATTATGTACCAAGTCCTCAACTGAAGATGCACTAATGCAAAGACCACCTTCTCCCGTTTTCCAAGCAATTGAGCTTGAAAGATAATGATGTAAAGGTTAGTATTCTTGTGTAACATAACATATAGATATGTTCCCAAGCATAATGATATGTTCTCATTGCAGTGTAATCATCTTCCTAGTACATATATTACATGTCAGTTACCCTTATTAGTGTAACCATCTTCCACTACATACCGATATGTAGTGGTATATTGATAGCCATACAATCAGTTAGTGTTGATTATAGTGTAACCATCCTACACTACAAACTGATATGTAATACTACAATATTGATATGTAGTGGTATAATGATAACCATACCATCAGTTAGTACTGATTGTAATGTAACCATCTTCCACTGCATCACTTAAAGCAAATTTAAACCATTACATAAGATTAGTATAAACTTTTGTGGTTTCCCAGCTGATTCACCATCTACGGGGGTCGATGGGGCAGTTCCCCCTCGTATCAACAACATGTAATATCAGTATGTAATACTACAATACTAATATGTAATATTATGTAATACTACAATACTGATATTAATCTATGGATAAATTTTTGTATATGCAGATGTTCCAAATAATAATGCAAATTAAAAACTCACCTAATCAAGTCTGCATTATCGAAGAATTTGGAAAGGATAGTCTTTTGATCATCCTTCAAGTCATTATAGAATGGCGACTTATACAGTTTTAGGAAATGCTTGCGGCGCAATTTAAGCTTTTTGTTCTTTCTTTTTTTGGTATTGCTTCTATTCCTCCAGCTTTCAGCTTCTTAGGTTCTTTAGGTTTTCTATGATGGTGAGAACTTACTTCCACTTTCGTAAATATCATCTACCTTTTTTGCACGATGGGGACAAGTAACGGGTCTGGTAGGTGTTAGCTGCTGATTTTCGGGCTTTGTGACGCGCTTTTTGTTCACTCTTACCCATTTTTGTTTATGGCTTGGGGTAATTGGTTCCTGCATTTTTTATCAACATAAAAAAATATATATATATATATATAAATGTAAACACACAACATAGCTGGTGATTAACATTAACTACACAAAGTATGCACAAACTAAGATTTAGTACATATCGTTCACCTGTGAGGGAACATCGAAAACATCTTGTGAAGGAACCTCCAAAGTATCTTGTGAACGTTTCTAAGGGATGTTTTCTTGTTGCTTAGCTGTAACTTCACCTGCATATTTCAGTTCACTGGGTTCTTGTTGCTTAGTTGTATCTTGTGGAAATTCTACAAGTTGCAAATCTCTTCCAAACAAATTATCAAAATGTTGTCGTATGTCAATACCAAAAAGACCACCGTTTTTATCTAGAAGGAGGTCTGCATACTCTTCGACGTAAATTCCGATCCCGGAGTTTGCCATGTCTAAATAATCTCTCATAGAGAGATGTTCAATTTGTTCCAAACTCGACATCTCACTAAACAAAGGTACATCCATGAGACAAAAACCTCCCGCCACCAATGCAGTGTTATAGTCTTCGGATTTCTGGGACAAAACTTCAACTGTCTCCTTTGTTTGTTGTATCTTAGTAAGCAACTCCTTTACTGCTATCTTCTCAACTTCAAGTGGATCAGTCTGCAAAAGGCAATTGAAACTTTCAACATTAAATCTAGTTACATATGTATTACTATGTAAACATTCTATGTAACAGTGCATAGAAATATGTAACAGGGTATAGCAATAAGTATCTACCAGTACATATTCATATTTAACAATACATAACAATATGTAATGGTAGATACCACTAAAACAATGTAAGTATCTACCACTACATATTCATATGTAATAGTACATATCAAATACTGCACATTACAAATTGACACCCAAGGTATAAAGTGGTCAAGCATGCATAAAGACAGCACAACTGTACAACCCACTACTAATGTGATAAGTACTTAATACTTCACAAGTCCAATCTAATGTTTAATGGGTTTTGAATATCTACAACTGTTTGGATCTTTATTAGAGCCATAATAACATATATTTCATAGCCATCAAGCCTTTAGAACCATTAACTCATTGTTAATTTATGTCAGCCCTAGAGTTTATTCCTATTTTCTCACAAGTGTTTTCATGTGGAAACTAATGCATTCATTCTAACAGTACATATCAATATGTAATGGTAGATACCACTACAAGAATGTAAGTATCT
The DNA here is from genome assembly GCA_023529315.1 of Papaver bracteatum. Lineage (NCBI taxonomy): Eukaryota > Viridiplantae > Streptophyta > Magnoliopsida > Ranunculales > Papaveraceae > Papaver > Papaver bracteatum. The sequence goes on from JAJJWX010002698.1 coordinate 1,535,507, forward strand.
ACTTTGATACAGTAAAAAGTGAACACTAAAACCATCTTCCACTATATGTCAGTATCTATCACCATTAGAAAGTGAAATAGTCAAAGAGATACAGTAAAAACTGAAAATTAAAATCAAACTTAGGCTGCATACTACTTACCTGCGTGTTTTCTTTGCTATTTTTTTCTTGTATCTCTTTGACGTTTTGCTCCATATTAGATTTAGCCCAGTTTCTAACCTCAGAACGCTGAACTTCAATACTGCAGATGTTGTTGACAATTCAACTTCAGAGGTGGCATTAGCATGAGTTTGATCTTTCGGTGTTGACAAACCAACTTCAGCATAGTTGACATTAACATCTGTTTGATGTTCCGGAGAACCTTGCATTTCGACCTCAACTGTTTGAGGGTCCACATTCAACTCTTGGGGGGAGTTTCTTTGAGTAGGAGTACATCCCAAGCTAACATAATCTTCATGGCCGGCTTCTCTCTGTAAAGGTAAAGCTTTCAAGTAAATTTCATGCAACATGAACTCAAACTTTGAAGAGTCAACCATTTCGCCTTCTTGCTGCATTGTGTTGACTTCGCTCATTTGGCTGATATTGTACTCCTCAAGTCATCATATTTTATCTTCCAATCCTGTCCCCCCGATACTGTGTCATCTTTCTTTCTCTTCTTCCGTTGGACATCCATTTTCTTCTTATTTCTCTTCTTCCGATTCAGAACTGTCATCTTTTTCACTGGAAGATTCAGTATTTTCTTCCTCTTGAATCCTTCTTGAGATACGATTAAGGGTTTTTTTTTTCTTGGTTTGTGATCTCGTCTTTGAAATCAACATGGAACTGGTACAAATCAAAGAATGTAAAAAGCAACTACATATTAGTTATTACCAAAAAAATTTATCTTTCTTTCTCTATTTAGATACGTATTGATATGTATCACCGCATATTCAATACTAATAGCTACATATTGATATGCTAATAACTACATATTGATCTGCTAATAACTACATATTGATATGTATCACCACATATTAAATGCAAATAACTACATACTGGCACAACAAAGTAACACGATGCAAAAATCACTACATATGAATATGTACTGCTAGTTTACCTCATACTCAGAAAGATCAATATCCTTTAAGAACTCAGTACATATCTTTGTATGATTCCACGTAGCCACTCTTGGCACATACATTCCTTCAGGTTCTGTCACTATATGCTCGGGCTGCACCAAATGGGTATGCTCCGCAAACCATGGCTGCAAGTATTTGATATGCAGTGTTAGATATACTATCAAAATGTAGAAAACACACAAAACAAAAGATTTTTAAAGTAGAGAAAATCTTACCAACAAATAAACAGCACAACCATTAGTGTGTTCTACGGTTTCCTCGTTTTCATTCAGCTCTCGCTCTAAATGACATTGAATGAGGTCAGGCCATGAAATAGTCTTGGCATTCTCAAGATCAAGAACGAAGCCAATATATTTTTCAGTCATAGCGTTTGCATCACTTGTAGCGAAAAATAATGAAGTGCACATAAATAGGCAGATAAGCCTAACAAGATCTTCGGCATCTTCCTCTTCTTCCTCAGATTCTTCAGAATCTTCATTTGATTGATCACCCACGCTTTGCAGAGACTCTTTATCAGACTTCTTCTTTTTTACATTAATTGGTGGTCTTTTAAGGATTTTCAAGATTGCCTTCACAATCATTGGCCTAGTCACTTTTTCACCATCTTTCATCCCAGCAGGAAAAGTCCTTTTGAAGAATTCACTTTCACGCCATCCACTTTTTTTATTGACAAGTGTAAGCCTTAAATCATGATATTCCCTATTTGGAATTTGTGGCATCCCATAAACAACTGCCATTTCTTCTGGTGTGGATACCAGCTCATGCGGTGAGCCATGCCTTACAAAGAAAAATGTAAGCTTGTTTGGATCTTGACCTCTCACGTAACAACGTAATATTTTGGTCATTGCATCTTCAAGCTTTAACCAATGTTCCAACTCAAATGTAGTGTACCATAACATTAGGAACATGTTCCCATATGATGCTTCAGAAATCAGCTTCAGCTGCAACTTACTCAACCTAAGTTTTTATTTGGTCTTAATAGTCTTCACAAGCCCCTGAAACCAATTCGGTATAAACTTCGTGGTTTTCCAGCTCCTCTCTTACGCTTATTACCACCTACACAATAGCAAGAATCTAAAACCATTACACGACATATCAATATGTAGTTATAATATCTACCATGTACTCGAAACTACATATTATTAGCAGTACATATCAATATGTAATGGTAGATACCACTACAAGAATATAAGTATCTACCTCTACATATTACTATGTAACTACATATTATTAGCAGTACATATCAATATGTAATGGTAGATACCACTACAAGAATGTAAGTATCTACCTCTACATATTGCTATGTAACAGTACAATTGGCATATGTCATATGTATCTACTTTGATACAGTAGAAAGTGAACATTAAAATCTATTTCATATGTTTTACTATTTACGGGGGTCGAGGGGGCAGCGCCCTTGTTATTAAGAATTAATTTGGTTTTAACACTACAAACACTACATATTAAGAGTACAAACACTACATACCTTCTTTCAGGGGTACATTTGCTTCCCCCCTTTTTGCTTTCCCCTTTACTTTTGGTGAAGGAGTAGCATCTCTCAGGACAAGTGCTTTGTTCCCCTTTGCTTGCGGTGAAGGAGTAGCAGCCTTTGTAGCCTTTTTTCCTTTTGCTTTAGTAGTTGCCGCCGCTGCTTTTGTTTTGGTTTTTTTCCCTGTTGTAAACCAAAAACAGTATCAAAAAATCACGACATATTCATAAACAAACACAACAATGCATCACTACATATTCATAAGCAGGTTTCACACAGTACATGGCAATATGTAGTTGATATGTAAGTATTTTTTAACACTAAAAACACTACATATTGATAGTGGTGCTTATTCTAAACATGTAATGATATGTAGAAGTATTAGACAACATATTGATATGTAGTACACACTTGTAAGTTGATATCTAAGTATTTTTTAAGATTTCATATGTATTAGTTTTCTAACACTACATATTGGTATGTAGCGGTGCTTATGATATATTGCATGTCAATTTGAAGTACATACAAACATGTACAGATGCTTTACCTTTTTTCATTTAGCATAAAAATCGAAATCAATCACAATTAGGTTTATTTTCTGACCTGCTCACCTTTTTTCTGAGGAACATTTGCTTTCTTTGTTGGTGACGGAGTAACAACTTTACTCATACTTCGAGTTGTCGATGATTTAGCAGCAGGGGAGGTTTCTGTTGGTGAATCATCAACAGTTTTTCTTCTCCTTTTTGCTGGTGAAGGGGTTTCTTCTACCATTTCTTCTGTAATTGTCGCTTAATTGTTCTATTCGTAACCTTTTTCACTTCAATTGAATGTTATGAAAAAATTAGGTCAAGAACGGAAGTTTTTTCTGTAACTGATGATTTTCGATCTTTTGATTTCAATCTTATGATTTTCTGTAACCGATGATTTTCGAACTTTTGATTGAGAAGAAAAAGAAGTTTTGATGGTTTCTGCGGAAAAAATGAAGTTGCAGAAGAGAGAAGAAAAATGAAGAAAAAAAATCTGAAAAGGTAACTGTGTAAACCGTGATAATTTTGTTCTGTTGTAGACTACACACTAAACTGGGGTCGGGTTTTTGGACCAAACAACAAATTTCTCTGGTAGCCGTTCGTGCCGATCTTCCAACATTTGAAAATTGACTTGTCCTTTCCGTTCAATTCCTTTGATCGGTAGGATGTAGACGAGTTCGACATTGGATTATGGATATCATTGTCCAACAACTTGATCATCTTATTACTATAGAGGCTACATAAGAACCAAATAATTTGGACTGCTATAAATTTAAGAAACTCATCTTACTACACCGCCGCTATACAGTAGAAACATACAGAACTGCAAAAAAAAAAGAACAAAGACAGAAGCACAGAGATTACGGATGCATCAGTTGGCTCACTACATAAGAGGCATGAGATCCCCACAACTTCCACGTTTTTTATCTTTTATCATAATAATTTCCATCAACGAAAGGAATAACACCCTTCCATGGCTCAATGACGATTTTCCCAGAGATTGGTGAGTGTTATTTTTCCACAATTACCTTCGTCCAGCCTATCAAACTGTGCGCAGATCTGTTGGATATCTTTCTCTGCTATCTTGTTCATCTCTTTGAGCTTGTATATGACATACTCAGATTTGCTGCACAATAAAATGTATGTAAGAATCAATAATTAGCATTAGAAACGGAAAAACAATGGAACACTAGAACCCTTGTTAACTTCAAGTGACGGCAGTTGAATAGCTGAGTAATAAAATAAAGAGCAACAGTCACCAAATAAATATAGAGGTTTCATGAATCTTGGACCAAATTGGTGCTCATACAGATCAAAGAAATGAATCTAAGATCTATTGTACATTCCAATGAATCATAAAACAGGGTGCAGCCCAAATTTTGAATTTCAGGAAGGAAAAGAATTATCCCAAACAAAAGACGCGAACAGGCACCAACATGTTGAACCTACTACCGCAAAGAACATACTGGTAATACTTCGATACAAAATGGGAAGGATTATGCAATTAATCCATAATTCACATAGAATTCCCAAAGGATTTTCAAATGCTAATAACTAATAAAGCAGGATGGAAAAGCTATAGTTTAACTTCAAATATAACAAATGTATGGTTTGATCTGAGCTGCCTATTTTCTTGTTTGCATAACGAACAAACTGCTTCTCAAATTAAAGGCGCTACTAACAGAAAGGACTGCAACAGAAATGCTATACAATTTGAAAGGTCATTTGATGCAGTTGAAATAACTGAATTTGGGTTGTTAGATAAAGGGAAACTCAATGGCATTCATAACTATCTCAATGTCATATTGTCATTTTTTTCTTCCTTTTTTGTTTTCATTGTCCGAATATTCAGGAACTCAAACAAACTGCTGCTTAAATGAAAGGCGCTACTAACAGAAAGGACTGCAGCAGAAAAGCTACAACACTTGACATGAGACAGACAGACAGTTACAAGCTTAAGATTTGATTTTCATAAGTAAAGTGCTCTAATAATCCACATTTTCAAGCTAGATATAAACCTATCAGAAATGAATATCCAAGTGAAACGGATTTCATATATATACGATAAAAGAAATGAAACACGAACCTCACATAACCATTCTGGTCCATGTCAGCAGCAAGAAACTCTTTGACAGTCATATCTTGACGAAGCACCCACTTATTCATCGTCCTATGCCGCTTATCAACTCTAGCCTCAGCCAAGTAAAGGAATGCTCGAGCTACGGCAAGTGTAGACACCAAAAGCCAAATTGAGGCAAATATACGGCCAGGGAGAGAATTAAATGCTCGATCTCCATATCCAACAGTTGTGACCGACATCACCGAAAGATAAAACGAATCTAACCAGCCTAACTTCTCCACGAAATGCATAATGCCAGTACCAATCCCAATACAAATAACCACAACCCCTAATGCCAATCCCACCTTTATTCGTATCCTCATTCTCCCCTTCTTCACATCAATGAAGTACCTTCTAGTTCTAGAGTTATGTTTCCTATCACCATTTCCAGCACCAGTGTTTAAACCACCTTTAACTGTTGTCAAGATCATATTCTCTTGTATATCCAGAAAGTAACTAACCATCCCACTGAGCAAAATATCAATAAATCCAAACCCAACTAAAACAAACATAATCGAGAACAACTTGGCCGACGTAGTTGTAGGGGTAATATCACCATACCCAATGGTGCACATAGTGACAATACAAAAGTAAAGAGCATCTACGACCGGGTGTGTCTCTATAGCTGAGAAATTATCTCGATTACACGAATAAATAACAACACCAAGAGATAAGTAAATAAACAAGAGAACAACCGCTTGGCGGATAACAGGTTGTGTACCAAAATTAGGCTTTTCAAGGTGGTCGTCATGATGGTCAACATTGTTAATTGCAGCCATAGCTGGTGCTGTTTTCGACCGGTGAAGATTAGTTTTATTAGTCTTTGTAGGGGGGTCATTGAGCCATGAGGTTGATGGTGATAACAGCGACGAGGAAATGGTCATAGAAGTAGCAGTATCAGTAGTAAGAGGCGGAGGAATGTCGTGTTCTAAGGCGTTAAGCGAAGAAGATGAAGAATCAGCTAGGTTTAAAGCATCAATGTTTATGGTAGTAGTAGTAGAAGGAGATGGAGGTCCAAATATGAGATAATCTTTATATTCTGAAGGAGTTAATGGTGAAGATGGTGGTAAATTTGAAGGAATTATAATCTCTTCATCTTCTGGAAGTGGTGATAAACCTGATGGTGTTCTTAAATGCATCCCTGGTGGTTTTTGCCAAGGATGACAAAGGAGTGGTTCTTTCTCCATTTGCGCTGATTTATCTTCTATGCTAGAGAGATTTAATTGAGGAATAACATGGAAAAACTGAAAGATGAAACCCTGAATATAGAAATGGTGGCAGAATTTAAAATTCTAAATCAGTGATCAAATATAGGATTCAGATATCAAAACTTATAAATTAAGATTCGTATGTTATATAAATGAGATAGATTCCAGAGATCACCTTATTTTTATTTTACAGAATTTTTTTTGCCTGTCACTCGATGTCTGTCTGATGATGAAGAAGAAGATGAACGTGTGAGAATGTGATAGACAGAAACAGATCGTTATCACTGTTCAGTTTTTGGGTATCTAAGATTCTTGGGTAGAACTTGTACAGAACCAGGCTCCTATAGATGTCATATCTAAACTACATGCCCACAAGGCCCAAAACTAACCTCGACGAGAAGACTTTTTTTTTGAGACATGTTTTTGGGCATACCAAAAAATTACCAGACATACTCAAGGTTCGGCTCACAATTTTTTTTTTTGTCTAGATTTGCTAGGTTCGGTTCACAAGTTGTGAGCCGAACCTAGACAAAATGTATGCCCCATAATTTTTTGGTATGCCCAAAAACAACCCTTTTTTTTTTTGAAACCTATTTTGAGGCACTCATATTTTTTTGAACCGTATTTTGGGGACCATGATATATTTGGGGGACCTTTGTTTTTTAAAGGCACACTACCCTATATTTATAAGGGGTGTCCTAAAATGTGGACATTACTAATTTTCCCCCGAACTCTAATTAAGATTATCACTAAAACGGTTTTAAATTAACCTAATATATAACTGTTTTAGATTAACCTAATATAATCTATTAACAAAAAAAAAAAAAATCAGACCTACCCTACCGCCTTCTTCTTCTTCTTCTTCTTTTCAACATCGTCTTCATCGATTAATCGTCGATTCATAAAATTTTCATCGTCGATTACTCAATCGAATATAAGAATAGTTCTTCGAAAGCAAACCAAAAGACTCACAGGAAAGGGTCCCCCATTAGGACATCTAGCAAATCAGCCAAGTGAATTGGAGATTCACAAAGAAGTGGAACCGTAAGGTGAAGACACAATCGGCCCTGAAACTGAAATGGGAAAGATCCGCAGGTATTTTCAACCAAACCCATTACTTTTAATTTGATTTTGTTTCGTTAAATTGAATAGAAATCATCAAATTAGGGTTACAATGGAAGTTACATTCCCTTGTTCGGTTAGGAGTCGTTTCACAGAAACCCTAGTTAGTTAACCGAACTTCCTGAAAGGAAGAACTCGAATAACAGTTCAGTTGAATAGAATTTTAGATTATGTAACCGAACTTAAATTTCGGTTAGTTAGAAAAAAAAATTGAAAACCATATACTAACCGAACTCTACCCATTTTACAAAAAGGAAAAACATTGTCCAATGCAACCGAACATTCCTATTTTTCTCCCTATTTTGAGTTCTCAGTTAACCGAACTTTTTGTAGTGTGTTCGGTTGGTTCGCAACATTTTTAAAAAGTATCTGGTAACCGAACTATGCCCAATTTTTTTCAAAAAAAGAAAATTTTCAATGTAACCGAAGTCTGCTATTTTTCCCAGTATATCGAGTTCTCAAATAACCGAACTTTTTCCAACCTTGTTCGGTTGGTTCACAAAAAAATAAAAGCTATATAGTAACCGAACTGTGTGGAATTGCATACAGTTCGGTTTGTTCGCAAAATAATAACAAACCGAACTCTTCACTAATTTCTTATAATATGAAGTTCGGTTTGTTCGCAGAAAATCTTGACTAACCGAACTCTACCCTAGAACACAAATATTTTTTAGAGTTGGCGTTTATTTGGTACACTTTTGATACTAACCAAACCTTACTGCGAGAACCATTATGTGGCGTCTGATTTAGTCAATCATTTATCGGTTAAGCTAATATCTTTTGTTTTCTTGATTAGGGGCAGATGAACAAAATCAAAACAACCTTCACCGGAAGAACTGAGGATTCCCACTCCTCGAGGAAAACTACACTTAGGTTTCAATAAGCGTGGAACCAAAAATGCCAAGTATGGAGGTGGGTCATTACCGGGTGTTGTCATCCAAGATGATGTCAATAGAGATAATATTGACAATGTAATCCAACAAGTTCATCAAGAGATTGTGGAGGAGATGGGTACTAAAGAACATAATCAAGGTGGAGAAGATGAACGAGCTAAAGAATGAGGAAATGAGGATGGACATAAGGAAGATGGAGAGGAACGAGGAGATGACAATGATGATGACAATGATGATGACAGTGAAGAAGATGGAGATAATGAAGATGACGAATCAGAGGAGGACTTGGATGAAGAGGAAGAGGAACAATTACAAATAGTAAAAATACTAGAGAGATTCCTAAAAAGCCTTGTGCTAGATATGCTTACATTCCTGATGACAATTTGTGCTTGCCGCCAAAGAACCCAACTTATGGTACTCCTAGAGATGGGGGGGAGGTATTGATTGGCTACAAAAACTCATGGGCTGCCAAGATCTTTGCGACGAAGGTATTGAATCTTATACATCAATATTGCTTAGTCATTTCTGGGTATATATTAGCATATAAGATATGATGTTGTATTTGTAGGATCATAATAATGATGTTCGTGTTTTGAAACGTCAAAAAAATAAGAAATGGAATATATAGAATGAGTGTGATGAGGTCCGATTGGCGGTATTTGATTGTGTACTATGGAACGCGATACAACATGCGCACCAAAAAAATTATGTTTTCACGGTTTCTGCATTTGCCGAGAGGCTTTATCCATAGACCGATACCTTTCATCTACCATTTGGTGAGATGGCAATAACTCCAGATGATTGTTATCGAATCACATGCCTACCAATTATGGGAAGAAGTGTTAGAAGTGAGCAAATATCGCAAGGGACCGAACTTGGATGTGTCTCAGTTCGGTTTGATCGTTATTTTGAGATAGAACCGAACTCAACACTTTGAAAAATACTAGGAAGGTCAGATTCATATTCGGTTACATAGTATAAAACAGCAGGTAACCGAACTAGTTTGTTCGGTTACCTGCTAAAAACTTTAACTAACCGAACATTGGGGTTCCAAAAATAATGTAATGTTTGGTAACCTGCAGAAATTTACTAGGTAACCAAATGAAACTCTGGATCTTTTGAACTTTTGTTACAGTCTTGAGTCGGTTATATCTCAAAATTTCACTAACCGAACTTTATGTTTGACCACACATCGTACTTGATCTGACTCAAGTAACAGCCATATTTATTTCTGTTATACACCCAAATGGTATAAATATGTGTTTTATGGTTCATATTTTGTTATACCCTTTCATAAAAATGGCAGCTCCTACTCATAAATTTACTCCAGAAGAAGATATTTCAATTTGTAGAAACTACGTACTATGATATCCAAAGAGGGGTGAAGAAGGAAGAGTGAATGGTATTATGAGTAATAGTTTTTGGGGGAAAATTCATGAGAAATTCTGCGATGACACAGGTAACCCTCATAACCTAGACCAACTACCTTTGTTCATTCGAGATTCGAGAAAGAGTTGTGGATTTTTTTATTTTGTATCGGATCGTTTCAAGGAATCGACTTAGGGGTGAAACATACGAGGAAATCGTTTTAATGTCAAAGAATGAATGGCGACGATGGAAAGTAAAGGATTTCAAATATGAAGATCATTTCTGCATCCTTAGAGACTTTTTCGTAATGCGTTTTGGGTATTAAGTCTTTTGTAATTTCATTTCGGCAATGTCTTATAATTTCATTTCCAAACCGAACTTATGTCATGTAATAGTTTGGTAATGTCATTTAATATTATTTCTTAACCGAACTTAGATTTATTGCATTGCAAACAACACAAAAAGAAATACCAAATCATTGACATAGTGATGGGATGTATCTTCGAACAACATATCAATCGGAGAAGGTTGTTCATCCATTGGTATAGGTTGGCATTCAATCTGCAAGAAATGGAACAACATAAATTGCAATCACAATAAAGTTTGGTAACAAGATAATTTTATCGCGGTAACCGAACTCCTGGTTCGGTTACCTTTTATTTTATCTAGGTAACCGAATATAACTCTGGAACTGTTGATGAAATTTTGTTTGATAAGTTCGGTTAGTTATGCTGTTGGGATCACGTTTGCAAAACAAATGAACTTATTATACTTTATCTACTCTTATATTATGTATAGTTCGGTTAGATAGCTGGTTTTTAAGCAGTGTGCGAATCAACCGAACTTTGTAAACTAAGTTAAATCTTTTTTTTACGTGAAGTTCGGTTTGTTTTTGGTTGCAAACTAACCGAACTTAGTACAATAACTTCAATATTATTTTTACGTAAATTTCGGTTTATTTTTGATTGCGACCAAACCGAGATTTGTACACAAAGAATAATCTTATTCTACCAAAAGTTCGGTTGGTTAATATTCGTTGTGAAATAACCGAACATTGATCTGGAGTACCATGAAACTTCCATTAATATATCGTTCGATTACCTGCGTGTTTGGCCAAAGTAACCGAACTACACTTTCAGATTAGTTCGGTTACATGTTCTTCACAAAAGGTAACCGAACTACTTCAAAAATTTACATTTGGTTTGAAAATTTGGAGCAATTCAACTAACATTAGCTAAGTTTGGAGCATACATGGAAACTCAAATACTCTTCCTCCGGTTGTGGTTGATAAAATCCATTATTTTCATCTTGAGATTGAGATTGTGTTTGTGTTTGGGGAAGAATACATTCACCATCTAATAAATAACTCATATCCGGATCATTCTGAAGAATAACAAAAACTCTAGGAGAGAATGGAGATGAAGAATCAGTTGAGCATTCATCACTTGAATACCCCCAATTAGTGAATTGGAAATAACTTTTATTTTCCATGGTTTTCTCCTTCATCTTCTCTAAATTTACTCTCTAAAAAATTTTACTACTTTTTATTAAAACCAATCTTTTAATTTAATCTCACTAATTAAATTTTATTTAATCATTTCACTAATGATTTCATTAATCATAACCCAAAAATAATTAAAAGGGTAATTTAGGTATTAATTAATTAAAATATATTAATAAGGGGTGACCTACATTTATAAGGGGTGTCCTACCCTTAAAAAACAATGGTCCCCCCAAATAAACAAAGGTCCCCAAAATAGGGTTCTTTTTTTGAGGCATACTCATTCATTATCCCATCTATGGTGGGTTTATAAGGAGTGTCTAAAGGTAGTGCAATTACCTATATATCCTTAAATAATATAAATTACTAGAGTGCCCTTATCCTCAAAAATCAAAATAACCTTTAAACTTAAACATTTTGAACTCCAATTCAATCAAGCAAAATCAAGCAAAGGAAACACGAATCGAAGTGAGCGACGTTGGAGTATGAAATCAAAATCTCAATTGCTCTCAGATGTATTTTAGAAGGTATTTATTGTTAGAGCATTGCTCGGTCGAACTTGCATGCGTTGCTATCTCAAGCATGTTTGTCAATGTTAGTGATCAAAACTATAAAGTCTTGATTTCTAGTCTACTATAGCTAAGGTCTCGGACTAGGATAGAAAGTATAGTTGATCTCAAGAACTCCATGGAGATCATCATACAAGACGAAGGACTACTCAAGGAACCGGTGGATCTTCATCGACTAAAAGGTATGTGGAGACTTGAACTTATCTATCACTCGAAAGTCTATTTACCTTATCTCCTATCTTGAGACAAAAGTCGTTTTACTATATAGACTAAGATTATACACATGTGATATTTTGAGCTGAGTATATCTCGCTTATCTATTTCTCAAAATATGTGTTGGTAAAGATTTCGCTTTAGCCAAGTTCATATTTACCTAGTGACGAAAGTCATGTTATGTTTCAATCATTTTGGAAATTGCTCTGACAAAAAATAGTTTGTGAATAACAACTATATAACACCCTCTAAGAATGTTTCAATGATTGAAATGAGAGTTTAGACAATATAACCATTGGAGGATATAAGCATTGTTGTAGAAACACATATATGTATAAGTCCTTATTGCTTGAACCGAAGTTTGCAAACATTGTTGATCAAGTGAAACCGGAGTAGTACGCGAACTTCAGTCCGCGAACTGGCGCAGTTCTCGAACCCGAGAATTTCTGCTAGAGTTTGTGAACTCCGTCCGGAAACTTAAGTCCACAAACCCAGTCTGCGAACTTGAGTAGGTTATGTCTAAACGCGATGTTTGTGAACTTATATTAATAAACTAAGGAATGCTATTGAAAACCATGGCTTTATAGTTCATGAATCGATTCGAGTGAATTACATCATTTTTGCTTCAATTGTGTCTTTTGTACTACATAAAGATCTAAGCAATTGAACAACTCTCTAACCAGTTAATTTGAGTCATTTGGACTAGTGATGTTGAAGAAGAACACGTTTAATATGAAAGTTATCATATGACTAACCTTTTGGTTAACTATTGTTGAACCAACTAATGTGCAAGTTTGGGTATGGTTATACAAGCCTAGAAACGTGCATTACAAGTGTGTATAACAAGATATGTTTTCGATCTAACGGTTGATAAATATTAGCTTGAATTTAATCAGGTTTTCATCTAACGGTGAATATTGAATGCTTTGTTAGTAAGCTAATATTGATTGCAAACCCTGATTTGAAGACTATATAATGGAGAACTCTAGCAACTGGGAAACCTAATCCCCACACATTCTGTGTGATACTAGTTATGCTAAGCTAGAGTCGATTCTCCTTTAACCTTTGGTTTTCATCTTCTAAAACCAGGTTAACGACTTAAATACTTCATTGGGATTGTGAAGCCAGACCGATACTACTTTTATCGTAGTTTTTTGATCTGATCTTGGTGTTTCTATCGTACGAGTATAATTGTAATAATTGGCTTGAGATTTCTATCTCTGATAGACAAGATATAAAAGTAGTCACAAACACTTCGTCTCATCGTTTGTGATTACACAATATCTTTTTTCGCTGCGTCGATTTAGACTATTGTGAGGTGATTGATAAAGCTGAGTAGTTCTTCGGGAATATAAGTCTGGTTTTATCAATTGGTTCCAGTTCACCTTGGTTTATCAAAAGATGGAACAAAAACTTGTAGGTATATTCGTGGGAGACGGATTTATCTATTACTGTAGACTTTTCTGTGTGATACAGATTTGTTTATTAAAGTCTTCGACTTTGGGTCGTAGCAACTCTTGGTTGTGGGTGAGATCAGCTAAGGGAATCAAGTACATTGTATCTTGCTGGGATCAGAGACGTAAAAGCATAACTGTACCTTGGATCAGTGTGAGATTAGTTGGGGTTCAACTACAGTCCAGACCGAAGTTTGCTTGGAGTAGGCTAGTGTCTGTAGCGGCTTAATACATTGTATGTTTAATCTGGACTAGGTCCCGGGGTTTATCTGCATTTGCGGTTTCCTCGTTTACAAAATTCTGGTGTTTGTGTTATTTATTTTCCGCATTATATTTCGTTATATATATAATTAAAATAATATAGGTAGTGTGTTGTTCAATCAATTAGAATATCTGACATCTTTGGTTGTTGATTTAAATTGATTGACACTTGGAAATTGGTCTTTGGTACCATCCAAGTTATCTCTCTTTGATAAAGACTCGCAGATTTCTATTTGCTTGAGTATAGATCAAATTGAGAGATTGAGATAATAAACTCTTTGATATCTTTTTTTTTTGATTAAGTCTAATTGTCTAGTTGATTCTCTAGAAAAGTATATTGGAGTTTGTCCATATAGATTTCTAATCGAAATATTGGGTGTGGTTGTTAGATCCCCGCTTTTTCAATTGGTATCAGAGTAGGCAAACACTTTCAAGACCTTACAAGTCTATGTTTGTAGCGATCTGACTCTATGGACAGAGGTGCTATCTCAATAAACGTACCACCAGTCCTCGATGGCTCTAATTACTTATGGTGGAAAATTGCTATGATCTTCCCGTTGTGGCAGTTGGAAATGTAAACGTTCCTAAAGATATTGGTGAATACGCTGAGATACTTGCTGCAAAGCAAAATTCCGAATGTTTGAATGCGATCATACATTCCATTACCCCAAATCTTCAGCACCATATGTCTAATTTCACTAAGTCGCAAGAAGCTTGGGATATCTTAGCAACCGTATTTGAAGGTAATACTAATGAGAAGGAAGCTAGGCTTCAAAACCTTAATTCCGATTGGGAAAACCTTCGTATGGAAGATGAAGAAAAATTTGATGAGTTTAACCACAAAGTGTCAGAAATTGTTAATGCATCTTTTGCATTGGGTAAGACTATTCCTGAAAAGGACATTGTGATGAAAATTCTCAGATCGCTGCCATCTAGATACGATGCTAAGAAGCATGCCATCGTTGAGGGAAATAACCTTGATACTCTCTCCAGAAATACGCTGGTTGGAAAGCTTAAGATCTTTGATCATGAACATTCGCCCAAATCTAAGGATGTGGCGTTCAAAGCACTAAAGGACACTAAATTACTTGATAAAATTAAAAAAAAAGTGTATATCTCTGAAGATGATCACTCTGAGACAGATTCATCAAATGAAGATCTTGACAAATCAGTCTCGATGATCACAAGACAGTTTAGGGATCTTCTGCTGAAGAGAAGTAAACGGTTCTCCAGAGATAAGCTTAAGGCATCAGTCAAACCTCATAATCTTGTTCCTCCTAAAAACAGGGATATCGATGAAACTGATGACGAGGATATGCCTCGGTGCTTTAAGTGTAAGGGATTTGGTCATTTTGCAAACGAGTGTCCAAATCGGAGAAAATACACTGGGAACAAAGGTTTTGCTGCAACTCTTGATGAAATGTCTGAAAATTATGATTCTAATGAAGACGAGAAATCAAGTGTTGCACTTCTTGGTAAAAATATTTATTTTGATAATTATAGCAATACATATATCAATCTTGATATTCTTTCAGAAGATAATCCAACTATTCTGGAAGACAAAGTTAACCCATTACTTGGAAACATTGTTTATAATGTTACAGGTTCCACTATGTTCCTAGCAGCTTGCACAATTTAGAAGCCTAATTTTTATCCAAGTTTAACGTGTTCGTATTATTCATTAAAGGGTCATGAACTGTCAAAGTGTTATAAATTCAAACACCAACAAAGGCACTTCAACGAAGAGAAAATCACTTAGCAAGAAATCTTAAACTGGCTCAGAAGACTGCTGAGGTATGTAAGATTTTATCTTCGACTAAGAAGTTAGTTTTCAAGGATAAACTACGACCATTAGAAAATAAAATATGGTCAAATGGTTTTGATAGACAAAGGTCTGTGGATTCCTCTCAAGAGGAAAATGGTGGACAAATTGTTGTTCACCACAACGCAACTTGATTGTGTTGTGTATGAAATATTGTCTCATTCACCTGATTAAAAGAGACAATGATTTTATTTTTCAAGCCTTTAGGAACAGTTTATTTTCTTCTTTTCTTAGATTTTATTTTTTTGTGTCTATCAAACAAAAAGAAAGGGTACTATCGATAATTCCACTATTCATATGGCTGAGAGTTGGTCGTTTACGAACCTGCTTAATGGTTTCGAACCCTACTTCTATAAAACCTCTTTTTATCTCAAGACTACTTGTTGAGTTAATTGTGGTTTCCTCTCACAAACCCATACGTTCATGGAAACTCCAAGTATGATGTCTTCTGATATAAAAGATGGTAATATGATTGTTAAGCCATCAATCACGAAGGAAAAACAAAAATCTCCATTGCCTCCAACATTGAAAAGAAAAAGAAGGAATGTGAGGAAGCCAAGAGCCGTTCCTTCAAATTCTCAGAAGTTTTCTGATGTTCTTGATGGGTTGAAGGAGATGTGAAAGGAGATTTAACAAATAAAGGCTTTAGTGTATAAGACTCATGAGATTAAGAAGGCCCTGGTTCGACAACAACTACCAAGAAGGTTTATTGATATAAACTCCTATCTTAATGAACTTTATGTTCCAATGGCTGTTGACGACAAGGAGTTCGGGGACGATGAAAAATTCTTCAAAGGTCTTATTGCCTAGTAAATCTTCTATTTTTCTTATTTTAGAAGAATAACTAGTGTTTGGAATAGCCATTATTGTGATTACACATAGCTATATCCAAAGTTTTCATCTTCTTGTTTTTAGATTTATTGGTTTAAATTCTAAACATGTTTGGAAGATGATTTTTGCAGTATTAATCTTTATGGTTTTATATATTGCAATATTGTTATGGAATATATGTGTTTACGTCCGTGAACTTGATTGTCCTATACTTTGTCAAAAGTAAAGTCGTTCGTGAATTGATATGCAAGCATTGATAAAAGAATGAATAGACTTTTGACAAACACAAAAGTTAAGCCTATATTGTCAAGCATTAGACAACCAAGTCGATTATTTTTGTGATTAGCTTAGTTGTGTTCCGTATGGTACTTTATGTCGAGCATATTGAACTAAATTAATCATCTTGTGTGATTATTTAGTTATGACTCCGTAAGTTTGTCTTATGTTTGAGCATTTTCGACTGGGTTGGTGTTTTTATGATTAACTTTGTCATCGCTCCATAGGTTTTCTTATGTGAGTATAAACGATTTAATTTATTACTTTTGTGATTAGTTTAATTGTGTATTCCGGTTAGATTAATTATGGGTTCTCTTGTGATTAATCTAATCGAGTTATTAAGTCTCCATAAGTTTACTTGTGTTGAGCATATTTAGTCAAATTAATCATGGTTCGCTCACTGTTAATTTGATTGAATATTTTTGGATTCCAAATTCATACTTGTATGATATTTGTTGAGTCCAAAGAAATCCTTCTTTTCTTTTAAAATTAAGGTCGCTCTTGTTGTTCCCTTGGGAATGACATTTTATGGGGGAGAGTTCTTTTGAACTTGTGCTTAATTGCCAAATCTTTGTGGGGAGTGCGTCTGTGGAATATTGTAGGGGTTATCTTGTATCTTTATGAAATCCTTGATGAATGCATTTAGCTTCGGCTTTATGATTGCATCTAAAAAAGACGAATACATTTACCTTTGGTCATGAAATTTCTCTTACAGAAATTTTATTAGGATCCCGTTCTTGTACCTTTGCCAATTTTATTGACAAAAAGGGGGAGAATTAATATGTAGTTCATACTACAAATACATATGGTTCTCGGATCATTATGTAAGGGGGAGTGGTTTCCATGTGAGATGGAGTATTGACTAAGAGGGAGTGACGTATCACCATAGTATTGTTGTTAAAGTTGTGATGCAATTGGACTTTGACGTTGTGTAATGATACTATGATATTGTATAACAATGATTGAGAACTCTTGTTTTCTCGTTGTTATAGCTATGGATTTTCAACAACGATGATGCCAAACTTACAACCTTTGGGATCATTGGACTACTTGGAAGTGACGAAGATTTCGAGTAATGTTGAAGATTAGACATGTGGAATAGGAGCTACAAAGGTTATTTATATATTTTTCGTATTCCATATGTATTAATAGTTTTGCCACTAAAATTTACAAAGGGGGAGATTGTTAGAGCAGTGCTCGGTCTAAATCGCATGCGTTGCTATCTCAAGCATGTTTGTCAATGTTAGTGATCAGAACTATAAAGTCTTGATTTCTAGTCTACTATAGCTAAGGTCTCGGACTAGGATAGAAAGTGTAGTTGAGATCAAGAACTCCATGGATATTATCATATAAGACGAAGGACTACTCAAGGAACCAGTGGATCTTCATCAACTAAAAGGTATGTGGAGACTTAAACTTATATATCACTCAAAAGTCTATCTACTCTATCTCCTATCTTGAGACAAAAGTCGTTTTACTATATAAACTAAGATTATACACATGTGATATTTCGAGCTGAGTATATCTCGCTTATCTATTTCTCGAAATATATGTTGGTAAATCTTTCGCTTTAGCCAAGTTCATCTTTACCTAGTGACGAAAGTCATGTTATGTTTCAATCATTTTGGAAATTGCTCTGACGAAAAATAGTTTGTGAATAACAACTATATAACGCCCTCTGAGAATATTTTAATGATTGAAATGAGAGTTTAGAAAATATAACCATTGGAGGATATAAGCATTGTTTTGGAAACACATATATGTATAAGTCCTTATTGCTTGAACCGAAGTTTGCAAACTTTGTTGATCAAGTGAAACCGGAGTAGTACGTGAACTTCAGTCCGAGAACCCAATCTGCAAACTCAGTCCATGAACTGGCGTAGTTCTCGAACCGGAGAATTTCTGCTGGAGTTTGTGAACTCCGTCCGTGAACTTGAGTAGGTTATGTCTAAAAACGATGTTTGTGAACTTATCTTAATAAACTAAGGAATGCTATTGAAAACCATGGCTTTATAGTTTATGAATCGATTCGAGTGAATGACATCATTTTTGCTTCAATTATGTCTTGTGTAGTACATAAAGATCTAAGAAATTGAACAACTCTCTAACTAGTTCATTTGAGTCATTTGGACTAGTTATGGTGAAGAAGAACATGGTTGATATGAAAGTTATCATATGGCTAACCTTTTGGTTAACTATTGTTGAACCAACTAATGTACAAGTTTGGGTACGGTTACGCAATCCTAGAAACGTGCATTACAAGTGTGTATAACAAGCTATGTTTTCGATCTAACAGTTGATAAATATTAGCTTGAATCTAATCAGGTTTTCATCTAACGGTGAATATTGGATGCTTTGTTAGTAAGCTAACATTGATTGCAAACCCTGATTTGAAGACTATATAAGGGAAAACTCTAGTAACTGGGAAACCAAATCCCCACACATTCTGTGTGATACTAGTTGTGCTAATCTAGAGTCTATTCTTCTTTAACCTTTGGTTTTCATCTTCTAAAACCAGATTAACGACTTCAAGACTTCATTGGGATTGTGAAGCCCGACCGATACTACTTTTATCGTAGTTGTGTGATCTGATCTTGTTTTTTCTACCGTACGAGTACAATTGTAATAATTGGCTTGAGATTTCTATCTCCGATAGGCAAGATATAAAAGTAGTCACAAACACTTCGTCTCATCGTTTGTGATTTCACAATATCTTTTTTCGCTGCGGCGATTAAGACTATTGTGAGGTGATTGATAAACGATCGTTGTCGCATGCGTCAAAAATAAATTACACTTTCTTACTACTCAAAATATAATGAAGCAAGGGCAAGAAAGGATCGTTCCCACAGAGAGGACTAAGTTGTCAATATATTTTCGGTTTCCTATAAATAACACGGGGGATTTTCTTGATTTTTAATAAGTAAAAGTAAAATAAAAGCAAACAAAGAAAAGTAAACAAATCAAGCAAGGAAAAATATTGGTTAAGGATTCATCTTTATTCACTAACATATTCTTGTCATAATAATTAGAATTGTTATTTAATCTCTCTTTTATCAATGGCCCTAGAATACCTTGATCGCAAGAATATCCCGCTAATTTCCTCTTGTCATCAACAAACACATTAAAAGATGCGCATATGAATTCTATCTAAAAGAACAACCTAACCTTTAAAAGCACTAATCAAGTTTAATTTCCTATATGCATTAATTTCTATGAAATCAGATCAATCAATGCAATCGAACGTGTAAAAGCACTAATCCGATTTAACAAAGGTTATGGTTCACATATGATCATAAGGATGCATCACTACAAGCTATAACCATATTCATGCTAATTGTAATCAGGAATCTATCATTTTTACGTATAACAAACCCTAATCTAGAAATAAAGATGCAAGCAAACTCAACCGATTCGCGACTCGATCAAACAAGCATTCAGATCATATAACAATATAAATAGAGAATCATAATCGATAATATGGAGACAAAACTAATTTATCATATCAAAAAGCATATTATGTGAAATCCAATTATTCCATAACCAATAATAAAATTAAGTACTCATGTTAATGGAGTTCATAACAAGAAGAAAAATAAATTCTATCATATTGCAAACCCTAGAAACAAAAGTAGAGATAAGATAATAGATTAGAGAAAAGTCTTCTCTTTTATATGTTTCTCAATTTCCATAAAGGATACTCCTTCCAATATTAGGTCTTCTCAAAACCCATCTCCAAGTGGTCCACCAAGCCCATGTGTGAGAAAACTCGTGTAAAATTATGTCCAAAATCCGTCGCCGGAAAACTGGGTTTTTAGCCGGAAGTTGATCGGAATCCGGCACCACCAGCCACATGAATTATGTTGTCGTCGACAGAATATACCGCCAAGATTCCGTTAAATTAAACAGTCAAGAATGTCAAACCGTCAGTCAAGAGGGTCAAGGGAGAGAGTTAGTCAGCTTCTAGTCAGCTATCTTGATCAGGGCTGAGTTGGCTTACTCGGCTGACTCACCGAGTCATTGAGTCGACTCATCAGAGGGGTGATTCAAACGGAGTTTCCTCTGTTTTCAGCATTTCCGACCGTATTTCAGGCCATTCTTCACTCCCCTGTAACAAGCCTAACATACATCTAATTTGATTCATTTGCAACACATCACCACCTTCTTCTGCCAAGAACTAATGACTTCAACCCGTTTCTTATGCTTCTTTGTATTGAACACTTCTTCCAACATCAATCTGATTTTCAAACCATAGACCCATTCTATGCAACATCACTACACAACTCAACCCATGAAAATCCTTACTGTTCCATCTCCTATCTTGATTCAAACCCATTAAGATTAGCAGCAACACCTTTAATTCAATCTGCTACCACCATCAACTCGGAACCAATCTCAATCGACTGCCAGAAGCATCAACACCTCACTGCAGTTTCATCCTCGAACTCAATCAGTACCCTAAAACCCATCTTCGTTATTCACAACAAACCCATAAAAATATTCTCACTCTGTTCTTCTTCTTCAACTCATCAATTTAATCTTCTGGGGTTAAACCCATCTCACAGTACCACCAAATTCGTGCTCTCAACCCCATTTCAATTCAACAACAACAGTTCTATCTCTTCTCTGTGTTCTTCATATCACGACCTTCATCTTCCATGATTTTTTCATATGAATTCAGCCACCGAAACCCATTAACTCATCTACCAGATCCCCTTTTCTAATTCAGATTCAACCAAAAATCTATCTGCTCTTCTCGATTCCATTCACAGAGACAAAACCCTAATTTCTTCATCTCTGTATCAATTGATTCAACATAACCTGTATAAGCCCTAATAAATCCACTAGAACCCTATTTCTTTCTTTGTCTTCAACTCTGCTCGATTTCATGGCTGCTGTAGTGAACGAATTTGGGGAATAAAATGAAGAATAAACCTTGATTCGATTAGGTTATAAGAGAAGGGGGAGATTAAGACACCCCAGATAAAATGCACCCCAATATAGGTGCCCTGAGTTTCCCCTTTGGTGCTTTTAGCAATTCCTTTAAACACAAAAATGGCTACCCCTTAACCTTGCTTGGGCTGTCCTTAACACTCCTCCAAAAGAGAGTTGACCCTTTAACCATTACCGGGCTCCATATAATGTTTGCCTGTGAAGTGACCTTTCTGCCCTTTCTTCTAAATTAGTGTTTTCTTCTTCTTTTGCTCCATATGAATCCAAAGCACCTAATAAACTCAAATTCACACATAAGATACATAATTTACATGAAAAATCGCAAAGAAAGCATAAATACTAGATATAAAATTAGGTGTTTATCACACCTATCAAATTCCCCCACACTTAGACTTTGCTAGTCCTCGAGAAAATCAAACAAAACAATTCTAAAACATACATACAACTCCGTGTCATCGAGGCTACGGTTACTCTTAGCATAAATAACAAGCCTTTGAACCCCTAGGTGTCCTTAGTGGACGAGTTATAGTATCGTGAGGGCTTACTAGAGATATACCCACAAAACCTACTCCAACTTCAAAGTGTTCCAGCGTCCCAAGCATCTAAAGAGCTATGAGGACATAGAGTTTCTGCGTGCTAGTAATAGGAAGTTAGAAATACCAAAGAACATATTCATTCTTAAATCTTGAGTGAGAAATACCCACACCATAATGAGAGAACGCGTGTTTGAGAAACGATCAATAAGCATTTCGCCTCGACTTCTGCCTCACCAAAAAGGGTTTTATGAAGTTGCACTCAAAAAGACGGCTTTTTTATGGGTCTCACATGTACGCAGGTAGGAATGAAGAGAGAATTCCTTAAACACGTTGAATGGTGGGAAGGACAACTTCCGAAATATTTTAAAAACCCAAATCTTTTAACATTTTGAAAAACCATTTTTCTGACGATCTCTAAGAAAGGAAATCAACCACTATTATCGAGGATGAGATTACTTACTCACCTTCACATCCGGTTGCCAATTATGATAGCACCACTCTCACGGCATCCAATAGAAACGTCTTCCGCTCCTCATCTTCATCTTTTCGATCCTCGTCTTCGGTTTCAACTATTGATGATCAACTCTTGAACTTTGTAAATCCTTGACAATTTGTAACCTTTTTCCTTAAAATCTTTGTCGTTTGAAACTTCCTTATAGATTTTTCTTCCCCACGGCTTATTAAATAAACAGAAAAACACAATAATTTCTCTTGTCTCATTTTTTTCTTTTTCTTTTCTTTCTTTTTCTTTTCTTTCTTTTCTTTCATTTTTTTTTAGACAAGAGAAACAAAATACAAAACAAAGTGAAAAATAAAACAACCATGGCCATGGAAAAGTACTTTACCGCTTGATTCTTCACAACTTGTATTGCCTTGAAATCATAAACTTCAATAATTCTCACCTTTTGCTTTTATTTGCTCTTGTAAATAAGTCTTCATACTTGGATATAGAATTACCTCATTGTATTGTAAGTCTTCAACACATATGTAAAAATCTGCTCATTGTATGTTGCTTTACTTGAATATGAAATTCGCTCTTTTCTTGTGCCGTTGCTTGTAAACCTCAAACGTTTTCAACTTTCCTTGTAGATTTTGATGTCGCTCCTTGTTGATGATTGTGGTGTTTCTATGGACCCGTTGTTGTTGAGAGAGAGATTGGTGCTAACTGAAAATCGAACTACAAGAAGGAGGCTTTCATCCATAGATGTCACCCTCATGATTGAAAAAAATTAGCACTCAAGAGATCAAAAATAGTGCTGAAATTGGTGTGAAATTGGGTAGCTCACCATTCTACCCGGAATTAACGTTCGGTGACACACACTCAAAAGAAAGCTCTTTAGTCATGGAAGAATTTCTGGTCGGTGCCTTGGTTGATATAAAAATGGGTAGTCTCCACTAATGATTGATCAGCAGCTCTAATAATGCATTTCTCCCTGCTCCTAATTTGCATCGCCGGCATGATTAAATCCATTATTTAACACTCCAATTCGTAAGAAATCCGAATGTAGTTCCCTAACACTTCCAAGTTCAGTTATGTCGGTCAGAATTCTCTATGTAAACATACCTAGAAAGATTATAGTGACTCTAAACTTTCTACAAGTTGGAGGTCTTATGCAAAAGTTTTGAAAAATCGACTCAAAAAGGTTAAAACTCTATATGCAAAACATCCAAACACTCCCCCACACTTAAACTTTACATTTTCCTCAATGTAATTGAATCCTCCTAGTAAAGTCAAGGTGGGAAA
Source organism: Papaver bracteatum (assembly GCA_023529315.1). Classification (NCBI taxonomy): domain Eukaryota; kingdom Viridiplantae; phylum Streptophyta; class Magnoliopsida; order Ranunculales; family Papaveraceae; genus Papaver; species Papaver bracteatum. The sequence continues at coordinate 1,559,506 of JAJJWX010002698.1, forward strand.
TCCTAATATGACATGGAACAAGAAAAATAAATAAACAAAATAAAAAGAAAATATAAGAAAACAAAAGGATAAGAAATACAAAACCGGTGGGTTGCCTCCCATTTAGCGCTTGGCTTAAAGTCGTCAGCCCGACTTAGCTTCTTGTAAGATTCATTCCCCATATATTAACAATCTGAAAATTTAGGGATCCACCCATAGCACCTGTTTTTCAAACACTAGCTTCACACAAATATTAGTAATATAAAACAGAAACGAAGTTATTAACCAATAAAAGTTTCCCCCACACTTATTCTTGTCCACACTTGGAAGTCCATAAAGAATATAGGAGTCGGGTACTTCCACAGTTTCTTATTCACAAACCTGCATAGTATGAGAATCACGCATCTCTAATGGAGGATATCGAGAAACAAAGTCATTCAACAATGTTTTCGAAGCACATACATTTAAACCAATAAGAGGTAAAGGAGAAGAATCAATATGCAAAGGGTTAGACAAACCTCGCACAATCTCTTGTAGCACGAAATCCTCTTCATCCTTGAAAAACTCAAGTGAATTATTCACCTCTTGTATATCATGGTCCTCTATCAAACCTTGCAACCATTCTTCGTCCGTTTCTGCGTTAACCAAAATCTCGGCATCAACATCTTCATTACAATCATATGCAAGCTCAATTTGGTCTTCCATAATATTGGTCATAACGGTCACATTCTCAACATACTCCTCTTCATTAGACTCAAACCTTGTTGCAAAGTTCTGTAAAACACTAGTTTCATCATACTCATGTACCTTTTGAATAGGTGCTTGATCATTATAAAGATCAAGAGTTGAGTCAACTACACTATTGTCATCAAATATCTCCAAAGGTTGGTCATTTTCAACACAATCATCTTCGTCTTCATTTTCAGACACACCGAAATCAGAATCGTCGTCGGTTTCCCAACCTTTATCACGACGTCGTTTAAGTTCCATATGAATGGTCCTACTAATTTCATCGACAAGCTCTTCTGAGTCTCCATCATCTTCCAACTTGTATAATTTTTGTGCAAGTTTCCTGACGTTCACACGCTTACCACCGCTGGCTACAATAGGTTCTCTTTCCCATGACACTTCCCTTTGAATGAGTGAATGATCATAACTACGATCTGGAGTCGGGCAAGAAAAATTATTGCAAAAATTGGTTTGTGCGACGTTCTCTCTATTACGGTCAAGTTGGTCTAGTCTCTGTTGCATGTCTTGTAATCCATTCAAAATCTGCATACAACTTGAATGAAGCCAATTAAAAGTAGAGTTATCCCACCTAGGAGCTTGACTTACAAACCCACTACAAGGTTTTTGTTGGTATGTATGAAGATCACCATAAGGTTCTCTAGGATATGCATCATAGCCAATAAATTGGTTTTGATTGTATCCCAAAGTTGGTAAGTATATTCGTAGGAGACGGATTTATCTATTACTATAGACTTTTCTGTGTGATACAGATTTGTTTATTAAAGTCTTCGAATTTGGGTGGTAGCAACTCTTGGTTGTGGGTGAGATCAGATAAGGGAATCAAGTACGTTGTATCCTGATGGGATTAGAGATGTAGGAGCATAAATGTACCTTGGATCAGTGTGAGATTGGTTTGGGTTCAACTACAGTCAAGACCGAAGTTATCTTGGAGTAGGCTAGTGTCTGTAGCGGCTTAATACAGTGTATGTTTAATCTGGACTAGGTCCCAAGGTTTTTCTACATTTGCGATTTCCTCGTTAACAAAATTCTGGTGTCTGTGTTATTTCTTTTCCGCACTATATTTCGTTATATAATTGAAATAATATAGGTTGTGCGTCGTTCAATCAATTAGAATATCCGACCTCTTTGGTTGTTGATTTAAATTGATTGACACTTGGAAATTGGTCTTTGGTACCATCCAAGTTATCTCTCTTTGATAAAGACTCGCAGATTTCTATTTGCTTGAGTATAGATCAAATTGAGAGATTGAGATAATAAACTCTTTGATATCTTTTCTATTGATTGAGTCTAACTGTCTAGTTGATTCTCTAGAAAAGTATATTGGAGTTTGTCCATACAGATTTCTAATCGAAATATTGGGTGTGGTTGTTAGACCCCCTCTTTTTCATTTATAACAAATCCATCTTGTTTTTGATTGATTTTATTTTGTTTGATCGATAGAATAGGATTTCAAAGTTGAAATTAGGGTTTTCAGAGGTAGGTTCAGTTGAAATAGTCGCAAAATTATCAGACGAACCTAGCCTTGTTTTTCGTTTTAAATTTTCAGAAGATCAGTTTGGCTGATCTTGGAATACCAATTTTGAGCCGATCCTAGTATATGATTTAGGGAAACACTATGTTCGGCTAATGCGACTTTGCTAGATTTTGCTCAAAGCATCTGAAACTAAATTTGTCAGTTGCAGATTAAAGTTCGGATGACAAGTTATCAGCCGAACTGTTTATCTGGTCAGTAGATCTGGGTATTAAAATTTTAATTTTTTAACAGATTCAACTTATAAAAAGGACATTAAAAATCGTATAGAAGTCTACCTCTGATTGGAATCACACATTTTGGTCACTTCTAATCACTAAAATCTCAAAACCCAAGTTTTGTTTTCACTTATTCTTCTTCTTCCTCTCAAAAATATCAAATCTCTCACATAAATCTGATTTCTCTACTAATTTACCATTAATAATTTATTTTTTATTCAATCCTTGAACTTCCTAGTTAATCAAATCAAATCAAATCAAATCATAAACACTAATTAAATAAGGATAGTTGTGACATTATCAAAAAGGGTAGATAAGGGGTGATGGTATTTTTTATTTAGTGACCATATTTTGGCATTATTGAGTATGCCTCAAAACAGGTTTCTTTTTTTTTTTCCTATCTTTTCCTCCAAAACTAGGATGTTTGGGTAGAACTTGTACAGAACCAGGCTATCAGAGATGTCATATTTAAACTACATGCCCAAAAGGCCCAAAACTAACTTCGACAAGTAGAACTTTTCTATCTTTTCCTCCAAAACTAGGATACTTGGGAAGAACTTGTACAAAACCAGGCTACTATAGATGTCATTTCTAAACTACATGCCCAAAAGGCCCAAAAATAACTTCAACAAGAAGATTTTTTTTCTTCTATCTTTTCCTCCAAAACAAGAAAAAGATGGTCACTTAAGCTGGTTTATCTGAAACAAGACAGACCTGCTTATTTGCCACTTTTCCACCTGTTACGAGCATGGAAAAGCGACAAAGATATCTGGTTAATTGGTAAATATGTCACTCAGCCAAATGTGATATAGACTCTACAACTCGGTGGTTTCTATATCGCTCGCTAGTTATTACAGCGCCAATAATAGTCTTTATATCGCTTGACACTATGGTCATCGCTCAATGGTTCATCATCTAATGGTCATAATTCTACCCTATAAATACTCAACTTCAAATTCATTTTAACTTACACCATCTTAACTTCAAATTAGTTTCAACATGGCTAGTGCTTGCTTCACTTCAGAAGAATATGTTTTTATAATTCAATCTTGGATATCAGCTGCAAGTGATGGAGATTTCAATTTAACCACTTTTAATTTAGGAATTTTAAAATGCCCATGTGGGGAAATGCAATTAATAAAATGCCCACGTTTTTTTCAATATTTGAAAATGCAGGGGTACCAAAATACACCACCAATTTTTTCGTAGGCAATCTGTATGGACAAACTTAAACACATTTCCGAGAGTTCAACTTAATGAATCTCAACTAAGGAATAGTATCTAGAGTTATATCTCATTCTATCACAATCATAAAGTTTATAGAGACTAATATGTGAACCTGATTTACGTGTGAGAGTACTTGGGTGATTCGAAAGATCAATTTCCCAACTAATCAATCAAGACGTATCCAACAAACAATGACGGATGTATCTACTATGATTGATTAACGCACAACCTGTGATATTTCAATTGTAAAGATAAACAATATAATGCGGAAAAAGAATAACACATACATCAGAAATTATGTTAACGAGGAAACCGCAAATGCAGAAAAACCTCAGGACCTAGTCCAGATTGAACACCAAACTGTATTAAGACGCTACAGACACTAGCCTACTACCAATTAACTCGTATTGGAATGTAGTTGAGGCCGAATTAAACCCTCATAATAATTCTGTTACAGTCATGTTCCTTACGCCTCTTGAATCCCAGCAGAACTCCGCACAATTGATTCTCTTAGCTGGCGTCCTTTACATCCTAAGAGTTGCTTCATCTAAACTGAAGACTTTAAACCAATCTGCGTCCTACATATAAGCCTATATGTATGATTTCCTTTTTGATCGTAGATCAAGGTGATTGGAAATCGATAACAATAGACAAAATTTAGCTAACCTCAAAATCCGGACTTATGCATCCCGAAGCGTAACCTAGATTAGTATTCACCTCAAAAGTATTAAACTTGTGGAATCAACAAAGTCTGAGACAAAGAGAACTTTGATGATTACTATCTGAAAACGCGGGGGTACCAAAATACACCACCAACTTTTTCTTAGGCAATCTGTATGAACAAAATCAATACAACTCCGAGAGTTTAATAGGATCCGGAGATGCCTATATAAATAACCGCAATCGCACGGTGTCTAACTAGTAGACAGAGGCAAGTACGGGTTGTTCCCACGAGGAGCGGTGGAAATACCGTAATCAATATCTCTAATAATATTAACCAGCAATGATGGTTTTGGATTTTTAGAATTGACAAAGAAATAATAAAATTAAACTAACAAAATAAATTCAATGGGAAGCTCGATAACTAGGGTTTTATCGTATCCACCACTATTTCTATTCAATTACTGAAATGAAACATAACTCCTGAATATTCGTCTATTGTCCCGTTCTATCGACATCACCTATTATATGTAATAGCGTCGAAAATATCACTGGGACACCATAAGCATGGCACATCAAAAGACTAAATCCAAGCATGCACCATCAAATTGTGTTTGTGAGAAAGTTATACGAAACTAAAATATTGATTCACAAATATTATCTGGCTTTTCTAAGCATAACCCATCAAAGACATTAACCCAAGCATAGATTATCAAATAATAAGAACAAATATATTTGTAGAACCATCAATTACGCACATAGGTTTTTAAAACCGGTGAAGCAACAACTAATATTTCAATCAATCAATAAACAATATTCAAAGATTAATCTATTCAAATCATAATAGTCTTTTGCTCCATTTTATTCAATTCAAAGTAGCCTAAAACTCCATGTGGTTTCAACATAAACCCTAGCTACAAAAATCTTAGCAAAACATGGCTTTCTCAAAAGCCATAAACATATCAAAGGAGAACTTTCAAATCACAACCAAAAATGGGAGAAAGAAAACTTCAAACCCTATAGGCACTGTCGCCTCTGTCTCCTTCTCAATCTCTATTTCTTGTTCCCAGCTGCGGCTCCAGTAGCCGGCGTTCATCCCTTCCCCTCTGTCCAGGTTATCTACTGATATATTCATAGATGTTGCGAGGGTTTCGAAATAAGACAGCAAATCTGGCCAAAGGCCCAGTCCATTACCCACTGATTTCTATATCCAGACTCCTCCCTTGATCCGAACACCACAATCCATTTCTCTGTACTTGGGCACATCACCAACTCCAACCAAACTGGCCACAGCGACCATAACTTCCATTTGTACAACAGATGGAACCCATGTCTTGGCTCCCTGTGTTGTCAGTCCTAACCAACACCACCAATACCCATCGTTCATCTGTCTAGGCACCAGCTCAAGCTCAAGACCAAAACAAACCAGCAGCCATTCTTCTTCTCCGTTGCAGAACATCAATTTAGATAGAACCCATCATTACCAGCAGTTGTTTCAACCATCGACAACAACCATCGCCTTTACTGGCCAAAACTATACTTAGAGAACTTCCCAGACACACCATAATCACCACAGTTCGATTAAGACCAACTTCACAGTATTAACCAACCACACTCCCAAGCCATTCTTCGCTGTCGACTGCCCATATACCTCAGCCAATCCATGTCCATTGCGTCTGCAAACCTTTCGCCACAGAAGATCAATGCGAATCCAACACAGCCAGCTACCAGTTTTGAAAACCCCACTTCACTGAACCAAACCCGATTGCAACCAACTCCAGCTGTTCAACAATCAACAGCGCAATACAAAACCTCTAAATACATTATTTCTTAGAAGAGCTCACTACCTTCATAAGCAGCAGCAATTGCAGGCAGTGGGTATTATCGAATGAGCACCAATAAGCTTGATTCCATCTTCATTCCTTCCCCGAGTTCTCTCACACTTTGTCATTATCGGGAAGAACCAACTCCAACTCGAGCTTCACCTTCACAGAGTCCATCACCGACCGATCCAAGCAATGGTACTTGATCTTCTCCTCTGTTCCGTTCACTGCCAAGCTCAAACACGAGCTTCTTCCATCGATACTTCCATGCTCTTTCCAGCATCGAGCACGAGGTCTTTTCCTTCGAACATCATCATCAGCCAACGCCTTTTATCCCATTAGTTATGGCTCATGCATCTGCTCAAGCTCCATCACCATCTCCTTGCTAAATTCAGGCCACAGAAAACTGCAGTACCATTCTTTATTCTCATACGCATGGCACCACCAGTTTCACGAATTACTCCAGCCAACAATCATATGCTCTCGTGTCTTCTTTTCTTTATTGCTGTAAAGAACTCGAGATAATCACCACTGCTAGCGCTATCTTTCTAAGTTCAGATTCCTCCACCGTCAATTCAAACTCCTCCCTAAGTCCATCCACAACTAAGTCTTATAGCTCAACCAAACTCGGTCGTAATAATTCTTACATCAACCACTGCAACCATTGTAGCAACACCAGCTATCTCTACTTGTTTCCTGACCATCTAAGTATGGCCACTGCCTGTATTATTTCTTCCTAGTTACAGCACCATCTAAACCAAAACCAGCATCTTAGTTCTGTCCATCCAGTGCACCGAACAACACCATCTCCATTTTCTTTCCTCAAACTCGAGCACATTCATTTGGAGTTGTTCTTCCGTTTAAGCTTCAAATCACCAGCCACAACACTCGGCCAAGTTTAGCCTACCCAAAGCTCATCTAGCTACCACCATTCACGACTAATCCTCAACCATCTCAGCCAACAACTCACGTACAAAGTAGCAGTGAACGTCACTGCCTTCCTTCACCGTTAGCACAACCACCAAAAGACTCCATCTCTTGACTTCTTCATCTCGAAACCCATTTAATCATCACCTGCAACCAAATTCAGTTCAAGCTAAGAACTTGCAGTGATCACCAGCAAAACAACCATACTCCATCTCGGCTACAGCGCATCATTTTCCCTATTCAAGTTGCTGCTGCAATCACTACCACCAACTTTAGGTATCGAAGAACAACACCACTGCCTTCACTTATCCTTGTCTAGCACCCACAATCAGATTACACAGGAACTTGGTTGACTGTCATCTTCTACCGCGACCAGCACCGGCGTTCAGCACCTTCGTCCACTATTTGCAGTATTATGCGATAATTAAAACACATCAGAATGGGTACGTCCCACTTTATTCTTTGAAGCTTCACATGCTTGTCATTTGCAAATGCCACTAACGAGATGTGATGAATAATTTAGTGGAATTTCACGAGCTTCGATAAACAAAGGTAATTCTTTAGTATCCGGTATTTATTGGCCAGGAGATGACTTATATGCTGCTGATATATGAGGATACCAGGCCAGCCATATTTTTGTGATTTTCGCCGCAATCGCCATTTAAGGTGTAACTTAAGCATTTATTTCTCGGATGATCGAATTTACAGTACTTTCTACAAAAGCACTAAAATAATGTTGTTAGTCAAAATATCGAGTCCTAACTAATATAAATATGGGTATAAAATATAGCACTTACGTGCTTATCAGAGTTCAACTCAATCAAGGAATAATATCTTGAGTTATCTCTCTCTCTCTCTCTCTCTTGCAATTAGAACGATTACATAATCAAATCCGTGAACCTAATTACAAAGAGGTTACTTCGATGGTACCAAAGACCAATGTCCAAGAATCAATCAAGTCATATCCAACAAACTAGGTCAGATCTATCTACTATGATTGAAATATGCACAACCTGTGATATTTCAATTATAAGGATAAGCAATATAATGCGGAAAAAAAAATAACACAGACACTTGAAGTTTTGTTAACAAGGAAACCAAAAATGCATAAAAATCTCGGGACCTAGTCCAAATTGAACACCAAACTGTATTAAGCCGCTACAGACACTAGACTACTACCAATTAACTTCAGAATTGAATGTAGTTGAACCCTAATCAAGTCTCCCAATGATTAAGGTACAGTCGCGCTATTTACGCCTCTTGAATCCCAGCAGGAGTCCACGCAATTAATTCCCTTAGCTGGCGTCACACCAATTAAGAGTTGTATCAAATTAGTTGAAGACTTTAAACCAATCTTCCTCCCACAGATTAAGCTTATATGTAAATTTTTTTACAATCAAAAAGTTTGATCAAAGGTGATGGAAATCGATAACAATAGATAGAGTCTAGCTAACCTCAAAATATGAACTTATACAACACGAAGTGCATCTTAGATTATTATTCACCTCACAGGTATAAAACTTGTGAAATCAACAAAATTTGAGATAAAGAACTTTGATGATTTCTATCTATCTTGATCAAGTGAGCAGCTCAACAATCAAGCAAAATCAGGATACTCGATTTATTAAGAAAAGATAACGGAACCTGGCTTTACAAATCCCTATGAAGTCTTTGTAGTCGCTAAACCCTAAAAGGGTTAGGAAGAGGACGACTCTAGTTACAACTAGGACACACCAAAAAGTAGTGTCAGGATTCATAGATCCCAGTTGCTTGAAGTTCCCCTTTTATAGACATTCAAAGCATAGGTTGCTTTAGGTTTAAGCTAAGATATAGCTTTGGAACTGTAAGGACCCTCAAGCTCGTCAACGCTATTTGACCAGTCAAGAGATGTTCAAGAGACGAACCAGCCGCTAATGACTCGATTAGTAAATGTAGATTTTAACCAATAGCAATTAGTCTAACAACGATATAGATACAGAACTAGTATCACTAGATAGATCTCGAAAAGTTACGCGAATTAGACTACTCGAACGTGTCTTTCGGATACCAGACGAAGAAGATATCACTTGGTTAATATGAGGATCAAAATAACATCTAAACCGCCTGGATGCCCTTATCCATTATGTGGGTGCCTTGGAAATTCCTTGGTCTTATCATCAAACCCATCGAGATAAACTCGATCCCACCTCATTCTGCTTCATTCTTTCTTTCTTCTTATTCTTTCTCCTTCTGCTTCTTTTCTTATATGCTCGTTTCTCTTGTGAATTTGTGAGATGATTCTGGGGTCGAATCGAAGAGAAACTTAGGGTAAACATTAGGATTTGATTTCTGGTGGTGTTGTTGATGTTATTTGAGTTTGGGAGAAGAACGAGGGATGTTGTTGAATCCATTAGGATTCTGTTCTTGAGTTGTAAGAGAGATTAAGAGGAGTTTTAGGTTTCTACTGGATGAAGATCGAATGGGTTGGTGTCTAATTAAAGTTCTGAAGTTGTTCAATGAAGAATCACAGAACCAGGTAATTTAGGGTTTCAATTAATTCGATTTCCTTCTTGGGATTGTTGTTGTTTGATTTAATTAGTATATGGGTTTGTGTTTGATTGACGTATAGATGAATCTATAGGGTTTAATTTCAGTTTCTCAGTTAATTGAATTATAAATTAGGGTTTAGAGAATTGAGCTGTTGATATAGAATTGAGATGGAGATTAGGGTTCTTGGGTTTGAATTAAAGATGAAGAAGCTGTTAGTGTTATTGATACAAATATGAGGGAAAGAAGTGATGGATTTATGACTGTAGTTTAGGTATTGTTGAGATACAGGTGATGTGAAGTTTGGTTTTGAGTTGATGAGTTTAGCAGATGGTGTGGGTATTGGATTATGATCTGCAGATGAATCTATTGATTGTATGACTATGAAGATATCATTGAGAAGTTGATTGTTGTTGGGCTGAAAAGAGTATGAATGAAGTGCAAAAGTTGTTGGTGTTGGAACTGAGCTTGGTAGTACTCTACAGTTCAGGGAGGAGGCCTGAAATGTATATGGATGTTGTTAAAGAGTTATGTATGGGTTGTAGTCCGAGGTGTGGTGTTGTGCTGAGTTACAGGGTGCTAGAGTTGAGGTTTATGGAATTGATGGTAATTGTAGAAAAGGAATTGTAGATTCTGTTGGTGTTTGTTGTGCATAGATGGAGCTAAGGTTGCAGCTGATGTTGATGTTGTGAAGTATCGACTAAATTGAAGAGTTAGATGAATGTTAGGATATCACAGGGGTGTTTGAGTTGAGATTCAATGTGGAAAGAAGCTGATGTTGAACTGATACTAGAGTTTAGCTGAAGTGAATATGTAAGTGTTGTATTAAGAACTAGAGTTATTCACAAATGAGAATGGAATGGAAATGTAATCAAGATTGCAGTTAGAGTTAGTGTGAGTTAGAACTGAGGAGTTGTACTGCTGGAATTGATTTTAATAGTGATAATTGTATGAACTCTTGTATCTTGATTATAAACCTGTTAGTCATTCCAGTCAGTCTAGCTGACTCAATCTGTTTAGATGACTTAGTATTTCTGACTGAGTTGAATCGGTGTTGACTCACCGAGTTTCCTACCTTGACCTTAGTCGACTCAGTTGACCCGACCTTGACCTTTGACTTGGACTGTTGACCTAACATTAGACGTCGACTGTTAGTTGACTTCGTTGACCAAAGGTTGACCGTTAATTGACCAGTTGGACCAGGCCTCAGTTTATTGGGCCGGATTAGTGGACTTGGGCTTCGGCCTAATTTTCCTACTTTGGTGAATTGGACCCTGTGGTCTGACTTAGTTTTTAGATCCTTCTACAAAGTTGTATACATTCTTAGGACATACCTAATAGACTAAAGGACCAATCTAATTGAATTAGTAAACTCTCAGATAAACTAAAAAATATAGAATAATAAGATATAAAACCATATCTGGGCTTAAAATCATTAGATAATTCACTTAGCCTATAACTAGAGAATTGTATGAGATTTTGTTATGAGCCTTTTGGCTAATTCTTAGAGTACTTGTGTGATTAACAGTTAGTCTATATTAATGAAGAACGATTCCAAGGATGAACCAGTGGATTGTGGATTTAAAGGTAGGCGTGGCTTGACATCGAATCAGGTGGGAACTCTGTAACCTTCTTGTAATCATTAAGTTTCTTTTATTACGCGAGCATGATGTGCCATTACTTCTTATGAGTATATTTGTGTGTAAATGATTGGGTATGTTGTGTAATATGCATTGTGAGGATTCTCCAAATGTTATATCTATTTTTATGCTTATTATAGCCCAGATGAGGCAATATCGTTATATAGGGGAATATTACTTTTTACAATTTCTTGTGAGAATCCATTCGTTTGCATATTATGCTTGACTGCAAAACCTTCGGGACTTATGATGGTAGTTCTTGAATCATGGTTTGTATGGGCACTCTGTGTGGATGGCGCTATCATTCGAGTCTGGAGTTATTCTGCTTTCGCTTTCTCCAATGAGTTTGGCGAGGTCTGGATGACATATTTTAGTTGTTCTAGTTTCACTTTTGTAGATTCATCCTATGGTGGTCTTTCACAGATATTGTTATTATGGTACGCAATACCTGAGGAAGTGGAATTAGAATAACATTATTTCATGAATGATATATTACGATGCTTGATGATTGTTGAGTGAATATTTTGATGTGTGTTTGAGTGAAATCCCCGTGAGGAGTGACTGTGGTCTCCCCACATCTCCTTGCTAAGTTTATTAGCCCAGATGAGGTAATACATAGCACGGGAAGTGCATATAATATCTATCTAGCGCGTAAAGCAAAATAGTATTACATTTTATTTTATAACCTAATTTATGTCGTTAAGACCCAGATGAGGAAATATTATATCGAGGTATTTGGGGAAATTACTCTTATGCATATTATGCACGATGACATGTTTAGATTACTACTTCTTTAGAGATGTTAAGCATATTAGTGATTACTTGAGAGTTACATGTTTCCATTGAGCCCCAATTTTGGGATGATGTGATCATTCGTTCCCACTTCAGTTTCAGTATTCAGAAGAAAAGGCGTACGTGAAGATATTCATTTCCGTGGTGTACAGTTTTCATCGAATTGAAGATGTTTATTTTTATTTTATATATGTATACCTTCTCTGTAAACAACACATGGTTATATTTGTATCATATGAGAGATCTTCATTTATACTATATCAGAGTGTATGGGCTTGCTTTTGTGCTTAGTTTTTGTAGCTGAAAATCTTAAGATCGTTAGTCTAGATTTTATGCTTCAATTAGTTTGTAATCCTATTAGTTAAGCAGGTTTAGTACTTGGGGCATCACAGGAACAAAACAATCAATATCCACTATTGGATGAATTTTTGAATCTGATTTACATAAACAAGATATACTCCCTGGTTAGGTAAAACCGTAACCGAACCATGTATAAAGATTATGTTCAAGGTGATTAGTTAAAACTAGCCGATTTAAACTTAAAATCTTAATATTCATTTTCATGAACACTAAAGACATTAACCTTGAGTCACAATCATGTGATCAAATAAGTCTAGTGTTTTTATAGAATCGATCAAATGCTAATTATCTCGTAGAAATAATTTTATCGCACTTGAAAACAATCAACATGGTTAGTATATGCACAAAGTACAAATACCATAGTCGTTCGTTACTCAGGTCAGTCAGAGTACATGTACCGGTTTGTAAACTATTAAGCCAACCCAAATTCTGAACTTTACAGAACTATTTAGGTATGCGTACCTACCGGTTCCGGAGTCCACATAACTATTTTTGTATGTGTACCGGTATGGATACACAACCGAGTTTCAGAACACATAATTACTTTGGTATATGTACCCGTATGGATACTTACCTGGTTCCGTGATCTCAGTTCCTTTACGGTTTGCATACGAGTATGCTTACCGATATGGTTCACGAGTTGAACAAATTTTCACACGATGTGCATAAGGATATGCGTACCACGAATCTGCAAGTCAATATATAGCTACTCCGCTATGTGTATGAGTACATGTAATACGGCTTCAGACTTATAACATTTTTCCCAGTTTGTAAGACTGAAAACACTGTCTTGTATCTGAATTTATAGTAGTTTTATATTTTTCTCTAAATCGATTCGAAACATTCCCGAATAACATCAATGACACATATCATTGTTCCATGCTATTTCGAATGAGAAAACTTGAATCATGATTTTGATTCCGAACAATAAATTGTCCTTAACCGAAATTCATCAAGTATGAACAAATGTTTATTAAGCTTAGTGATTATATTTCGAGAACTAATTACCAAGATAAACTTGAATCGAAATTCTTGTACATGCATGATGGTCTAATTAGTTATGTGACATCGTCTCAATGATAGAAAAGTGAATATATATAACTTGAGAAATAGGTGGTTCAGTCTTCGCTTACCTTTTGTTAATGAAGTTCTCCAAAAGCTTCGTTGATCTTCGCCTTCAAATGGTATAGCGTAATGATGACTGCCATGATTTACTGTTTCTCAACTACATTTCTATCCTAGTTCGAGACTTAACTAATTGTAGATTAGAAATCAAGATATGTTTTTGATAATTAAATTTGACAACAAGCTTGAGATAACAACACTTGTGAGTTTGACCGGGCAATGCTCTAACAATTAAGCTTGGTCATATCATTATAATCAAAGTGTCAAGGAATCTATTATTACGAAGTGTAAATGCTTATCTTTTGGAACTTCGTAGAGTACGACATCAACATAATATTTGTATTTAGTTACTTGATTATGTGTAATCTATAAGTGTTGATTTCATCATAGGAAATAATGTTTCATAACATTGGTTTAAAGGAAGTACATATACGAACTTGTTTCGTAATCGAAAGAAAATCATGACTGGTCACGTTCTTTATTGAATATCTTTGAATGACCAACACAAGATGACAAGGTAGAACCAATCTTAACTTATGTTGAGAATTGAGGTATAATTGGTCATGACCTATAGGATGTAGCAAGTTTTAATCGGTCACAAGCTACTTTGTGAAGCAAGGTGTAACTGGTCACAAGCTACATCGAGAAATTAGTTGTAATCGGTCACAAGCTCATTTTGGAACCAAGGTGTAACCGATGACAAGATGTCTAGGGAAGTAAGGTGTAACCGATCACAATCTACCTTTGGTAAGCATGGTGTAACTAATCACAACCTACTCTGGGAAGCATGGTGTAACTGGTTACAACCTACTTTGGGAAGCATAGTATAATCGGTCACAACTTACATTATGAGTTTGGTACAACCTATATCAAGGAGAAAAACCGAGATTCCAATATTCAAATACCTCTTTATGTTTTGTGTGAACTTGGAATTAGGGTTTGATGAGAGAAACTTCTTGTAAGGACCCTCAAGCTCGTCAACGCTATTAGACCGGTCAAGAGTTGATCTAAAGATGATTTAGATGCTAAGGACTCGATTAGTTTAACACGAATGCTAATTAATATAAATTAATCTAACAACGATCTAGATGCGAAACTAGTACCATTGGATATATCTCGAAAAGTTACGCGGAATGGACTACTCGAACGTGTCAATCGGATATTGGATGAATTTTTGTTTAAAGGGCAAATTAGACTTTCTCAGGAGACCAACCTGGCTTCCCATATCCAAGTGATGGGTGCCTTTATAGATTTTTTTGACCTTATCTTCACCCACCGAGAAGATAAATTCTGATTCTTTTTCATTCTTTTCTTCTTATCTTCTTCTTTCTTCTTTTTCTCTTTCTCTTTTCTTTTCTTCTCTTGTTATTCCTTCTCTGTCGAATTCGAGAGATTAAACATAAGTTTTGTGATCGATAGGAGGTGTAGAATATTATGCATTAGTTGGTTGTGATGGTGATGGTGTCTGTTACTGATTCAGACTCGAAGGAAGGAGTGAATTAAGAATTATGCTTTCTTAATGAGTTCTATGAGGATGTAGATGGTGAAATTGAGTAATTATGGAGAAGATTAGAGATGGGTTGTGGTTAAATTGAAGTTATGAAGTTATTTAAATGAAGATCGAGAAAGTTAGGGTTTCCCAGAGAACTGAATTGGAGTTCAATTTGAGTAATGATTAAGAAGAATTAAAGGATATGTTTATTAGATTTGGAGATTGTGATTGATGTTTTGAGTTTGAATTAGAGAAAGGAAGATTTGGGGATTTAGTTAGGGTTTGAAGTTTTGAATAAGATGTTGGTTTGAATATAATGAAGAACTTGGGTTTGATTCTCGTGTAAAGATGAGGATGGCTATTAAGGAGTTGTTATTAGTCTTGACATAAGTTGATGAATGGAGTCAGGTGAAGGATAACTGAATTCAATTGCCTGAGTATTACTAAATTGAGGTAATTATTCTTCCCTGTAATCTTAGTAAAGTTATTCGGTTATTGGAGTTGTGTGATTGTTAATGGACTCAAAGTCGGGTTAGATAAATGGGGTATGTGATGGAGATGAAATTGTTTAGTTGTTGATGTTGTTTTGATATGTATGTGAAGTTATTGAACTGATAGGGAGGTGATGGTTCTGAAACAAGTTTATGAAATGATATGAAGATAGAATTGAGTCTCTGGTGGTGTGAACTACAAAGGTTCTGTGTTGGAATTGGAAATTGTAAGAGGTGTTATTGATGTCTGCAATGGTTGGGACTAGATGAATGTTTGGAGATTTTGCAGAGGGAATGAGTCTCGCCAGTGGTTTGAGGATGAGGTGTTACAATCGAAATTAGAATCAAGAGTGTTGTTTGACTGGTTATATCGATTTGTCTGATGAATTACAATTGCAAGGATGTGAAATTGGAGATATTGTAGGTGCAGAATTATGTGGATGGTTGTGTTGAGAATTGAATGGCAGGAATGAATATGTTGTTAAAGTTATGTGAGTTGTTGAAGTTTGGATGTGCAGGTTGTGGTTGTTACATATCTGAGTTGGGTTATACTGAAATATATAGAGTTTGGGTTACAAGCTGAGTTGTAGTTGAGTATAGTGATGATTATAGAGTTGCAGTTATTAGTTGCAGTAAAATCTTAAAGTTGCAATTCAATTTGAAGTTTATTTGAATGATTTAATTAATGTATTATTAATTTGAAGTTGAACTTGAGTTAGAGTTGTAGAGTTAAGAGTTTTTTGTGTTGCGCCATGATGTACATCAGTGTTCTTTGGCCTGTGCAAAGGCTTTAGCCTTAAGCCTTGTTGTTCAGTCAGATGTCTAACTTAGTAAATATAATTGAGTTTATACGGTGTAGATTCACCGAGTTCCCTGTCTTGACCCGAATTGACTCAGTTGACCGATTCCCATTTGACTTTGACCTTGACTGTTGACCTGATCTTAGACATTGACTGTTAGATACCCATTGTATGTTAGATTGAAAGTTAGTGACTATTAGTGGACCAATTGGACCGAGCCTTAGCCCAATGGGCCTGTTTAGTGAACTTGCGCTTATAGCCAGTTTCTTATTGAACATGTATTGGACCTTTGTGGTCTGTATTAGCCTTTGGCTTCTTCTTCAAAGTTGTAGATACTCATAAGACTTAGCTAATGGGACTATATAAACAACCTAAGTGGATTAGTAAACTTTAGATATGTTATAAATAGAGAATGAAAAGGTGTTAAGTCATAAATGGACTTAGTACCATTAAATAGACTTGTATGAATCTTGTGTGAGCCATTTTGGATAGATTCTTAGAGTTCTTGTGTGATTAATAGTTAGTATTTATTAAAAAATATCGAATCAAAGGATAAACCCGTGGATCGTGGATCTCTAGGGTAGGCATGGCTTGTCATCAATTCAGGTGGGAACTTTGTAACCTTCTTGTAATCATTAAGTTCCTTTTCATATGCGAGCATGATGTGCCATTACTTCTTATGAGCATAATTGAGTGTAAATGATTGGGTATGTTGTGTAATATGCGTTGTGTGGATTCTCCAAATGTTATATCTATTTTTATGCTTATTATAGCCCAGATGAGGCAATATCGTTATATATGGGAATATTACCTTTTATAATTTCTTGTGAGAATCCAATCGTTTGCATATTATGCTTGATTACAAAACCTTCGGGACATATGATGGTAGTTATTGAATCATGGTTTGTATGGGCACTCTGTGTGGATGGCGTTATCATTCGAGTCTGGAGTTATTCTGCTTTCGCTTTCTCCATTGAGTTTGGCGAGGTCCGAGTGACATATTTTTGGCTTGTTCTAGTTTCACTTTTATGGATCATCCGGTGGTTGTCTTTCACGGATATTTTCATTATGGTACGCAATATCTGAGAAGGTAGGACTAGAATGACCTCTCTTTCATGAATGTTATATTACGATACTTGCTGATTACTGAGTGAATAATTTTATGTGTGTTTGAGTAAAATCCCCGTGAGGAGTGACTGTGGTCTCCCCACAGATCCTTGCTAAGTCTTATAGCCCAGATGAGGCAATACATAGCAAGGGAAGTACATATAATAACTATCTAGCGCGTAAAGCGAAATAGTATTAATTTTTATTTTATAACCTAATTTATGTCGTTAAGACCCAAATGAGGAAATATTATATCGAGGTATTTGGGGAAATCATTCTTATACATATTATGCACGGTGACATGTTTAGTTACCATTCTTTAGAATTATGAAGCATATTAGTGATTACTTGAGAGTTACATGTTTTCATTGAGCACCCTTTTTGGGATGATGTGCTCATTTGTTTCCACTTTAGTTTCAATATTCAGAAGAAAAGGCGCACGTGAAGATATTCGTTTATGTAGCGTAAAGTTTTCATCGAATTGAAGATGTTTATTTATATTTTATATATGTATTATTTCTCTGTAAACAACACATGGTTATATTCGTATCACATGAGAGATCTTCATCTATACTATATCAGAGTGTATGGGTTTGCTTTTTGGTTTAGCTTATGTAGTAGAGACTCTTAAGATTGTTAATCTAGATTTTATGCTTCAATTAAGTTGTAATCGTATTAGATAAGCAGGTTTAGTACTTGGGGCGTCACACTTATAGATGCCGATATATCATTTGAACATGTACATAATTCTTATCATTAATTGTTCAAAGATATTCCTTGATGCAGGAGATCCCATACAGAGATATTGAAAAGCATTTAACTATGATTTTCATCATATATGTTTTAATTACCAACAATTAAAACGGAAGTATTTTGGCCTTCCGTTGATGCTAGAAGAACAATAGATGGTGTTTTTCCCGCGGAAATTGGTAGACCTTCTAAGGGTGTTAAACTTTTGGGTGGTCCTGTGAGTTTGGATATGGAATTTATTAGCGACATGTTATTGAACAGGGTGCATAAAACTGTTCAATTAATGGATTCGATCAAAAAACTCAGGGATCCACAAAGTGAGATGCTTTTATCTTTGCAGCTGCACCGGGGTTTCTAGACTTTATTTTGCAATGCGCACCACCAATCCTGCTGCTCTTCAACCTGCTTGTCGATCTTTTTGATGAGAAGCTTTTTCAAGATTTGAGGCTTCTTATTACTTGGTGATCTTTGCGGGCTTTGGTCCTCTACAGAAGAGATTGGCTACCTTTCCTATCAAGGATGGTGGTCTTGGTATTTATACTATGGCTGACACTCGTGCTTATTGTTTTCTTGCTTCTCAGTGTCAGACTACATCTGTGCAGAAAGTGATCCTTGGTGATTTATTTTCAACAGACAGAGGTTCAGCCTATCGGTTGGCTCTTCAGACCTTCACCCAGGTATGTAGATTACCGTCTACTTACTGTGTCGATGATTCTGCCCCCCCTTCCATGCATTCCCTGGCAGTAGTTTATTTTGATGCAGTCAAGAAGCAAGTCCCAGACCAATTTCATATGTCGGAAAGAGACTCCGTTCTTTGGCAATGTAACCGTGTCAAGCATGCCCAAGATTATCTCTTGGCGGTTCCCATTGGTGGGCTCAACCAATGCCTTGGGCCTCGACAATTTAGAGCTGTGCTTTGCTATCGTCTTGGTATTCCTCTGTTTGTTGATAATAGTCTTTGCCCAAGTTGCAATAAATCTATGGACATTTTTGGAGATCACGCGCTGCATTGTGCTAAGGATATTGGTTATAAGTTTCGTCATGATGTTGTTCGTGACGTCGTTTTTGATATATGCTACAAAGCCAACGTGCCTGCACACAAGGAGGTTCCTCTCGGTCTTCGCTCAGATGATGGTAAAGACCTTAAGCCTGCTGATATCCTTGTCCTTAATCGGGAAAATGGGAAAGATGTTTGTATGGATGTTACAGGTGTTTCTCCCTTCACTGGTGATGGTGTGCGCTCTTTTGTCCCCGGCAAGGCTATTTCTGGTTTCAAGCGTAAACATACCAAGTATATGGACAAGTGTGCTTCGCATGGATATGGGTTGGGGGTCTTGGCCTTTACTACCTTAGGCGAACTCGGTGAGGATACTTTAGCCTTTTTCAAGCGTCTAAAGAATTGTTTCTTTAGTAATGACGCTAGCTGCGGATTAGGTAAGTTTATTTTTTATAGATTAGGCGTTGCTATTCAGAGAGGAGTTGGGGCTCAGCTTGTAGCCAGGCTTCCAACCAAAAGCTTTGTATGAGAAATAATATTTGTATTTATTAATAAGTAATTTATATTAAAAAAGAAACAAAATAAATTACTATTAAAGCATATCTTCTGGAAAATATTATTTATTAATGTGCCACACTAATAATAGAAGTTTTCTATGAGAGTTTTCGAAAATATGGTTTGGCATTTAAGTGGAAATAGGAAAACCTAAATTAGGTACTTTAATGTTAATATCTTGAGAATATTTTCGGTTTTGGAATTTCCTTGTTATCCAAATAACCTTGGTTTATAAATGCTTGAGTTTGCATTTCTTGCAAACTATCCTAAGAGCCAGGAAAACTTCATTCTTATTATTTCTGTTGGAGACGTCTATCTGGAAAGGAAGCTACCCTAATTATGAGAAATCTCTTACAACCGCTCGTTTAAAGACTCCCGTGGGGTCAAGAATCTCTACGAGTATCATGGTGGGAAACTAGATAATTGCATTGTTATTTTAGTTTTCGATTATTGATTTGATTGACTAACGGTTGTTGAAACTTTTATTGCAGCTAGTTTTTTTTTTTTTTTTGGAGAACCTTCTCTTATGATATAAGGCTCACTCAAACTAAAATAAAGTATCGACGGGATATTTAGAACCATTTTCGGATCTAAAAACATCTTGTGATAATCCATTGTTAACAGACTCCGTTTTGGGTGTGACTGATCAGAAGATATTCAAGTGGTGTTATGCAGGTATTTGAAGACAATAGAAGATTTGAAGACGAAGAATTTTTTTATTAGTTTTCGTATCTTGTGGATTTAGTGCACAAACCTTGATCGGATGGGATCCAACTATAATCATGTTTATCTTTGATATACTTGATTGTCTAGTTGCGTAAGATCGGCATCACTTTATAGTTTTTCTTTGAGTTCTATATTGATTGATTGCAAATCTAAATATTGGTTATTTCGGTAATCAAAGTTTAGGTTGATCTAACTGGACAAAAGAGTTTATTAGTTCAAACGAAAAAGCCTTTGTCAACAACTCGCATATCTTTATAGCAAAGATTGATTAGGGGTAGTCTTAACTATACGAAGTTGGTATTAGATTTTGTATAACGGCTAGATTATGAGAGTATTCAAAACTGGACTAGGTCCCGGGGTTTTACTGCATTTGCGGTTTCCTCGTTTATAAAATATTGTTGCATTATTTACTTTATTTCTGCATTATAATATTGTTATAATTAAGTAAAATACACACGTACGTTAATCAGAATTACTTGACATTGATCCTAATAGTCAATCGGTTATTACCGCAACTATTATCAAGTAAATATCTTGTTGTCGTATTATTTTTACCTCGTCCATAAAAAATTACACAAGGTATATGACTTAAGTTGTATTGTCTCGACTTTTTCCATACACAATCACTTAAGATACCAGACTAATAGGTTGATATTTAAAAAATTATGGTGTATTTGGGTACCATCGTATTTTCATGATCATTAGGAAAGGATATATGTGCTTAAACGTCATATCTAACGAAAGAGTAAAGCATAGACTAAGGAGGAAAAACATATCATCTTGTTGTGTAATATGGAAGGGGAATAACAAAGATATTCGTATTCAATATTTACCTATCTTTCCTTTTAGGGGAGTAAATCTTTTGTTATTCAAATGTCAACAACGACATTTATTTTTTGAATATATGCAGGATATTGTGTTGTTGAAACTTGGAATCAAGCGTATAAAAAATGAGTTATTTTGGAATTCGTTTATCTCCATATGTAATAGAGTTTTGTCACTAAAATTAAAAAAAAGGGAGATTGTTAGAGCATAGCTCGGTCGAACCCACTAAGCGTTGGTATGTCAAGTTTGGCTGTCATATTTTAATATCAAAACTCATCTAGAGTCGCTTGATTATTTACTAGAGTCAACTTCGTTTAGGTTAGACTAGAAAATCTAGGATTGTTGAAATGTACAAGTATTACTCCGAAGACCTGAAGAATGTGAAGAAGTAACGACTGCGACGAAGACATCATCATTCCTCTTGAGGTTAGTAATATTGACTTGATCTTGTTTTCATTCCTAATGTATATTTCAAGTCGCTTTATATTGAAAACATAACATGCGAAGCTGTATATATAATACTTTGGTGATTAGACTTGGTCATAGCATTATGATCAAAGTATCAAGGAATTATGTAACGAAGTATAACGCTTATATTTTGAACTTCGTAAATACGACATCAACATAATATATGTGTTTAGTTACTTGATTATGTGTAGGATATAAGTGTGATTTCATTCTAGAAACTATGTATTATTACATTGGTTTAAGGAAGTAGATTTATGAACTTGTTCCATAATCAAAAGGGAAAACATAAGTGTGTTAGTCTGATTCTTTATTGAATATCATTTGGATGACCAATACAAAATGACAAGGTAGAACCTAGCTTGACTTATGTTTAGAATCAAGGTATAACTGGTCATAGCCTATAGTGTGTAGCAAGTTGTAACCGGTAACGAGCTAATTTGGAAAGCAAGGTGTAATCGGTCACAAGCTACATTGGGAAGGAAGGTGTAGCGATCACAAGATACTTTGGGAAGTTGATAAGTGCATAATTCATGTGATTTTAGTGTCCATTCCATACTTGTTTTAGCTATTATTCTTGTGATTAAAGGTTTTTCCAAGTTTTCGTAGTAGTAATTAAAGATTCGTTCTCTCGGATGTTGTTAAGATTAAAATTAAAGGTTTAAATAAACTAATAAATATAAGAGAGTCACTGGGTCTAAGATTCCACCGAAGTCACAACACGAGGTTCAATATTCATTCTCAACAATTATCGCTCAAACAACAAGGACTCTTGTTTTGCCAAAGTAGATCCTCAAAACATTAACTGTATCCCCTAAGCATAGATTATCTTAATTTAAAGCATAACCTATCTAATTGAATCACAACTAATTTTATCGAATCATAAATCAATTTAAAATAAGTGCAAAAGTCAAATAAAAAAATATAATAAATTCACCCATGTGTGTAGTTCGGTTTCCTCCGTCGACCCAGTATAGGGATCTAGCTAGCCATGGCTTTCTCAAAAGCCATAAAAAGATTAAAATCAAAATTAGCTAAGCAAGAACAAAAATAAAGAAATCCAACTTCCAACTCCAAACCCTATTCTCCGTGAAGTAGCAGCAGCTCCTCCTCGGCTGTGTAGCCGCCTCCCCTGCCCTTTTCCTTTTTTTTTTTTTTTTATTTCTTTTCTTCCTCACGTCACAAAAAATATTTCCAGCCAATGAGAGCGTGCCACGTCGTCCCTTCACACTGTCGTACTCCAAATCCATTTCGTTCTCATTCAAACCAAGAGATTTTGTTTCCATATTTTGAAGTAAAATTCCAAATGAGACACGGTATCAAATATCTTCTCAGCCATAGCACTAACTGCACCAGCTTGGCACTACTATTCCCTGACCTTCTAAATACTCTTCATAGCCGAGACACCAAAACTCACAACATGAACTGACACCAATTACGACCATCCCATCGAGAACAGCTTCCCTATCTTCCCACCACCAGCATCTGACTAGCACCACTGCATACAGCCGCTACAGACAACTGCCACCATTCCCATCGTATCGTCGCTGCCAAAACAACCACTGTGATAACAATTGTTTCCAGCCATCATCGAGCAATCACTCCATCAGCAAACACAACATCAATAACTATCATTCCCTCGAACCATTTATCACTGCCATGAACCTTATCTCACAGGCTCGTCAAATAAATATTTGCTTCCTTGTTCAGGGCCATAACCGCAACAACAGCTCGCTTCAATCCTACCAACATTTCCAGCATCACCTGAAACCAGCTCCATTTGATAGCCAGCCCATGCAAATCACTCATTCACATCCAAATATCCATGTAAAACCTTCAAGAACCGTTGCTGCCAAACTAAACCCCCATATCGAACTCAATACACAGTCCAAGCCAAGACTCAAGGCTATCACCAGCACTGCAGTTCACTTCCGGCAACTTCCATCGACAACCACCAACCAACAGTCCAGGCAACCCAACAGACTGAACCTTCCTAGTATTCAACATTTGTATCTTCTATTCCTTTTCACTCGGTTTGAACTCTAACCGATTCCTCACGTCCATCCAGCCAACAACACCTTTCTCCATAGCAGAACTTCTCATCACCACTCAATGCATCTCATCTCCCAACTCTGGTTCATTGTCTTGCTTCCATCTACGTTCATGCATTACTGCCATTCACAGGCAAAACCAACTCACTTCAGCCAACATACAATGAGCTCCATCTTACCGTTTCTGCTTTATTTCTCCTCACTCCATGAAGAATTGGTGACAGTCGCTGCTGATCTCATCCAATACTACACCGATACTGCTGTTGAAGCGAAAATTGCACCAGCAATGAACGTCTTCATTTTTCCCTTTGCGAACTCTCAAATTCCCCACCATGAATTGGTAGTGGCAGCTGCTTGGAGAAACTCCCTTCTGTTCGAACTTCATAAAGAAATGGAGACGCTGCTCGAATAAGAAATGAATATTTCTTTTTTTACTAAAGACAGATGATACCTTCCCTTGTAGTTCACACGACAATGTGTGGAGTCAATGTACCACGTCACTCTTCCTTTAATCCCTAGTGGAGTTTAGGTGGTGCGACCAACTTGAGCAGATAACAAGGCAGCCCATGATTAATTAAGCCATGTCCTCTTTGGTGCCGAGAGTCATTGTGATGTTTTTCGCTGCAAACGTCATTAAATTTCTCATTCGCCATTTGTTTCCGAGTGAACGGATTTCACTTGTACTTTCTACAAAAGCACTAAAATATAGTTATTAGCTAAAATTTCGCGTCCTAGTTAATATAAATATGGGTATACAATGTAGTGTTTACGTGCTTATCAACACCCCCACACTTATATTTTGCTAGTCCTCGAGCAAAACAAGAAAAATATATCCGCTATACAGCTGGATATGGAGAGACGTCTTCTAAACAGCTAGACGGAACCACTAAACAGCGGTTGAGAAATGTCTTCTAAACAGCGAGACGGATCCACTAAATAGTGGACAGAGTTGTCTGCTAAACAGCTAGACGGATCCGCTAAACAGCAAGATCGAGGAATGTCTGCTAAACAGCAAGACAGATAATCAGAAAGACCCGCTCAACAGCTGGTCATGTTGTTCAATTTTATTTTATTTTTTTATAGAGACCCGCTCCACAGCTGGTCATAAAATGCAAATGCAATTTTATTTTTTTCTCTTTTAAATAAAAGCTACAAAAATCTATATGCTCAAATAAACCACTCTCCCACACTTAAACATTAAATTGTCCTCAATGTAATTGAGTCATCCAACGTAAAAATTAAGATGAGAAATAAAAATAAACAAAAATAAATAAACAAATAATTATACCTACTGGAATATACATAAAAGATCCCCGTAAACTAATAACCTGAAAACTTGGGGATCGACCCAAAATATAATATTTACAAATGACAGCTTCACAATTATTTTATGGAAAAAATTGGACACTAAAACTGTCAGAAAACAAAATTTACCCCTAAACCAGGTTTTTACTGCACATGGAAGTGCGTAAAGAACAAAGTACGGGGATTCTATTGAGACTGGGGAAATATTAATTGATTCATGCATTATATCAGGAATAGGCAAGTCTTCTGGGCACTTAGATGCAAATTAATCCAATAACACTTTAGAAGCACACAATTCCAACCCTAAATTAGGCAACTTTTGGAAGTCTAGGGGTCTAGAAACAACCTCTAAATCGGGTGAATTATCTTGTGAGGTAGATTCATCTATGGAACTAGGAGAATCATCCACACAATCATCAACATGGTCATTTATATGTTCTGTTTGGAAAAGAGACTCACTATCAGATTCATCATCTTCAACAAATAATTTTTGACATTCAAGAACTCTTAATCTTTGCTCCAAACTAGACGGTGTGTGTTTGTAATACTTCTCATATATAGTTTCATGTGATTCTTCACTTACCTCATGTGGAGCAGAAACTACATACCATTGCCTACGCATATATTCAGCAAGCGTCATCTCAGATGAGGTTTCCTGATAATTTGACTTTCTACGCTTGTATTCCGCCAGCGTCATCGTAGGTGACGTCTCCTCAGAAGAAGTCATCATCCTGAAAAGAAATAGAAAAAGAAACGCATAAAAAGGAAAAAATAAAAACTAAAATGAAAAGAAAATACTGTACAAAATAAAAATAAAAATAAACCTAAAAATTAGTAATCTAAAAACAAATCCGCGTCGCAACGGCGCCAAAATGATTAAAGGTTTTTCCAAGTTTTCGTAGTAGTAATTAAAGATTCGTTATCTCGGATGTTGTTAAGATTAAAATTAAAGGTTTAAATAAACTAATAAATATAATAGAGTCACTGGGTCTAAGATTCCACCGAAGTCACAACACGAGGTTCAATATTCATTCTCAACAATTATCGCTCAAACAACAAGGACTCTTGTTTTTCCAAAGTAGATCCTCAAAACATTAACTGTATCCCCTAAGCATAGATTATCTTAATTTAAAGCATAACCTATCTAATTGAATCACAACTAATTTTATCGAATCGTAAATCAATTTAAAATAAGTGCAAAAGTCAAATAAAAAAATATAATAAATTCACCCATGTGTGTAGTTCGGTTTCCTCCGTCGACCCAGTATAGGGATCTAGATAGCCATGGATTTCTCAAAATCCATAAAAAAGATTAAAATCAAAATTAGCTAAGCAAGAACAAAAATAAATAAATCCAACTTCCAACTCCAAACCCTATTCTCTGTGAAGTAGCAGCAGCTCCTCCTCGGCTGTGTAGCCGCCTCCCCTGCCATTTTCCTTTTTTTTATTTTTTATTTATTTCTTTTCTTCCTCACGTCACAAAAAATATTTCCAGCCAATGAGAGCGTGCCACGTCGTCCCTTCACACCGTCGTACTCCAAATCCATTTCGTTCTCATTCAAACCAAGAGATTTTGTTTCCATATTTTGAAGTAAAATTCCAAATGAGACACGGTATCAAATATCTTCTCAGCCATAGCACTAACTGCACCAGCTCGGCACTACTATTCCCTGACCTTCTAAATACTCTTCATAGCCGAGACACCAAAACTCACAACATGAACTGACACCAATTATAACCATCCCATCGAGAACAGTTTCCCTATCTTCCCACCACCAGCATCTGACTAGCACCACTACATACAGCCGCTACAGACAACTGCCACCATTCCCATCGTATCGTCGCTGCCAAAACAACCACTGTGATAACAATTGTTTCCAGCCATCATCGAGCAATCACTCCATCAACAAACACAACATCAATAACTATCATTCCCTCGAACCATTTATCACTGCCATGTGTTGGGGGAGGCTTACGAAATCCGAGCCGCTATGCGCAATACGAAACCTACACGAGCAATGAAACACAATGCGGAAATACACAAACTATGACGATATAGAAGCAATCACACAACACCGGCAATTACGTGGAAAAACCCCTCCAAGGTGAAGGGTAAAAAACCACGGGCAAATCTTCCACTATAACAATAATGGGTTACACACAATTCTCCCAAATTTGGGGATAACAACAACCTCAAGGTGCCTATAGCACTTGGATATCAATTTGCCTAATTACACTCACCCCTAAGGATGGATCAACAATTCATTCATATATAATATGAGATTCACTATCAATTTGAGAATTAGAAGTGATTTGAGATACTTACTACTAGGGTTTGACAAACCCTAGAATTTTCCCCCTTTGAAGAGATGTGGAAATTGATCAATCAATTCTCCACCACAACAACCAAAAGATCCTTCAACAAGAACCCTTTCTTCTCCTCTTCAAGATGCTTCAATCTCACCAAAAATTGGTGGTTTAATCTCTCTACCTCACTCACTCTCTTTTCTTCTTCTCTCTTTCTCTCTTTCTTCTTCAAAACAAGAAGAACAACCCGTGAGAATGAAAAACATTCTCCCGATGCCTTTTGTTAACAAAACACATTCACAAGGCATGTGTTAAGCTCATCCTTAAAAAGTTAAGGGGATACCTCATTTGTTGGGCCATAAGGCAAAGTGACCCCAACAATCTCCCCTCACGACTTATGGCAAGGTACCCGTCACCACCAAACCCGCCCCCGCCGCAGAAATACACATGCTTGTATTTTGGTAGCGACTTTGTCATCATATCAGAACCGTTGTCATCTGTATGGATCTTCTCAATATACAAGACCTTATCCTCGAGAACTTCTTGTATCCACTGATACCTAATATTGATGTGCTTGGACCTCGAGTGAAAACTCGAATTCTTGCTGAGATGTATGGCACACTGGCTGTCACAAGAAACGATGAACCTCTCGTTGCTTCATACCGAGTTCTCTAACAAACCTCTTCATCCATATCATCTCCTTGCAACTCTCTGTAGCTGCAATGTACTCGCCTCTGTAGTAGACAATGCCACACATTTTTGTAACTTGGATTGCCAAGACACGGCTCCCCCTGCATAGGTAAATAAGTAACCCGATGTAGACTTGAGACTGTCTTGAGCACCTGCCAAATCTGAATCTGTGTAACCAACTAACTCTGGCTTGTCACCTCCATAGCACAAACACATATTAGAAGTACCCTCAAATACCGTAGTATCCATTTCACTGCTTCCCAATGCTCCATAGCAGGATTTGATAGAAATCTGCTTACCACTCCAACTGCATGAGCTATATCCGGCCTTGTACACACCATTGCATACATCAAACTACCAACTGCGGACGCATAAGGAATTTTCTCCATCTTCCGTTTCTCAACATCATTCACAGGACATTGATCACGAGTTAACTTAAAATGGTTTGCAAGTGGACAACTTACCGGCTCAGCCTTGTCCATGTTGAATCTTTGCAACACCTTCTCAATGTAGCTTTCTTGTGATAACCACAGCTTCCTCGCTTTCCTATCACGAGTGATCTCCATGCCAAGAATACGCTTTGCTGCACCCAAGTCTTTCATAGCAAAAGACTTGCTCAGATCTGACTTCAACCTGTCAATCTTTTTCTTATCTTTGCCAACAATAAGCATGTCATCAACATATAGCAAAAGAGTAAGAAAATCACCATCAGCAAATTTTTGAATGAATACACAATGATCTGAAGCCGTCCTCTTGTACCCATGTTCCTTCATGAACGATTCAAACTTCTTGTACCATCTTCTTGGAGCTTGCTTCAAACCATAAAGACTCTTCTTTAGCTTGCACACCATGTGCTCTTTGCCTTTGACTTCAAAACCCTCGGGTTGTGCCATATACACATCTTCCTCCAACTCACCGTGAAGAAATGCTGTCTTGACATCTAGTTGTTCTATCTCAAGATCCAAACTAGCGGCTATTGCCAAGACAACCCGAATAGAAGAAAATCTCACCACCGGTGAGAAAATCTCGTCAAAGTCAACACCCTTTCTCTGCTCATAACCCTTCACAACTAAGCGTGCTTTGTACCTTGGTTGTGAGTTACCATCTTCAGTCTTGATTCTGTACACCCACTTGTTCTTCAGAATTTTCTGGTTCTCAGGCTTGTCAACCAAATCAAAAGTGTCATTCTCATCTAAAGAGCCAACCTCTTCTTTCATGGATTTCAACCACTTCTGACTTTCAGGAACACTAAGAGCTTCTTCATAAGACTCTGGTTCACCTGCATCTGTGAGCATCACATACTCATGTGGTGGATACTTTGTTGAAGGTAATCTGGTCCTGCTGGATCTTCTCAACTCAGCTTCTGGTTGTTGTTGTTGCTGCACTTCTTGCTCAACATCACCCACTGGAACATCTTCATGAGCTTCATCTTCATTGCCATTACCATCAACATCATCATCATGTTGTTCAAGAGTAGGAACAACTGGATTTGGATCCAAGGTCATATCATCTTGAAGCTTTGGCATCTCAATCTTCTCAAAGTCTTCAATTGTCTGGTCTTCAAGGAATACTGCATCCCTACTTCGATAACCTTCTTCTCAACTGGATCCCAAAATCAGAACCAAACTTCTCTGTTCCATAGCCTAGGAACACACACCGCTTTGCTTTGTCGTCAAGCTTTGATCTCGATCTTTTGGGATATGAACAAATGACCTGCAACCAAACACTTTCAAGTGATCATAAGTAGGCTCTTTGTCTCTCCATACCTTTTCTCGCTACTTCTCCATCTAGCGGTCTTGAAGGAGATCGATTGATCAAATACACAGCAGAGTATTCATTGCTTCACCCCGAAATGCTTATGCAACTTGTAATGAGATAACATGCACCTTATTCTCTCAAGAATAGTGCGGTTCATCCTCTCTGCAACACCATTATGTTGTGGAGTCTTCGGTACTGATTGTTCATGACGTATACCCATGCTCTTGCAATACACTTCAAGTGGCCCAATGTACTCTCCCCGTTGTCGAACGAAGGCACTTCAAGGTTCTACCTGTTTCTCTTTCCACCATGCTATGAAACATCTTGAACACAGGAACAACATCATCTTTGGTCTTGATTGCATATGACCAAACCTTCCTTGAAGCATCATCTATGAAAGTAACAAAATAAACAGCACCACCAAGTGTTTTGACCCTTAAAGGTCCACATACATCAGAATGAACAAGATCAATAATACCAGTAATTGCGCTTGGGTAAAGCTTTATGAAAAGAGACTCTAGTTTGTTTACCAACTAAACAATGAGTACACTTACCCAATTGCATACCTTTGGCATTTGGCAAAACTTGTCTTTTGGTGAGGATTTGAATTCCCTTCTCACTAAGATGACCAAGTCTTCTATGCCACAGCTCGGAGATTGAATCTTTGTCAACAACATTCAACTCACCTTTCAACACCTTCACTTGTGTCTTGTACAATGTGCCACACTTCTTGCCTCTTGCAATAACCATGGAGCCCTTGCTTAGCTTCCATTTGCCATCACCCAAGTGATTGTTGTACCCTTCATCATCTAACACTCCTGGTGACATTAGATTCAAACGAAGATCCGGTACATGTCGCACATTTCGAGAACCAACGTACATGACCAACACTGGTCTCAACCTTCACATCACCCATTCCTACAATTTTCGCAACACCATCTGTTGCCCATTCGACCGACCCAAAGTCACCAGCCTTGTAGGAGGTAAATACATCTTCATGAGGAGTAGCATGATAAGATGCACCTGAATCAACTATCCATTCGAATCGAACCCGCAAAACTAACACAAACATCATTACAATCTGAGAATACAATGATATCATCATTTGTCACGATAGTTGCAACACCATTGTCTTGGTTATCATTTCCTTTCCCTTCTTGTGTTCTTGCTTCGGCTTCCTGCATTCATTTGAATAATGACCTCTCGTATGACAGTTCCAACATTCAACTTCCTTTCGGACTTTGATTTACCCCTTGACTTGCTACGGCCAACTTGTCTTCTGTCTTTTCTTCTACCCCGATTTTCTGTCACAAGAGCTTCGAATGAGATGAGTCTAATGACCTTCTTCTAACTTCTTCACTCAAGAAACGCTAGTTGCAACAGTCATGTTCAACTTCTTGTCCTGGAGAAGAATAACCGAGACAATTCCTCAATGGCTCCCCAACTGTCTGGTAAAGTATTTAGCAACAAATAAGCTTGAACCTCTTCAGGAATTTTGAGGTCCATAGATGTAAGCTGATTCATGATCCCCTTCATTTCATTTAAATGTTGCGCCATTGAACTCCCTTCCTTGTAACACAGCTTTCCAAGCTTTTTGAATAGAAGAGCTTTTTCACAAGGAGACTGCTGATCATATATCTCCTCTAACTTGGTCCACAAAGGATATGCTAGTGTCTCACTAGCCACATGATGAAAAATGATATCATCAATCCACTGACGAATATAACCAACTGCTTTTCGATTAGTAACCTTCCAATCTTCTGCACTTGTCGCCTCAGGCCTTACTCCCTTGCTCTCTATTGGACCATAGAGATCTTTACAATATAACCAATCTTCCATCTTCGCCTTCCATATGACAAAGTTCTCACCGGTCAAATTGACCATTCTATTACTAGTGCTAGCTTCCGCCATTGCACAGGATTAGCTCAACCCAAAAGCTCTGATACCACTTGTTGGGGGAGGCTTACGAAATCCGAGCCGCTATGCGCAATACGAAACCTACACGAGCAATGAAACACAATGCGGAAATACACAAACTATGACGATATAGAAGCAATCACACAACACCGGCAATTACGTGGAAAAAACCCTCCAAGGTGAAGGGTAAAAAAACACGGGCAAATCTTCCACTATAACAATAATGGGTTACACACAATTCTCCCAAATTTGGGGATAACAACAACCTCAAGGTGCCTATAGCACTTGGATATCAATTTGCCTAATTACACTCACCCCTAAGGATGGATCAACAATTCATTCATATATAATATGAGATTCACTATCAATTTGAGAATTAGAAGTGATTTGAGATACTTACTACTAGGGTTTGACAAACCCTAGAATTTTCCCCCTTTGAAGAGATGTGGAAATTGATCAATCAATTCTCCACCACAACAACCAAAAGATCCTTCAACAAGAACCCTTTCTTCTCCTCTTCAAGATGCTTCAATCTCACCAAAAATTGGTGGTTTAATCTCTCTACCTCACTCACTCTCTTTTCTTCTTCCTCTCTTTCTCTTTCTTCTTCAAAACAAGAAGAACAACCCGTGAGAATGAAAAACATTCTCCTGATGCCTTTTGTTAACAAAACACATTCACAAGGCATGTGTTAAGCTCATCCCTTAAAAAGTTAAGGGGATACCTCATTTGTTGGGCCATAAGGCAGTGACCCCAACACCATGAACCTTATCTCACAGGCTCGCCAAATAAATCTTTGCTTCCTTGTTCAGGGCCATAACCGCAACAACAGCTCGCTTCAATCCTACCAACATTTCCAGCATCATCTGAAACCAGCTCCATTTGATAGCCAGCCCATGCAAATCACTCATTCACATCCAAATCTCCATGTAAAACCTTCAAGAACCGTTGCTGCCAAACTAAACCCCCATATCGAACTCAATACACAGTCCAAGCCAAGACTCAAGGCTATCACCAGCACTGCAGTTCACTTCTGGCAACTGCCATCGACAACCACCAACCAACAGTCCAGGAAACCCAATATACTGAACCTTCCTAGTCTTCAACATTTGTATCTTCTATTCCTTTTCACTCGGTTTGAACTCTAACCGATTCCTCACGTCCATCCAGCCAACAACACCTTTCTCCATAGCAGAACTTCTCATCACCACTCAATGCAGCTCATCTCCCAACTCCGGTTCATTGCCTTGATTCCATCTACGTTCATGCATTACTGCCATTCACAGGCAAAACCAACTCACTTCAGCCAACATAAAATGAGCTCCATCTTACCGTTTCTGCTTTATTTCTCCCCACTCCATGAAGAATTGGTGACAGTCGCTGCTGATCTCGTCCAATACTACACCGATACTGCTGTTGAAGCGAAAATTGCACCAGCAATGAACGTCTTCATTTTTCCCTTTGCGAACTCTCAAGTTCCCTACCATGAATTGGTAGTGGCAGCTGCTTGGAGAAACTCCCTTCTGTTCGAACTTCATAAAGAAATGGAGACGCTGCTCGAATAAGAAATGAATATTTCTTTTTTTACTAAAGACAGATGATACCTTCCCTTGTAGTTCACACGACAATGTGTGGAGTCAATGTACCACGTCACTCTTCCTTTAATCCCTAGTGGAGTTTAGGTGGTGCGACCAACTTGAGCAGATAACAAGGCAGCCCATGATTAATTAAGCCATGTCCTCTTTGGTGCCGAGAGTCATTGTGATGTTTTTCGCGGCAAACGTCATTAAATTTCTCATTTCCCCATTTGTTTCCGAGTAAACGGATTTCACTTGTACTTTCTACAAAAGCACTAAAATATAGTTATTAGCTAAAATTTGGCGTCCTAGTTAATATAAATATGGGTATACAATGTAGTATTTACGTGCTTATCAACACCCCCACACTTATATTTTGCTAGTCCTCGAGCAAAACAAGAAAAATATATCTGCTATACAGCTGGATATGGAGAGACGTCTTCTAAACAGCTAGACGGAACCACTAAACAGTGGTTGAGAAATATCTGCTAAACAGCGAGACGGATCCAATAAATAGTGGACAGAGTTGTCTGCTAAACAGCTAGACGGATCCGCTAAACAGCAAGATCGAGGAATGTCTGCTAAACAGCAAGACAGATAATCAGAAAGACCCGCTCAACAGCTGGTCATGTTGTTCAATTTTATTTTATTTTATTTTTTTATAGAGACCCGCTCCACAGCTGGTCATAAAATGCAAATGCAATTTTATTTTTTTCTCTTTTAAATAAAAGCTACAAAAATCTATATGCTCAAATAAACCACTCTCCCACACTTAAACATTAAATTGTCCTCAATGTAATTGAGTCATCCAACGTAAAAATTAAGATGAGAAATAAAAATATACAAAAATAAATAAACAAATAATTATACCTACTGGAATGTACATAAAAGATCCACGTAAACTAACAACCTGAAAACTTGGGGATCGACCCAAAATACAATATTTACAAATGACAGCTTCACAATTATTTTATGGAAAAAATTGGACACTAAAACTGTCAGAAAACAAAATTTACCCCTAAACCAGGTTTTTACTGCACATGGAAGTGCGTAAAGAACAAAGTACGGGGATTCTATTGAGACTGGGGAAATATTAATTGATTCATGCACTATATCAGGAATAAGCAAGTCTTATGGGCACTTAGATGCAAAGTAATCCAATAACACTTTAGAAGCACACAATTCTAACCCTAAATTAGGCAACTTTTGGAAGTCTATGGGTCTAGAAACAACCTCTAAATCGGGTGAATGATCTTGTGAGGTAGATTCATCTATGGAACTAGGAGAATCATCCACACAATCATCAACAGGGTCATTTATATGTTCTGTTTGGAAAAGAGACTCACTATCAGATTCATCATCTTCAACAAATAATTTTTGACATTCAAGAACTCTTAATCTTTGCTCCAAACTAGGCGGTGTGTGTTTGTAATACTTCTCATATATAGTTTCATGTGATTCTTCACTTACCTCATTTGGAGCAGAAACTACATACCATTGCCTACACATATATTCAGCAAGCGTCATCTCAGATGAGGTTTCCTGATAATTTGACTTTCTACGCTTGTATTCCACCAGCGTCATCGTAGGTGACGTCTCCTCAGAAGAAGTCATCATCCTGAAAATAAATAGAAAAAGAAACGCATAAAAAGGAAAAAATAAAAACTAAAATGAAAAGAAAATACTGTACAAAATAAAAATAAAAATAAACCTAAAAATTAATAATCTAAAAACAAATCCGCGTCGCAATGGCGCCAAAATGATTAAAGGTTTTTCCAAGTTTTCGTAGTAGTAATTAAAGATTCGTTCTCTCGGATGTTGTTAAGATTAAAATTAAAGGTTTAAATAAACTAATAAATATAAGAGAGTCACTGGGTCTAAGATTCCACCGAAGTCACAACACGAGGTTCAATATTCATTCTCAACAATTATCGCTCAAACAACAAGGACTCTTGTTTTGCCAAAGTAGATCCTCAAAACATTAAATGTATCCCCTAAGCATAGATTATCTTAATTTAAAGCATAACCTATCTAATTGAATCACAACTAATTTTATCGAATCATAAATCAATTTAAAATAAGTGCAAAAGTCAAATAAAAAAGTATAATAAATTCACCCATGTGTGTAGTTCGGTTTCCTCCGTCGACCCAGTATAGGGATCTAGCTAGCCATGGCTTTCTCAAAGGCCATAAAAAGATTAAAATCAAAATTAGCTAAGCAAGAACAAAAATAAAGAAATCCAACTTCCAACTCCAAATCCTATTCTCCGTGAAGTAGCAGCAGCTCCTCCTCGGCTGTGTGGCCGCCTCCCCTGCCCTTTTCCTTTTTTTTATTTCTTTTCTTCCTCGCGTCACAAAAAATATTGCCAGCCAATGAGAGCATTGTAGTTACTTAATATCGCAAGATAATAGTTCACAAGTATCGTAATAAATAAAGGAGAAAAGAGTTATAAAATGATACGATTATAGAAGTAGCGCGGAGAAATATGAAGTTTTGCGAGGATG
This sequence comes from Papaver bracteatum, assembly GCA_023529315.1. Taxonomy (NCBI): domain Eukaryota; kingdom Viridiplantae; phylum Streptophyta; class Magnoliopsida; order Ranunculales; family Papaveraceae; genus Papaver; species Papaver bracteatum. The sequence goes on from JAJJWX010002698.1 coordinate 1,595,382, forward strand.
AAATAATTTTGCGAGGATGAATTGCGATACTTCGCAATTCATATACAACTGCATAAGTTTTACTATAAATAGGAGTTCAAATGTAAAATTCGGGGGGTTCTTTTAATGAGTGTAAGAAATTATCTTAGGAAAGAGAATAGAAAAAGTTGTAATTATTCTAGTTCCATTTTGATAATTCTATGTAATCAACTAAGAGAATTAATAAGAAAATTATCATTCACCATCAAGAACTTCTTGAGTTTTTACTAATTCTATTGAGGGTGTAGTTGTAGATTATTCTGCAACTACATAATTGGCGCTAGAAACAGGGACTTGAGAATTGTGGTAGCCTAAATTTGAGGGAATTGTGGAAAATTTGAAGATCAAATGAAGTCAGTAGATGGAGATTGCAAAAAAAAAATATAAAATGATCACAAAGACAATGATTGATGAATTTCATAGTAATATGAAGGGGAAAATATACAAGCGAGATTGTATAGGAAGAAAGATCATGGAGGAAGAAAAGATAACAACTTTAGAAGAATGGGAAAAGCGAAAAATCACATTTTCAGCAGCAGAAATTCCAAATGAAGACTTGAACCACACTTCACCATTGGTGATCACAATTCCGATCATGCTAGAAGATAAGAAAGATGTAGAAAAATGGAAATTAAACCGAATTTTGGTTGATACTGGGAGTTCTGTTAATATCATATTCTATCATGCACTTAAGGGGATGGGAATTAAAGATGAAGAAATCACAAATTCAAAATGTCTTATTCATGGATTAGGAAAATCTACAACAAAATCTAAAGGGGAAATCGCGCTGCGAATATTACTAGGAGAAATCGAAACACATGTAATCTTGTGTGTGATAGATATGGAATCTCCATATAACATGCTGATAGGAAGGCCATGGATTCATGCGATCAAAGTTTTTGCTTCAACATTACATCATAGAATCAAATTTCCTACACCAAATGGAATACAAGAAATAAAAGGATATCTTGATAGTGAAAAATTTTGTTATCAAATTGAAGTAACGCAATGCGGAGGAAGAGCAAGAAAGAAACAGCTTCGTAGGAAACTTGCGAAGGAAACAAAAAAGGAAGAAGAATTCCGAGTGTATACAATAAGAGCAAAGGAAGGGAGAGGTATACCAAATGAGATTCCAGAAAAAAAAGGGGAACTAGCAAAAATAATCAAAGAACCAACACCTATGGGGGAGCAAAGTCCAAGCTATGTTGCAACTGAACCAACTAAAGAAATAAATATTGGAAGTAAAGAGGAGCCTTTATTCTTGCGAATTGGAACTAAGATGGATGAAGAAGAAGAAAAAAGAACTATTGATCTTTTGCGAGAATATAAAGATATCTTCGCAGGAAGTGTAGATGAGATACCAGGAATTGATCCATCAGTGGCGTGTCATAGATTGAACATAGATAAAAATGTAAGACCATTCAAACAAAGAATAAGGAAGATATCACAAAATTATCATGTACGAGATAGAAGAAGAATTACAAAAGATGTTGGATGCAGGGATCATAAGGGAAGCAAAATATCCAGAATGGATTGCGAATATGGTCATTGTTCCGAAAAAGAATAAAGGAATAAGAATTTGCATAGATTTCACTGATCTAAACAAGGCATGTCCCAAAGACAGTTTTCCATTACCGAGATATACCACAAATGGTGGAATCATTTGCAGTCATGATAGAGTCACTTCACTTGATGGATATAAAGGGTATAATCAAATATCACTCAGAAGAAGATCAAGAACATACTTTGCCTTTTTTGCTCCAAGGGGTTTGTATTGTTATGTGAAGATGCCATTTGGTTTGCGGAATGCGGGTGCTACATATCAACGTATGGTTGAAAAAGTGTTCGCGAAGTGGATACATAAAACTTTGGAGGTATATTTAGATGATATGTTGATAAAAAGCAAGGAAGCTAAAGATCATGTGATGACAAATCCAAATACAAGAAATATCCAAATACAGACAATTCAACACCCATCAGTGGACAAAGAGAAAGAAATTGAGGAAGCTGTTGCGATGGAAGTAGAAAGAGAGTTATCAAACAACATCGCAGATTGGAGAAAAGAAATTCATGCATATCTCGCAACAGGAGAAATATCCAGGAACAGACTAGAAGCACATAAATTAAAGAGTCGTGCAACAAACTATGAGTTGTGAGAAGGAATTTTTTATAGAAAATCTTTCAATGGACCACCTCTCAGGTGCTTAACTCGCGAAGAAGGAGAAAAAATATTGAAGATGTTACATGGAGGGGAAGCTGGAAATCATAGTGGGGGAAGATCTCTAGCATATAGAGCAAAGATACAAGGATATTACTGGCCTTATATGCATACGACGCAAAATTGTTAAATACGAAGATGCAAGGAATGTCAACGACATGGTAAAAGAATTCATGCACCAGGGGCCACATTAACTTCTTCAACAAGCTGCTGGCCTTTTGGTAAATGGGGGTTGGATATTGTTGGACCATTTATACGGATCTGGACAAAGGCGATACTTGATAGTTGCAACAGATTATTTCACGAAGCTCGCAGAAGTAAAAGCAAGACAAAGATATTAGTGATAAAGATGTTTTTACATTCATATTTGAGAACCTCATTTGCAGGTACGGGGTTCCAAGACAACTAGTATCCGATAATGGAAAACAATTTGAGGGGCAGAACATAGAGATGTTACTCAGTGCTTTTAGGATAAAATGTGGGAAGTCAACCCCGTTATATCCACAAGCTAATGGACAGGCAGAAGCAACAAATAAAACAATCGCAGGTACAATCAAAAAGAAATTAGAAGGACATCTCAAAGGATGGTGCGAGCAAGTACCTAGCGCAGTTTGGGCATACAATACAACTAGAAGAGAAGCAACTGGAATGTCTCCTTATTGTCTAACATATGGAGTAGAAGCAGTATTATCCACATAGGTTGTAATTCCGACAACAAAGAAAGAAGCTTGGGAAAGAAATTTAAGTGCGGGAGTAATATTAAGTGAATTGGATGATTTGGAAGAAAAAAGAGAAAAGGTGTTGCACCATATGAAGATTTATCAGGAAAGATTAGCTCGAGAATACAACAAGAGAGTCATTGAACATGAATATAAACCAGGTGATTTGGTCATGCGAGAAACACCTCGATATCAAAAAAAAAATGGAGGAAAATTAGCACCAAAATGGGATGGACCATATGTTATTAAAGAAGTTGTAGGAAGCGGAGCTTATCGGTTGATGGATCCAGAAGGGAGAGACATGGGTTTGAGGCTTGGTAGACCTTGGAACAGACTATATTTGAAAAGGTATTATCCATAAAACTCATGAAATTTTTTACGAATATTGTTTGCTCGCATGAAATTGGGAAAAGTTACGAGTTTCAAAATTTATATTGCGATTAAACTTTCATTAATTTGCGAATAAAAGACCGCAATCTGTGATCAGCTTCCAAAAAATAAAGAGAGCCGCAGAAAATTTTATACAGGCAAACCTTTGTGGCGTACACCCTAGTTCGCGAAGCTATATTTCGTAAGAGGCAAAGTCCTAAAGTACGTCATTTAAGGGGGTACCTATAAACGTGGCTAAGGGTAACCGGAACACCACCAAGGGCCCTTAGTACATGGTAAAATTTTAGGGGTACAACCCAATAATGGGGTACCTATCCGGGTTAGACACCTTGGATTCTCACCTAATCTAGCGACATTACGCAATATAAAATGCGGTGTAAGAGGATTTAGGTTGGGCGACTAAGGCATACTGTCTTTCCCAAGAAGTGCAGAAAACGATCAAGGCGCCGAGGTACACGGTTGAGTCAAGAGTGCCGGGTGAGGTCGAACCACATCTGCCATTTTTGACAAGTCTTGGCAAATGATGCACTTGGCCCAAAGATACCCCATAGGGTGCAACCTCGTAACTATAAGCCCTATAGGCAAAAAGGATAAGAGGTTGCGATCAAAAGCTGGTTGTTGGCAGAACCAGATGGGAAGATCTAACCTTGTATGGTCGATGTACTCTTCCTTGAAGGGGCAGCCAGGGGGAAGATAAAGGGTAGCACCCTCCATTAGGGAGCTGATATGTGCTATAAGATGCAAATGTCACGAGGCTTCTTGTTTGCGAAAACATAAAGGCTTGTCATATTTGTGCAACAAATGAAGTTCTGCGAGCATTCTAAAAATAAAAATAAAAAGAGAGAGAGAGAAGGAAAACATACAAAAAGAACTCGCAGAATGAAACAAAGAAGTTAAGATGAGATCAATGGGTTATTACATGAAAGTGTAAAAACGTCCTGCGATTTCATCGCAAGACGATAATGTCATGAGGTTGTATGTTCGCAAGAATGTTCAGGCTTGTCATATTATCACAAATACAAAAATTTACTACAAAAGAGGTGGCAAAATAAGACCTTTACTTAGGAAGGCATGATAAGACCACATAAATTAATGAAATTCATTACATCAAAATCATTGAAGAAATTATACAAGTATATACATTATGAAGATCTGAAAAGAAGACAGCTTCGTCGATATCATTGAAGAAATTTTACAAGAATATACATCATGAAGTTTTGAAGAGAAGACATCTCTGTCAATATCATTGAAGAATTTTTACAAGAAGTCCTATCAAAGAAGACAACATCATTGAAGAATTTTAACGAAGACTTAACAAAAGATGCGATTTTGATAGCAATCAAATACAGATAAGTTCATATTCGTAAAAGTTTACGAGAATTACATACTTCTTATACTTCTCCATATATTGAATATTTCTCCAAAAGTTGAATACTTCTTATAATTCTTCAAGAATATCTCATATTTATTATACTTCTTCAACGGATATTTCATTTGGTGAAGGTTAAGTAATCATTATACTTCGTCATATGTTACGTAATTATTCACAGATTGAATACTTCTTATATCTCTTCATTTGGTGAATTGAGTACTTCTAATACTTCTTATATCTCTTAATTTGGTGGATCGAGTACTTCTAATACTTCTTATATCTCTTCATTTGACGGATTTAGTACTTCTAATACTTCTTCAAAGGTATTGTATATGTAGTATACTTATTAAGGATATTTCATATATTTTATTTCTTATACTTAAAAGGGAGGATTTCTTATTTACAATCGTAACAAGTTGAAACTTCGTAAGATAAATTGAGGCAGATATTCTAATACTTCCAATAATGTTTAATCATTTAAAGAGAAATAATAGGGGGAAAAGGAGATACTAAGCTTTATTTGTGAGTTATATATTATTTCTCTTCATATGATCAAATGGGGAAAAATAAGGAAAACATTTAATTAAAGAAAGGTTAAATTATCTTCGCAAAATATCAGATATACTTCTTAAGAAAGGTTAAATCATCTTCGCAAAATATCAGATGTACTTCTTAAAAAAACAGAATTGTTCGCAAAAAGAAAACCAACAGTAACTAAGGGAAGGAATTCAAAAGAAAGGAGGACAGGAGAGTCAATGATAAATTGAAAAAAGAATGTTATCATGCTTCATCAACACTCTGTGCTGGATCTTTAAGATGAGTAGGGTCATTAGCAACTTTCGACTTTTGCGAGATATCATCCTTTGAAGAATATGCAATAGGAACATCTCCTTGAGGAATAGATTCTTTCTCGTCATCAAGATCTTCATCATCACTCTCATAATCGAAATCACTATCAGGCTCACGAGCAACTTCATCGTCAGATATTTTCAGAGGAGTAATTTTCACAGGAGGCAAGGATCTTGATAAGAGAATGTTATTCGTAAAGACTTGAGCTTTCAGATGACTTTCACGAAGTATAGCTTTTTGATGGTTGGTATCTTCGATATCTTTGGAATAAGCAAGATAGTTGAATCTCCGAGTAGCACGGTCACGAGAGTTGATTAAGCGGGTAGAAACCAAAGCATTTTTCTTACGAAGCTCGGAATAGGAGGTTTCTAATCCAGCTTTCGCATTACGAAGGTTGTTCTCAGATTCTGCGAATAAAACAAAATTCAAAGGATAAAATTTGCGAGTATAACGAAATTTAAAGATATACCAGAGGCAGTCAAATTTTAATGACTACCTTCTCTTTGCGAAGTAAGAGATTGAGATAAAGATAAACAACAGTTCTTCATCTGATTCATCGCATTATCAAAACCATCACCAACTAATCCTTTAAGTCGAGATTGAAGCTTTTGATCTTTAGAAAGAAGAAAATTTTTATCCTTCGAAAGTTTGGCATTAAAACTTTTTAATGACGAATAATCTTCTTCAAGTTGATTCTTCTTAGTACTCAAGACTATATTCTTATTAATAAGGGAATTCTTCTCAATAACAAAAGAATTTCTTTCAGCATCTGAAGACTTATTTAATTCCTCAAGTTCACCTTTCAACAAAGAAAGAAGATTTTCTTGATCGCAACATTTATTCTGAAGAGTTTTTAATTCTTGCGAAGAAACAATCATTGTATTCAAAAACGAACATTTCTCTTCTGATAAGGTTTTGTTCTCTTCTAATAAGGTTTCTATTCTCAAATTAGCTTTAGTTAAGGAGAAAAAAGTTGAGATATGTCATCATTCAAAAAAATTCGATCATATATTAGTTGAGTCTTCTCTTGAAAAAGAGCGTCAGAGTTGTCAAGAGCACACGAGTAAAGATTAGATAAATGGGAGAATTGGTTTGAGAGGCTTTCATGCTTGGTTCGATATTTTGTTGCATCTGATTCATGGTGAAGTACCAATCTTCTACATTTCTGGATGGATTCTATAAAGGGGAATGGGTTTTAATGGATGTTTCAAGCATATGAAGAATATAAGTAAATAAAAGGGAAAATATGAAGATAGTAATCATACCTTTCAATTCATCATTTCTTTTGCGAAGAATCGCACAGTCGAGAGAATCATTTTGAAGATGATAATTTTATTTACGGAGATCCTCGCATTCTGCTTGAGAAGATTTCAAAGATTGGCGAAGCAATTCAATTTCTTTTTCCAAGGATTGATGTGAAGAAGAAATGTCTGGATTGACGAAATTATTTAGCACTTCGCAAAACTCATATTGCGAACGAACATTAGTAGACTTCGCAGTATTGGTCAAAACCTCAGATAACATTCGGAAAGTTGAATAAATTCCATCTCGAATTTCCTGAGGAAGAGGAGAAGAATTTGAAGGAATAAGAGCAAGCTGCAAATTGTTTGGAGAAATAGCACTCAAAGGATTTGGGGACAAGATAGGTTTTTCAAGAGAAGAAGTTGAAGAAATATTTTGCGAGGGTTGTTTTTCAAGAGAAGAAGTTGAAGAAATATTTTGTGAGGGTTGATCTTGAAGAAGTGTTGATAAATTGACACTAATGGGAGATTGAAAGGTAGGTAATGGAGTAGAGGCAGGAGTGTGTGAAGAAGCATTTTCACGAGGAGGATAGGAAAATTCCTTATCAACTTCAGGAAGGAAATCATCAATCGGAATTAATGGTGTGGATTTAGTTACTCGAGATCTCTTACCAGGGTTTGGTTTTTCGCCAACCTGCGAATCAAAATGTAGATTAAAAACTGAGGCAACAATATATTGTTCAGGAAAGAAGGCAAAGTATTTTAACTACCTTTTGATTCTCAGATTTTCTTCTTCGTGGATTAGGGCTTGCATTTTTTAGTTGAGGTTTCATCTGAGGAGTTATTTTGCTGAAATAAACCAAAATCAGATAACAAATTATACAGAAATTAAAGAGGAGAACAAATGAAATGCGCGGAGATAGAAGGAAATTACCTTGGAGAACTCATGAAGATATAATAGAAGAAAAAATTGCAGAGAAAACAGTAATGGAGGGTATGAACAGAAGATAAAATTGCAGAAGTAAGAAGAAGAAAAGGAAGAGAATATAAAGGAGTTATATAAGGGAATAACTAGAAAAGGACGGTTACAAAAGACGTGTCCAAATTCTGAAAGACTAAGTAACGGTTATGTTCTCACGATCATTTTTTCTTCATAGAATTGACATGAGAAGAGGCAAGATGTAGGTACTGAATATCGCAAGATAATAGTTCACGAGTATCGTAATAAATAAAGGAAAAAAGAGTTATAAAATGATACGATGATAGAAGTAGCGCGGAGAAATATGAAGTTTTGCGAGGATGAATTGCGATACTTCGCAATTCATATACAGCTGCATAAGTTTTACTATAAATAGGAGTTCAAATGTAAAATTCGGGGGGTTCTTTTAATGAGTGTAAGAAATTATCTTAGGAAAGAGAATAGAAAAATTTGTAACTATTCTAGTTCCATTTTCATAATTCTATGTAATCAACTAAGAGAATTAATAAGAAAATTATCATTCACCATCAAGAACTTCTTGAGTTTTTACTAATTCTATTGAGGGTGTAGTTGTAGATTATTCTGCAACTACAAGCATACCACGTCGTCCCTTCACACCGTCGTACTCCAAATCCATTTCGTTCTCATTCAAACCAATATATTTTGTTTCCATATTTTGAAGTAAAATTCCAAATGAGACACGGAATCAAATATCTTCTCAGCCATAGCACTAACTGCACCAGCTCGGCACTACTATTCCCTGACCTTCTAAATACTCTTCATAGCCGAGACACCAAAACTCACAACATGAACTGACACCAATTACGACCATACCATCGAGAACAACTTCCCTATCTTCCCACCACCAGCATCTGACTAGCACCACTGCATACAGCCGCTACAGACAACTGCCACCATTCCCATCGTATCGTCGCTGCCAAAATAACCACAGTGATAACAATTGTTTCCAGCCATCATCGAGCAATCACTCCATCAGCAAACACAACATCAATAACTATCATTCCCTCGAACCATTTATCACTGCCATGAACCTTATCTCACAGGATCGTCAAAATAAATCTTTGCTTCCTTGTTCAGGGCCATAACCGCAACAACAGCTCGCTTCAATCCTACCAACATTTCCAGCATCACCTGAAACCAGCTCCATTTGATAGCCAGCCCATGCAAATCACTCATTCACATCCAAATCTCCATGTAAAACCTTCAAAAACCGTTGCTGCCAAACTAAACCCCCATATCGAACTCAATACACAGTCCAAGCCAAGACTCAAGGCTATCACCAGCACTGCAGTTCACTTCCGGCAACTGCCATCGACAACCACCAACCAACAGTCCAGGCAAACCAACAGACTGAACCTTCCTAGTCTTCAACATTTGTATCTTCTATTCCTTTTCACTCGGTTTGAACTCTAACCGATTCCTCACGTCCATCCAGCCAACAACACCTTTCTCCATAGCAGAACTTCTCATCACCACTCAATGCAGCTCATCTCCCAACTCCGGTTCATTGCCTTGATTCCATCTACATTCATGCATTACTGCCATTCACAGGCAAAACCAACTCACTTCAGCCAACATATAATGATCTCCATCTTACCGTTTCTGCTTTATTTCTCCTCACTCCATGAAGAATTGGTGACAGTCGCTGCTGATCTCGTCCAATACTACACCGATACTGCTGTTGAAGCGAAAATTGCACCAGCAATGAACGTCTTCATTTTTCCCTTTGCGAACTCTCAAATTCCCCACCATGAATTGGTAGTGGCAGCTGCTTGGAGAAACTCCCTTCTGTTCGAACTTCATAAAGAAATGGAGACGCTGCTCGAATAAGAAATGAATATTTCTTTTTTTACTAAAGACAGATGATACCTTCCCTTGTAGTTCACACGACAATGTGTGGAGTCAATGTACCACGTCACTCTTCCTTTAATCCCTAGTGGAGTTTAGGTGGTGCGACCAACTTGAGCAGATAACAAGGCAGCCCATGATTAATTAAGCCATGTCCTCTTTGGTGCCGAGAGTCATTGTGATGTTTTTCGCGGCAAACGTCATTAAATTTCTCATTTCGCCATTTGTTTCCGAGTGAACGGATTTCACTTGTACTTTCTACAAAAGCATTAAAATATAGTTATTAGCTAAAATTTCGCGTCCTAGTTAATATAAATATGGGTATACAATGTAGTATTTACGTGCTTATCATCTTGCATATTTTCGTATTATTAATCTTGTTTTCTCTTATTTGTCTCTAATAGGTGAATCATCCAAAAAGGATATACAAAGTGCTAAAAATATATAGGAATGGAAGTATTCCAATTATCCAAGTGCCTAAGTCCAAGAAAAGTGGAAGAAGTGCGACAAAAAGGAGCAAAACGCTCAAAATCAAGAGACGGGCCAAATACCAAGCTTAACTCATTCAAACTCAGCATTTCTTATCACTATCTTGAATAGAATTTAAAGAGGAAAATAATTCTAAAAGAATGAGGTCATTCCGAGTTCGGACAAATAAGTTACTCCCAAAACATGTTTTATCGAATACCGAAGACAGGAAAGCTTGCAAACCGGTTTGCAAACTATGATTTCGTAGATTAAAGAGTTTGCATACTGGTTTGCAAACTAAAGTCCCGGGATTTTACTCTAAAAATTCGTTTGCATACTGGTTTGCCAACTATTGAAGGCAAAATTCACGTTAGGGTCTTTCTTTTGTAATTTAGGGTCGGGTAAGGTTCCTTAACCGACGGAGATACTTTAAGACCAAGCAATGTAAACCTATATAAATATACATTAGGTCATTAATGAAAACACATCAAGAGGTCACGAAATTGTAAGGGTTAGATATAAGAAACAATACACGGAGCGAAAGCTAGGGTTTCAGAGCGGTTCTTCAATCGTAACGATATCTCTAAACTTTTCCTATATGTATATCATGGATGCTTCTACATCCATGAGTAGCTAAACACATATTTATCGAGGATGAATTCTTAGTTGTAAACAAGATTTGAGTTATTATATTAATCTACTTTGAAGTTCTGCATATGATTATCGCTTGTTTATACTATAACGAATATTTATGATTGATTGATAGATTGTTTGGGTGGCCAACTGAATTGATTTATTGATTTAATCTATTGGTAGTATTGAGTTAGGATATAAGTAATCGCAGAGTAACTTGTACACAAGTAGAGAACACGAGACCTTGCAGAGGGATTATGTGGAGCGATTGTGTGTATAAACAACACTAAAAAGTGGACCTTGATCTAAGAGTCCAACTAGTAGGATCAACCTATAAATTCACAAAAGATAAAGCATTCGACCAAATTACACCTTGAGTGATCTACTACTTGGTGGTTTAGACAAATAGAATCTGGTAGTCAAGAACTTGTGTATCAAGTGATATAAGAAATTTAGGGGATAACACTGATCTGGCTGTTATTCCACGGTTGGTGATAATCTGTGATTAACGACGAGTAGGAAACTATAATAACTCATTGACGGTTTATTAATGATGAATGATTCCTCGATCACATCTCTCTCTATTGCTGCTCACAACTTAATATTTGATTATTTTATTCAAAAATCTGAAACAAAACCCCGTTTTGTGACACTTTGACAACTAAAACTCACTATCTTCGTGGGAACGATCCTTGCTTCCATTATATTACCAGTTAATTGGGTGGAAATAAGAGTATTAATTTGATTCCATTTATGACAACCATCAGAAGTAAGTTGTAACCGATCACAAGCTACATTAGGAAGTATGGTGTAACCAGTCATAACCTATCTTAGGGAGCATGGTATAACCGGTCACAACTTATATTGTGAGTCATGTGTAACCGGTCCCAAGAGCAAACCGAGTTTCCAAAGTTCACACATTTCTTCATGTTGTGTGTGAATTAGGAATTAGGGTTTGCTGAGAGAAATTTCTAGATGTCGACATTATTTGACCATGTACATAACTCTTATCATTAATTTTTCAAAGATATTCCTTGATGCTCTAGGTGACACCGAACCGAAATTTTGAAAAGCATGTAATTATGATTTTCAAATATACATGTTTTAATTATCAACAATTAAAGCATATCTCTAGAAAAGGTTTATTAGTTAATGTGCTAAACTAATAAGAGAAATTTTCTAAGAGTGATTTCGGAAATATTGTTTGACATTTAATTGGAAATAGGAAAACCAAAATTAGGTACTTTAATGCATATCTTGAGAATATTTTCGGTTTTGGATTTCCTTGTTGTCCAAACAACCTTGGTCTATAAATACTTGACTTTGCATTTCTAGAAAACTATCCTAAGAGCCAGGCAAACTTTATTCGTGTTGTTTCTGGTGGAGCCGTCTATTCGGAGAGGAAAGTACCCTAATTAGGCGAAATATTTTACGACTGCTCATTTAAAGACTTATGTGGGATCAAGAAGCTCTATGAGTACAGTTGGTGGGAACCTAGATAATTGCATTGTTATTTTACTTTTCGATTATTGATTTGATTGACTAATGGTTGTTGAAACTTTGATTGCACCTAGTTTGATTATTCTTGAGAGCCTTCTCTTCTGACATAATGGTCACCTAGTTTGATTATTCCTAAGCAATTGAACAACTCTTCAACTAAATATTGTGAAGTCATTTGAACTAGTTATGAGAAAGATGAATACGGTTAATATGAAAGTGCTCATATGGCTAACCATTGGTTAACTATTTGTGAACTAACTAAGTGTACACGTTTAGGTACGGTTACTCAAACCTAAATGAAATATATTTCATTTGTGTGTGACAAACTAAGTTTCGATCTAACGGTTGAAAAATATTAGCTTGGTTGAATAAGGTTTTTCATCTAACGGTGAATATTGAATGCTTTGTTACTAAGCTAACATTGATTGCAAACCCTGATTTGAAAACTATATAAAGGAGAATTCTAGCAACTGGAAAAACTAATCCCCACACCTCCTGTGTGATACTAGTTGGTTTAGCTAGAGTCCATTCTCCTTTAACCTTAGGTTTCTGAAAAAGCGGGGGTCTAACAACCATACCAAATATTTCGCTTAGCAATTTGTATGGAAAAACTCCAATATACTTCCTAGAGAACCAACTAGACAGTTAGACTCAATCTTGTGTTGTGTTATTTACTTTACTTCCGCATTATAATTGTTTTATATTATAATAAAGTAAAAATGCAGGGGTTTAACAACCACACCCAACAATTCGTTTGGAAATCTGAGAGGACTTACTCCAATATACTTTCTAGAGAATCAACTAGACAGTCAGACTCAATCTAGAGAAAAGTATATCAAAGAGTTTCATATATCTGTTTCACAATGTAATCAGCAAATCAAACAGATAGAAATCCGCGAGCCTGATTATTATGTGAAACAACTTAAACGGTACCAAAGACGAATGTTCAAGTGTCAATCAATTTAAATCAACAACCAAAGGCTGGATTATCTAATTGATTGATCTTAACATATAAACTGTGATATTTCAATTATATAACAAAATATAATGCGAAAACCACAAATGTAGAAAAACCCCGGGACCTAGTCCAGTTTGAACACCACACTGTATTAAGACGCTACAGACTCTAGCCTACTACCAATGAACTTCGGACTGGACTATAGTTGAACCCTAATCAATCTCACACTGATTCAAGGTACAGTTACGTTCCTTACGTCTCTGATCCTAGCAAGATACTACGCACTTGATTCCCTTTTGAATACCCATATTCCGTGGAGCACGTGTCACGATCTTAGTGGCCGCACATAAATCCAACTGTGTAACCTTCTTTGGACAAGGAAACATAAGCATCAAAGGATACCTCCGCAGATCTACTTTATCTCGCCCCAAGAAAGAAGACCTCGACGATTGAGATGAGAAGAGTAAAAGCCTAGTCTACTGGAAGGCAGTTGACGAGGGGACAGAGGTAGATGACGCATCTAATCAGCATTAAATGCACAAATCTCTTATCTGCATGCATGAATCAATACACATGGAGAGAGGAAGCGTGGAAGAACCCGATTGGTAGAAGCTGGCGGTGAACGAAGGTACAACCTATACTGAGATTGGGTAGTTCCCGAAGGAACGTGGGTCAGCTGAGATGGAAGAATACTATTGGAGAAGGTACACGGTGGATGAAGGTACCATTGGTACGAAAGGTATATCAGCACAAGATGGACCCAAAGGAAGCAAAGATATACCAGGAGCAGAAGGGGCTATAAATACCAAGCCTCACCAACAAACTAAAGGCATTCAATACCAATAAGGAGAAGATCTATTCTTAAGCTTATACCTCTTTAATGTTTAGAACTTAAGTATTTACTTCAACTTGAGTTCTCTCTATTACTTTGGGAAGAATTTAAGATCTTTGTAACCACCACAACTTAATACAAAATAATCACTCATTAACCCGTGGACGTAGACAAATGTCGAACCACGTAAATATCTTGCGTCTCATGATAACTTAGAAGCTTTTACATTATATTTGTGTTATTCGTTATTATTGTGATCTTACATATCTTTTATTACTTAGCATAATCAGTTCAACAGAGGTATCAATACTACTTAGCATCTGATCCTCTGAACTGTACACATCACGTAGACTACGGGAAAACGAGTAGTCATAGTTTGGCGCCCACCGTGTTCTTTCTCACGGCGTTGAGTTTAGACACAGTTTTACTTTTAACTTCTGCATCTTCGGAAACGAATGGATCTGTGTTGTGACGTTGAATCTCACTCTCTAGTGATTTGTTCATTCGTTATTTGTGTATGTTTTTGAGTTCATAGCCTCTAAAAACATACCTTGTTACATATTTACAAAGTTTTTTACAAAAATCGTACCCACAAAACGCCAAAATCTTTTTTTTATACTAAAACAACTTTTTTTTAACAAAGCATATTCTAGATCTGAGAACCTTTGACTGACAGAGGAATCTCATGGAGATTTTAAGCAAAAAATATCTTCTAAAACATTTAATAACCTTGTTTTTGGCAAGATCTGACACCCCTATTTTCGGTTTTCAACGTTTTAAGGTTGTTTTCTCCAAGGGTGTCATAAGCATTTAATACCTAGCTATCAAAGGCATTATTTCAGTTCTTTTTCTGAAAAAGCTGCTTAGCCGTCTTCTTTGTCAGGGCATTAATTGCTACTTTTTGGAAAAAGGTACCCAAGTAGCAGATTTGTTTACTTTTTTGTGACCACGGGATATCAAAAGCCGAAGGCATGCATAAACCAAATGATGTACCAACAAGCTCACGACCGGCTCACACGAGAGGAAGATCCCAAAAGCCGTCTCAAGAAAATCAGAGGAACGAAGCAGAGGACGGACAAAGTGAGATAGCAAGAAGAAAAACTGCTACCAAAACACCTATTCCTACCAAGGGGATGGGGCAGACATTGGGAGCTCAACCAATTTACGGCATGCCATTACCGGAGCGTCCTAAAGTTACAAAGCCACCTGCGGCAAAAACATGGTTACCCGGAACCTTAGCTCCTACGGGACGAGGGTTGGGAAACCTAACACCAATTCAGATAGATCCAGACGCACCAATTATAGATAAAGAGGTAGAAAACTCTGCAGATCTAGCCGACATCACTGCGCAAGGAGGTGGAGCACACAACGAAGACCAAATGGCGGCACAAGTAGCAACCTTGATAATCCAAAACAAGGAAAATAAAGATGCACTACAGGAGATGGCCCGACAGAACCAAAACCTCAAATGCATGCTGGACACACAAATCGAAGGTTCCCAAGCTTGCCCACCGCAGAAGCGGCGCGACAACGGAGCTATCTCAGGAAGACGAAGGTTGAATCTCAACCCACCAAAGAACAATGAACCTAAGGGAGCCGAAAAAGCGCACCACGATCCAGACGAGGTGGACTCAACATACAAACCTTCTCAATCCTACTACGACAAAGCGTTTTCCAAAGACGCTCACAATGTGAGCATGGTTATGGAGAAAACGCGGAGGGAGATACGAGAACTGAAAATCGGTCACGCAGGCACAAGATTGGAAGAAGCATTACAAGATGAAACCACATCACCGATGTCTTTTCGCATTTTAGGGGAACCCATTCCTCCGAAATGCCCGGTACCTACGTTCCAAGCGTACAATGGTACCTCAGATCTCGCATCCCACCTACGGTATTACACTCGTGTCCTTGCCCATTGGGAAAGATATGAGGTAGTACTTTGTAGGTACTTTCCGACCAGCTTAATAGGATCAGCACTAGCCTGGTATAACAATTTACCAACAAACTCAATTGACTCCTTAGAGCAATTGTCTACGGTCTTTTTGGAGACATACATGTACAATAAAGCAACAAAGGCAGGGTTAGATAGGCTATTTGATTTAGCTATCGGACCCCAGGAAACACTAATGCAGTACACAGACAGGTGGAAAAAGACATGCCAAGCAATTGGGAAAGTCAATCTAGAAATTAGCATTAACTGCTATAAGTACGGACTTGATAGAACCTCAACCATCTTCGTGGAACTCCACAACAGAGCCCTCGATTCTAAAGGGGAGCTCAGGGTCGTCCAAGACCGGTACATCAGACTCGAGGAAATCCATAAGGACAACCCAAGGTAACAAGGAAAGGCAACAATAGCTCCGCAGCGAATGAACTCTTTGGAACCAATTCCGGAGATACCTAAGCGACAAAATAAAGATGGGGGCAGAACCATCTATCAAGAAAAATGATCCAAATACGGAGATGGAAAAAGAGGCAAAGGAAGAGAAGAATTCACTGACAAAGTCTACATAAAGCTCAATACAACCTTCTCTCACATCCTAAGCAAGGAGGGAGCAAAGCCATGCTTTTCTTACCCTAATACGAGGGGAAAGAAACCAGACAAAACAAATGAGGCTAAGGAGTATTGTGCGTACCACCAGTACTACGGGCATACCACAGATACTTGATATCACTTACGAAGTGTGATCCAAAGATTCATCGACGAAGGCAAGTTCATGGAATACGTACAGCTACAACCCGCGGAGACTAAAAAAACCCCAAACAAAAGGGTGGAACTACCTCAGGGCGGCAAGTACATCAACATGATTACCTTATCCAGCGGAAGTCAAGAAGAAATACTCGAAGACATACTCGAGTTAGCTCGAAACAAAAAGAAGATTGAATCCCATGAGGTGTTCAAGCTAAGTGGACCGCCTACTAGCACTTGGGAGGAATGGATGGCCACGCCATTAACATTATCAATAGGGGACGTCAACCAGGAGGTTGAAATGCATAATGATCCACTGGTCATCACTCTTCCAATACATAGATGTAATGTTACGAAGGTACTCGTTGATGGGGGAAGTTCGTTAAATGTGTTATTTTACGTATGGGCTTGACAGCAGAGCAGATGGATTCTTCCACTTGCACAATATACGGTTTTAATGGAGCGATCCCTAGACCAAAAGGAGAAATTTTCTTGCAGGTACGCGCAGGACCCTTAGTAACGAACACACGCTTCTGTGTGGTAGAGGAACCTTCTCCCTACAATGTCATCATGGGAAGACTATGGGTCCATAGGTTACGAGGAACAGCTTCGACATATCACCAATACCTACGATTTCCTACACCAATGGGTAAAATGGAAATCAAAGGCGACCAGCAAAACGCGAGGCTATGCAACCTGGCAGAAATCAAACTAAACGAAGAGAGAACTGTGTCTCAGCAGCAAGATAGAAAGATACGCAAAGCAAGCACCAAGAAAGTACAGGACGGAGCCTCCTTGGTACCCAAAATCGCGTCAACACCAAAAGCAGGCACCTCCGACTCTCCAACCGCGGATATCTCCGCCAAATAACAATTACAGAAAATCACCCCTCAACGGCCTCAGCAACAAATTTGTTCACCGGTAGAACCAACGAATAGGATCAACATCGGGATGAAGGCAGAGCCAAAGATGCTGAACATCGGAAATTTACTTGAAGAGGAAGAGGAGGTGCAATTGCATAAATTGCTACAAGAGTATGCAGACGTCTTTGCATGGTTAATGGAGGACATGCCGGGAATTGACCCGAATTTGGTCTTACACCACCTTCGGCTCAGGCCAGAGATACCACCACTCAAATATCGCATACAAAAAGTGGCAGACATCTACCACGAAGGGGTAGAAAATGAGCTGCAAAAACTACTTACAACAGGATTCATACGGGAGGTCAAATATCCCACATGGATATCCAACATGGTAATTGTTCCTAAAAAGAACGGAGGCGTGCACATTTGCATCGACTTTAGCAATCTCAACAAAGTGTTCCCCAAAGATAGCTACCCGCTGCCAAATATTGACCAACTGGTCAACGCAACCGAAGTCCATCAAAGACTATCCTTCATGGATGGATACTCAGGATACAACCAGATAGCTCTTGCAGAAGAAGACCAGGAGCATACTGCGTTCTTTACCCCACGAGGCATGTATTGCTATACAAGGATGCCTTTTGGACTAAAAAACGCGGGGGCAACATACCAGCAATTAGTAGACAAAGTCTTCAAACCTTGGATAGGAAAAATACTGGAGGTTTATGTAGACAACATGCTTGTCAAAAGAAAATAAGCAAAAGACCATCTCTCACACCTAAGGGAGATATTCTAAGTCATGAGGAGATTTCACATGAAGGTGAACCCGGAGAAATGCACGTTCGGAGTTACTTCAGGAAAATTCCTGGGATACCTAGTAACTCAGCAAGGAATTGAAGTAGATCCTGAAAGGGTCAGAGCTATAATGGAGATGTCATCTCTGAAAGGAGTACAAAAGCTGAATGGAATTCTAGCTTCCATGGGAAGATTCATATCAAGATCGTCAGATAAATGCAAAGCATTTTTTGATACGCTAAGGAAAGGAAACAGGTTTATATGGACCGCGGAGTGCGAACAAGCCTTTCACAAGATCAAAGAATACTTGGCGTCCGTACCTATTCTACAGAAGCCGGAGCCAGGTGAGATACTCACCTTATATCTAGCAGCAAGAAGCTACGCTGTGAGCGTAATATTGGTACGAGACCAAGGGCAAGGATAACAGCCCGTGTACTACATCAGCAAGACACTTAGTTCAGCGGAGCGTAATTATACCAAAGTGGATCAACTCATATATGCCTTAGTAGTGGCAACACAAAAACTAAGAATATACTTCGATGCACACACCATCCGAGTCTTTATAAAGGCTCAGATAAGTCAAATTCTCGACAGCACGGAGAAAATTGGAAGAGTGGCAAAATGGAATGCCATGATCAAACAGTTTCACATAATCTTCGAAACCAGGAAAGCGGAGAAGTTACAGATCTTAGCAGACTTCTTAGCGGACCTACCTCCGAATGATGAAGCGGAGATAGATGACATCCCAGGAATTGAGGAAGAAAAGCCTAACCCAGGAGACCTCTTGGAACCGTAAAACTCACGAAGGTGGGATATATTCATAGATGGCTCCTCCAACAGAGAAAGAGCAGGCATAGGGATTGTGATAACAACCCCCACCGGAGACAGACTCATCTATGCATTCAGGTTAGAATTCAATCAATACACCAACAACATCACGGAGTATGAGGCAGTCATACACGGCCTACACCTAGCTCAAGATATGGGCCTATCAGACGTATGTTTGACTAGTGACTCACAATTGATCATTAGACAAATATAGCTCAAATACCAAACAATAGATCCAATACTATATTCGTACCTAAAGCTAGCACAGGAGTATGCATCAAAGATCAACAATGTCACGTTCATATATGTCTGTCGGAAAGACAACAGACACGCAGATTCCTTAGCATTTATATCATCAATACTGAGGGACAGAAACACCACCTCTGTCCAAATTGGGAGAATTTATGAACCTTCGATAGAAGGACTGACCTCAGCAGAGGAAACCATGGTCATTCATGACCATAGCCATGAAAGAAGCAAAAAAAGAGAAGGAGGTTGCGGAAAAACCAGACAACAAAGCCGACGAGTCTGACGAAGATCAATCCATGTCAGAATGGATCAACGAAGGCGAAGCGGAAGACGATTGGAGAATCCCAATCCATCGGTACCTTTACAAAGGTACCCTACCCGCAGATGTCAAAGAAGCTCGAAAAATCGAGTCAAAGGCAGCAATGTACATCCTACGGGATGGAATATTGTATAGAAGGTCATTTTTCGGACCTCTAATGCGGTGCCTCTCAAAAAACGAAGGTAGAAAAATTCTACACGATATACACAATGGAGAAGCTAGAAATCACAGCGGAAGAAGATCTATGGAAATCAAAGCCAAAATGCTAGGATATTATTGGCTAAGCATGGACGAAGATGCAAAGAACGTAGCAAGGCATTGCGAAAGATGCCAACGGTTTGCCAAGAAGATTAAAGCACCAGCAACGGAGCTTAACTCGGTCATCAGCCCATGGACATTTTCCAAATGGGGAGTAGACATTGTTGGACCCTTAATAGAGGGGACATCGAAAAGGAGATACCTCATAGTAGCTACTGACTATTTCACCAAATGGGTGGAAGCAAGGGCTTTGGTAAGAATTAGGGACACATATGTCTTTAAATTCTTGAGAAAATCATCTGCAGGTTCGGGATACCGGCCGCCATAGTATCTAACAATGGCAAGCATCTAGAAGGGGAAAACATAAACATGTTGTTTAATGCCTTCAACATTCATAAGAACAAGTATACTCTAATATATCCTAAGAGCAATGGGAAAGCGGAGGCCACCAATAAAACAATAGCAGTGAACTTAAAAAAGAAGTTGGGGGCATACAAGAAAAGGTGGTGCGAGCAGCTGCACAATGTCCTATGGGCCTACCGTACCACGAGGATGGCAGCCATGGGAGAAACCCCGTTCTTATTAACCTACGGAGCCGAAGCAGTCATTCCAACGGAGATAATGCTGCCAACAACAAAAACAGAGGCATGGGAAAAGAACCTAACAACAGACCTTATGCTAGAAAAGCTGGATGATCTTGAAGAAAGGATGGAAGTGGCCTTGCAAAGGATGCTGAACTACCAACGAAGGTTGGATCGTGAATACAACAAACGGGTAATTCCTAGAAACTTTGTGGTTGAAGAATACGTAATACGTCAAATACTACCATATCAAAAGATCAAGGAGTGGGGAAATCTAGCTTCAACATGGGACGGACCCCACATCATACACGATATTGCCGGGAAGGGATCATACTACCTGAGGAACCTCAAAGGAGAAGTACTGCAACACCCTTGGAATGCAATGTACCTAAAGAAGTACTACCCGTAAGTGAATGGTTAGCACTCAGGAGAATAAGGGAAGGGGCAATGGCCCACCATGTTTTATCCCTGATCAAAGGTATTATAAGTCTAACTAATGAAAGAAACTTTTCGCTAAGAAAAAGTATATGTTGATTACATACAAATTGGGTCAGAAATTACACCCTCCGTCAGAATTGACGATGAGGCAAGGCACGACATAACTGCGCATATGTCAATCTCGGATCCTAAGGGCGAATGAATCCCTCTAAAAGGAAGATAGTAAGAAATATATCCAATGAAGAGAGATACCTTGTCGAAAGTAAAGCAGCCATCGCTGAACACGTAGGGTTATAGGAAAATTATTGCCCACGTAGGAACCCTCGCCTCCACGGTACCTTCTGGCCAAAGGATATCCTGGCAGGACGTTGAATGTTCCATCAAGGTTAAACACACCTTAGCACCTTGTGATGACAATAATGTGTGAATAACTAGACACAATACGTCTACTTACGATCATATAAAAAGTACCACGATGGTGCTACCAAAATACTATTAATATGTCTTAAAAGTTTCAGATGACAAAGGTTCAGAATGTAGCAAAGGATGTTTTAAATAAAGAAGACATCAAAGGCCCCTCAGCTGGGGGCATAATACAACAAAGGAGTTCAATTGAAGCAGAAATAACACAATCATGGGTGAGGAAAACGAGGAAAGACGACTTCCTCAGCTTGACATTCAGCCTCAGCAAAAGCATTGTTAATGTATCAATGGCGGAACACTCAAATTGCACCTTCATCCGAGAAGCTTGAGCCTCCAAGTCCGAAGCTGACTTCTGACGAAGCTCCTCCACCTGAGCACTAAGTTGATCATTAGCTTGCTGAAGTGACTCATCTTTGAGCTTAGCTGTAGCATCAAACTGGCGAGATATTTCCAACGCATATATCTGGCCCTCAAGGCGGCTAATCTTGGCATTTTCACCTACCAACTGCTCCTGGAGACCTGCGGATACAAAGGGTATCAGCAACAAGAAAAGGCGGATAAAGACACAAAGAATGCTACGAAAAATCAAACATCCTAAGCTACCTCTGGCATGACTAAGGAATTCTTCTATACTATGTTGAGCTTCAGCAAGATCCACCTCTGCTGCCTCAAGGTCTTCCACAAGGGTATCATTTTCCGTCCGAAGGTCATCAACATCTATCCGAAGCAAAGCATTCTCAGAGGACAAAGCTTGGTACACACTTTCTAACTCTTCATACCTTTTTACTAAGGATACATCAGACATGGAAGAAGACGCAGAGCCAATATCAACACGTTTGTTCTTAAGAGAATGAACCTCAGAAGCCAATACATTTCGCTATGCAGTAACCTTATCTAAGGAAGCACAAGCATCTTCAAAATCGGCATGATATTTCTTCCGAATAATATATTGGGCTGAGAGACGTTTCTCGACTAAGGAAATATCCTCCTTTTGCTTTAGAATAAGACTTTCCTTCCAACCAATGGCTTTGTCATTCTCCTTACGAAGCAAAGCCATCTGCATCACTAAATACGCATTGTGAGCAGACTCAAGGGAAAGCTGAGCCTCATTATGGACAGTCACATTCATCAGCATATCAGACTTCTTTTGGTAATACCAAACATCGGAAGTTAACTTAGCCCCTTGATCTCAGAGATATCTAAGTTCATTAGAGCCACCGTCTAGCAGACAAAGGTTATCTCAGGATTACGAAACCGACAAAATAAAAGAATGATCTAAGGAGAAGAAAGAACAAACCTATGGCTTTGAAGGACTCAGCGGTTAAAGCAGCATCAACAGTTTTGCGACCATCCTCAACAACCTCGGCAGCGTTATTATCCTTCCCAAGATCTAACAAACAAGCTTCCAAGGAGCTCTGAGTCTTCCTCAGATCGTCCTCCAGTGAAGATATCCTAGCAACATAAGCTGCGTCATTTGACGAAGGATATTGTGCAAAGGCAAGGGCATATTCTTGACGAGAACGTTCCAACATGACACTCAAATGAGTACACTTAGCCCTATAAACCTTGAATAAGGTATAGCTAACATCGATCTTCATGCAAATCTACAAACAAAGGAGCATAAGCGCGGACGAAGAATTGAAATTAAGGAAAAAGACACTCAGGTAAGAAGCACTTACTGAGAATGCAGAAAGACGAGGAAGGAAAGTGGCGTAGGTATCCATGAAAGCCTCCATCTCTTGATGCTGCCTCTGCGGATCTCACCAAATCTCTGACTGGAGCGTAGATAGTCCGGGTCAAAGAACAAGTCTTTAACTACACGGTACTGAGCATATAGCACATTCAACTGCGAAGCTACCTCGATTGAACTATCAAGGTGATGATGATCAACTCCGACGGAAAAGGTACCTTTGGAATCCCGCAAGACAGCTTCGAGAATAGCATCATCATATCTACCTAAGCTCAAACTCTCCAACAACTTACCTTGGCTTGATTCGGAACTAACATGAGGTATGACTTCCGAACCCTCACCACGACGAAGGGATGGCGTGGTGGACGAGCTGGGAACATAAGGAAGGCCTAGAGGACCCCCAAGGCCCATGTCACCAGCATAAGGAATATTACCCGGTACTATCCAGTATGGTGACGAAGGGGAAGGTCCAATAACTTTGCTGTCAGGGGCAGTAGAAACAGACTGAGCACTCCCCAGTGAAGCAGGGGCAACTTTGAAGGAGAAGATAGCTAGTGAAATCACAACCTTCTTCTTCGAATGCGAATCTAAGGTACCAGCCCTCATCGGAGGGATAACAGCCTTGGAAAAGGAACCACTCGATTGAAGAGAAGTGGCAGGAGATGAAGGAAGACTCTTAGAAGCCACGACACCAGCTCCAACAGCAGGCAAAGCTATGCTAGGAGCAGAAAATTAAGGCATCTTCAAAGACAATGTAGGATCAGGGGATTGAACACTAACATGCTCGACCAACTGGGCACCAGAACCAATGAAAAGGTTCTCACCCTAAGCAGAAATAGCTCGAATGGGGCTAGGGATACCCTTAGAAAAATCCTCCTTAATATCATTCAAAGGATGGCTGAGGCTAGTATCCTCGATATCCTCCATGTCCTCGTCACATGGAACTTCACCAGCAGCCTTAGGATCCTCATCCAAGGCATCAATATCGATAACAGTCTTTAATTTTCCCTTCCTCTGGGAGGACTATAAAGAAACACATGTATCAGCTAAGAATCAGGGGCAAGGCACTAAGGAACTTACAAATACAAAGGTATGATAATGATCCTTACCTCCGCAGGTGTTTTAACCAAAGCTTTTCTCTTCCTAGTGCTTGTAGCTACGGAGTTACCAACAGAGCCCGAAGCAGCCCCAACAGAAGAAACAGGAGAAGGCTGCATCGTCAAAAGAGTAACACAAAGATATTAAAGCAAACAAAGATGACAAAGAAAACAAAGATATTAAAGCAGGCGAAGATATCAAAGCAAACGAAGATGTTGAAAACGAAGGTATCTCATGAGAAGCAGCAGGATTAAAGATCCAAGGCCGGTACCCATCATACTTTTCGGGCAAAGAATGAGCTGAACGAGGGATAGAGGGGTCCGCAGTGGTGAAACCATAGGCCTAAGGACCAACCACACGAACAGGAGTACGATCCCATCGGTCATCATGATCAAGACGGATATGGTCATTCTTCGGCAAAGGCAGCCTAGTAGAATAGGGAATGGTGGTCAACCCAGTCTTATCAATCTCCTCCAACAAACAAAGGCTATTACCCTCCCTGATTTTCCTAGCAGTAAAATGGATATGACGAGGACCAACACTCCAAGGAAGAAGATAGTCTTCTGAATAGCATCAACATACGTAGCATTAAAGTTGGCAGGGGTATAGTCATCTCGCTTAGATCTTCCCTCAGCAAAGGGTTCATAAGACTCCAAAGTTGTTTTGCCCTTGCTAGGGTACCATCTCTCGCGAAGGTCACGCCAGAAATTACTAGTATATTGCATAACTCCTCTAACTTGAGTCTTGTTTGCTGGATCATCCCTCGAAGACAAAACATCTTAGTAGAAGGGATCCTTTCTACTAAACAAAGGGAGGAGCATACCTGCGGCCAATTGGCCAATGCTAATTAGAAGGTTATTCTCATCATAAGGAAAATTCCGGATGAGAGACTCAGTAAGAACGTCAGGTCCATTGACGAAGGAAACCTCGAATTTATGAATATGTAAAGATTTAGTAATCTCAGCAATAGACAAATGAGCATAGCTATCTTTGTCACGAAGTTAAAGCCTTTGATGCTCATAATGCGGAGGAGGAGGTGGAATGTCTCCAACAGTAACCTCTTCAACCTCAGGGTCCGCAACACCCTCAAAAACCGTAGCCATCTCAGTCCCAGCAGGTATCTCAGAGTCCTCAGGAGGATGAGAGGGCGTAGCATCAGGATGATCCATTCGCGGAGGGGGATCAGTCGACGAAGATGTCCTCGGACCTTTGCGCGTAGGCTTCTTCGGGAGCCTCATAATACCTAACACCAACAGGAAGAATTCCTCCAATCAACAATGGTAGAAAAAAATTACAGTCCGTTCAAAAACAAGATAGGGGCAAAAACCGAGATATTTTGGGCATGGGTTTCACTAAACTAACCAAGGGGAGCCGTTTGTGGTAGGCTTATAAAGATACCTACTTCTATGTATAAACTGCAAGTGCACAGTGTCGTCAAGCAACACAGGGCAAGCACAGGTCGAACCACAGAGACTTGGAGAGTGTAGAAGTTGATTCTAAATCCTTACTAAGAACTGATTCAGAGAGTAACCAAAGGGGGTTTGTATTTGTCGATACGACGAGATATTGGCAAAGACTTAAACAGAAAGTAATTTGAATTAAAATATGCAATTAAATCAAGGTGTAAATATTGAGAATATGGATACTAGGGTATTCAAATCCACCACTAACCTATGATATGCATTCAACTTGTAATATTAATCTTGTCCTTACAGCAGATTCAAGTCTACCGTATATCTAAGGTGTTTCTCCAATGGATAATTTAATCACAACTAAAGTATTTCTCCAAAGCATTAACTGTCTAATTAAAGCACAACTAATCTGAGGATCAATATTTGGTTAAGCATGAGTTGTAGCATAATCAACATAGAGATATTCTAACTACAATGGATACATGGCATTCATTGTGAGAGCAAGATGTTGACAAACTTGGATTAAAATATATCTTTAAACAATTCTAAACTTTCAAGAACAATATACAAGATATGAATACATAACAATAAGTTACGGCTTCATTTAAACCCTAGCAAATGAAATTAGAACATGAACAACATTACAACAAAACTTAATTTAAGAAACTAACATGAACAAGCTATTCTTGGATGAGTTTTCAACACAACAACCCTCTCTATTTATACACAAAAATTCTCTCAACACTTGGATTCGAATTTTGGCAATCATCCACTCAACAAAACATGTTTTCTTTAATTGATGGATAAAATGGAATATATTTGGTGGTGGGAAACAAATTGGGAGTGATTGAGTGAGAGAATGGGGGTGAGGTGGATGTTTTGGAAAGAATCCAATGGGGGTGAGGTGGATGTTTTGGAAAGAATCCAATGGGGGTGATGTGGAAACGGATTTGGGTCTTGGGTCTTGGATCATGGGTAGTTTAATCCCATGTATTGTAAACAGGTTGCCACTGATGCGCGAGCGGGTTGCAACGCTTCCAACTTTCTGCTCTTTTGTCTTCTCAATTCTTCAAAGCTTTATTTAGTACTTTAAAACACAAAATTAATTAATACAAATATTTATTCTTGAAAATGGTAAAAATGCAGAATTTGGGATAATATATGACTTTGAAGCGCGAAAGATGAGTTAAGTGCCAATGAAAAGGTGTATGAATATGCAATATTTGGCACTCATCAGTTTGATTACGCCATAGCGAAAAGCAAGAATCATAAATCACGGAAAGAGAAATTACAGGCAAGTATTGATCATGGAAAAATCAACATCAAGGATAAAAATGGAGCGAAATCCAAGTTCCCATGCAGTGCAAGTAAGAAAAAAAAAGAGAATAAAAATTCTCACATGCAAGAACAAATATCAATAGCAGTAAACCTCTTAGTCGAAGAAGAAAACACAGAACCAAACATGGATAAAATCGAGACCAAGGCGAGTATTACTTACTTGTGTAATCAACCGTGAATCCAAAGCGATCGAAGAATCAAAGGGAGCAGTTAGCGGCGGAAGAAAAATCTCAAAGAAGGAGATAGAGAGCGACAGTTCGAAGAAGATGAATGAGAGTTAAGGAAAACTCCTTCTCTTTATTCCCCTCTTATATATGGCTAGGAGAATCCAAAAATTTGGAAGTCCCGAAATTCAAGGGGAAGTTATTGCATGAAATGACATGTAGGGACCACCCAATCGGTACGTGCAGAAATGGCGGCATAACGGAAGTTTTCTTCCACTTCTACCAAATAGTAGAATATAATAGAAAAGGGGCAAACTATGAATACCAATATTCTGTGGAGCACGTATCACGATCTTAGTGGCCGCACATAAATCCAACTGTGTAACCTTCGCTGGACAAGGAAACCTAAGTATCAAAGGATACCTCCACATATCTACTTTATCTCTCCCCAATAAAGAAGACCTCGACGATTGAGATGAGAAGAGTAAAAGCCTAGTCTACTAGAAGGCATCTGACGAGGGGACATAGGTAGATGACGCATCTAATCATCATTAAATGCACAAATCTCTTATCTACATGCATGTATCAAGACACGTGGAGAGAGGAAGCGTGGCAGAACCCGATTGGTAGAAGCTGGCGGTGAACGAAGGTACAACCTACACTGAGGTTGGGTAGTACCCGAAGGAACATGGGTCAGATGAGATGGCAAAATACTATTGGAGAAGGTATGCGGTGGACGAAGGTACCATTAATACGAAAGGTATATCAGCAGATGATGGACCCAGAGGCAGCAAAGATATACCAGGAGCAGAAAGGGCTATAAATACCAAGCCTCACTAACAAACTAAAGGCATTCAATACCAAGAAGGAGAAGATCTAGTCTTAAGCTTATACCTCTTTAATGTTTAGAACTTAAGTATTTACTTCAACTTGAGTTCTCTCTATTACTTTGGAAAGCATTTAAGATCTTTGTAACCACCACAACTTAATACAAAACAATCACTCATTAACCCGTGCACGTAGACAAATGTCGAACCACGTAAATCTCTTGTGTCTCATGATAACTTAGAAGCTTTTATATTATATTTGTGTTATTCATTATTATTGTGATCTTACATATCTTTTATTACTTAGCATAATTAGTTCAACAGAGGTATCAATACTACTTAGCATCTGATCCTCTAAACTATACACATCACGTAGACTACGTGAAAATGAGTAGTCACACCCTGAGATGATCTCACCCACAACTAAGAGTTGCTACAACCCAAAGTAGAAGACCTGATAAACAAATATGTCTCACACAGAAAAGTCTATTGGAATAGATAAATCTGTCTCCCACATAAAAACCTATGAGTTTTTGTTCCGTCTTTTGATAAATCAAGGTAAACAGGAACCAGTTGATAAACCAGTCTAATATTCCAAGAAAACAGACTAGTATTATCAATCACCTCACAATAATCTAAATCGTTTGATGGAAAACTAGATATTGTGAAATCACAAACGATGAGACGAAGGTGTTTGCGATTACTTTTTATCTTGCCTATCGGAGAATAAATCTCGAGCAAATCTTAGAGAAGATAGTACTCAAACGATAGAATCAGGCAAGATCAGAACACATAACTACAAAGAAAATAATTGGGTCTGGCTTCATAATCCCTTTGAAGTCGTTAACCTACAGGGTCTCGATAGAAACCTAAAGTTAAAGGAGAATCGACTCTAGTTGATGTAACTAGTAACACACAGGAAGTGTGGGGATTAGGTTTCCCAGTTGCTAGAGTTCTCCTTTATATAGTTTTCAAATCAGGGTTTGCAATCCAAGTTACCTTGGTAACAAAGCATTCAATATTCACCATTAGATGAAAAACTTTATTCAACCAATCTAATATCTTTCAACCGTTATATCGAACTTAGATTGTTACACACAAATGAAATGTACCCTCATTTAGGTTTATGTAACCGTACCCAAACGTGTACATCATGTTATCTTAACAATATTTAACCGAAGATATCCATATGATTACTCTCATATAAACCTTATTCATCTTAACCATAACTAGTTCAAATGACTCAAATGAAACTAGTTAAAGAGTTGTTCAATTGCTATATTTTCATAGAAGTATACAAGAAAACAATTGAAGCAAAATCGGTTTGATTCACTCGAATCAATTCATGAACATTATAGCCACGGTTTGCAAAGATTGTATTCCTTATTTTTATAAATGTTTAAGTTCATGTACAACCGATTTTATAAAGTAACCAACTCAAGTATGCAAACGGGAACGCATACCTAAGTAGCCAGACCGAGTTTAGTGATGCCGGTATGCGTACGGGTGCGCATACCAATTCACACTTCCAAACTCCGGCAGAAATTCACGGACGTGGGACTTCCACCAGTTTGCGTACGGGTACGCATACTTTCCTAGACATCCAACAACCGCCAGTATGCGTACGGGTACACATACTTCAGGTTCCCGGTTTTGGACTTATACACAAATGTGAGAACATACTATGTTTATATCCAAACATGGTTACTTGATTCTAAACTCTTTATTTCAATCATTGAAACTTTCTTAGAGGATGACAATAGCCGTTTTCACACACTATTAGCATCAAAGCAATTTTCAAGATATTGAAATAATCATAACAAAACATTCCAAGTCTATACCAAATGATTGTATCACACAAACCATGCAATATATTACTCGAAAATTTTCACATGATCATATTTTGGCTTTCTTCAAATGTGTATAATAGAAAACTATATCGTATAATACGACTTATGTCTCAATATAGGAGATAGAGTAGAAATAGACTTTCCATGTGATAGATGAGTTTTAGTCTCCACATACCTTTTGTTGATGAAGTTCCACAAGCTCCCCTTAGTAGTTCTTCGTCTTCAAATGATGAACGACGTGAAGTCTAATGTTCAACTACACAATCTATGTCCTAGTACGAGACATCTATAAATAGGCTAGAAATGAAGACTTATAGTTTTTTATCGCTAACATTGACAAGCATGCTTGATATAACAACACATGTGAGTTCGACCGCGCAGTGCTCTAACAATCTCCCCCTTTGTCAATTTTAGTTGAAAAACTATCAATACATATGGATAACAAAATAAATAAAACTTTGTAGCTTCTCATCCAAATGCTTGATCTCCTTGGCATCTTCAACACGACTCGAAATCTTTGTCACTTTCAAGTACTCAATGATTCTAAACGTGTTCAACTCAGCATCATAGTTTTTGAAGATCCGTAACGATAACAATGAGAAAACAAGTGCTCTCAATCATTGTTATACAGTGTCATAGTATCATTACACGGCATCAAAGTTCAATTGTATCATAACTTTGACAACAATACTTTGGTGATATGTATCACCCCCCCCCCCCCTAGTCAATACTTCATCTCGATGTGAAAACCACTCCCCCTTACATAATGATCCTTAAACCATATGTATTTGTAGTATGAAACTACACATTAATCCTCCCCCTTTTTGTCAATATAAATTGGCAAAGGTACGAAAACTAGTGGGATCCTCATGAAATTTTCATAGAGATACTTCATGACCAAAAGAGAATAACATACCAACTTATTTAGATGCAATCATAAAGTCGAAGCTAAATACATTCATCAAGGAGTTTATAAAGATACAAGACAACCCCTATAATATTCCACAGCCGCACTCCCCACAAAGATTTGGAAATAAAACACAAGTTCAAAATGAACTCTCCCCATAAAATGTCATTCCCGAAAGAACAACAACAACGACCTTACTTTTACAAGAAAAGAATGATTTCTTTGGACATGATCAAATCACATGAAAACCATAGATTTGAATCCAAAACCCTCAATTGAATTAGCCACAAAAATGATCAATTCAATTGGCCATGCTCAACATAAGAGAACTTACAGAGCAACACAGTATATGCACAAAAATTGTGGATCAAGGAAAGACCAATACTACGGAATATACAAGGATTTATTCTATTTTTCATCCCTATTTGCACAATGACATAATAGACTTAATCCTTGTAAACAAGAGTTTTATCCTTTATTCTATCAAAATAATGACATAAAGGCTTTAACTTTTGTATTCAAAAGTTCATTCTATCTTTTATCAATAGGTTCATATCGACATAATAGAGATAACTTTTGAACAAGTATGGGACAGTCACGGGTTCACGGACGTAAATAACATATCTCATAACAATTTGCAATATATAAAATCATAAAGATTAAAATTGCAAAAAATCATCTTCCAAATAAATTGGAATTTAAATAAATAAATCTAAAAACATTGAAGATGAAAACGTTAGAAATAGCTATGTGTACTCACAATAATGGCTATTCCAAACCCTAGTAATCCTTCTAAAAAACACAAGAAATAAACTCTCATAAGAAGTTTCCTAGACATTGAGACCTCTGAAAAATTATTTATCGTCCCCGAACTCCTTGTCGTCAACAGCCATGGGAACATATGGTTCGTGAAGAAAGGAGTCAATTCCAAAAAATCTTTTAGGAAAATGATGTCGAACCAGGGCCTTCTAAATTTCAAGAGTTCTCATAACAATAGCCTTTATTTGTTAAATCACCTTCCTTGTTTCCTCAACTCTTCAAGAACACCAGAATTTTTTTGAGAATTTGAAGGAACAGCTCCGGGCTTCCTCACATTCCTTCTTTTTCTTTTTTAAGTTGGAGGTAACGGAGATTTATCTTTTTCCTTCATGATTGATGGCTTAACAATCATATTAAAATCTTTTACATCATAAGACATGATGCTTGGTGTATCCATACGTGTATGGGTTTGTGAGAGGAAATCACGATTTAAGCTCAACAAGCATTCTTAAGATAAAAAGAGTTTCAGAGAAGGAAAATGAATGTAGGGTTATGGAACCTTTAACCACACAGGTTCACGCACGCACAATTCACAACCCTAAAGAGAGTAGAATTATCGAGAATAACCCTCTTTTATTGATTAAACAGGGAATCCCCTTCCAATATCAATTAGATATGAAAGAATTCCAAATCTTCAATACACAACAAAGCTAAGAAAAGAAAAACATTTTTTTTTTATTTTCCAAAAGCCTGAGATGTGCATAATCTTGTCTCTTTTGATCAGGCACATGAGACAAGATGCAGCAAAAAAACACAATCAAGTTGTGTTGTTGTGAACAACAATCTGTCCACCATAACCTTTTTGAAGGGAATTCATAGAACCATGTCTATCAAAAAATTTAGACCATACTATTTTTTCTAGTGGTCTTGTCTTATCTTTGGAAACTAACTTCTTCGAAGAAGATAAAATCTTACATACCTCAGCGGTTTTTTAACAAGTTTGAGCTTGTTTGCTAGTCGATTCGATATTCCTTGATGTTTATTGACATATCTCATCTTGTGTTTGTACTTGAAACACTTTGAAAGTTCATGACCTTTGAGTGAACAATAAGAGCATGTCAACAGATAAGATGATTCAGACGCCTGGGATGTGCAAGCTGCTAGACACAGAGTGGAATCTGAAAAATCAGATAGAGAGTTTCTAACAGAAAGTTTAATTTTTTCTTCTAGATTGGTTGAGTCTTCTTCTGAAAGAATATCATGATTGATGTATGTATTTCTATAATTATCAAAATCAATATCTTCACAAAGAAGTTCAACACTTGATCTTTCATCTTCATTGGAATCACAGTGATCAGACATGTCATAAAGAGTTGCATCAAGACCTTTGTTCCCAGTGTATTTTCTACGGTTCGGACACTCATTCGCAAAATGAGCAAAACCTTTAAACTTAAAGCACTGTGGCATATCCTCGTCATCGGCCTCGTCAACATCCATGTTTTTAAGAGGAATGCAATTATGAGGTTTAACTGATGATCTGGGTTTGTCTGTAAAGAACCGTTTACTTTTCTTCAATAGAAGATCTCTAAACTGTTTTGTGATCAAAGAGACTGACTTGTGAAGATCTTCATCTGATGAATCAACCTATGAAAAATCATCCTTAGAGACGCATACACTTTTACTTTTGTCAAATAATTTAGTGTTCTTTTGTGCTTTAAACTCAACATCCTTTTCGGTTTTGGATGTATGCTCATGATCAAAGATCTTTAGATTTCCAACCAACGTATTTCTGGAGAGAGCATTAAGGTTATTTCCATAAACAATGGCATGCTTCTTAGAACCGTATTTGGATGGCAGCGATATGTGAATTTTCATCAAAATTTCCTTGAAAAAGTGGGGGGTCTAACAACCTCACCCAATATTTTGATTAGCAATCTGTATGGACTAACTCTAATATACTTTTAAGAGAATCAACTAGACAGTCAGACTCGATCTTAATAAAAAGTATATCAAGGAGTTAATATCTCTATCTCTCAATTTGATCTATACTCAAGCAAATATAAATATGCGAGTCTTTATCAAATACAAGAGATATAAACTTGGATGGTATCAAAAACCAATATCCAAGGATCAATCAATTTACAATCAACAACCAAAGGTTGGATTTCACAATTGATCGATATAACTCACAACCTGTGATATTTCAATTATATAACAAAATATAATGCGGAATAGAAATAACACAGACACCAGAAATTTTATTAACAAGGAAATAGGAAATGCAGAAAAACCCTGGGACCTAGTCCAGATTGAACACCACATTGTATTAAGCCGCTACAGACACTAGCCTACTACAAACTAACTTCGGTCTAGACTGTAGTTGAACCCTAATCAATGTCGCACTGATTCAAGGTACAATTGCGCTCCTTACGTCTCTGATCCTAGCAGGATGCTACGCACTTGATTCCCTTAGATGATCTCACCCACAACCAAGAGTTGCTACGACCCAAATTCGAATACTTGAATAAACAAATTTGTATCACATAGAAAAGTCTACGATAATAGATAAATCTGTCTCCCACAGATAAACCTACGAGTTTTGTTACGTCTTTTGATAAAATCAAGGTGAACAGGAACCAATCAATAACCCGAACTTATATTCCCGAAGAACAACCTAGAATTATTGATCACCTCACAATAATTTAAATCATATGGTAGCGAAACTAGATACTACGGAAT
The DNA here is from genome assembly GCA_023529315.1 of Papaver bracteatum. Taxonomy (NCBI): domain Eukaryota; kingdom Viridiplantae; phylum Streptophyta; class Magnoliopsida; order Ranunculales; family Papaveraceae; genus Papaver; species Papaver bracteatum. The sequence goes on from JAJJWX010002698.1 coordinate 1,629,658, forward strand.
CACAAACGATGAGACGAAGATGTTTGTGATTTCTTTGTATCTTGCCCTATCGAAGATATAATCTCAAGACAATTATTCAATTGAACTCGTACGATAGAAAATGTCATCAGAATACTCAACTACAAGAGAAGTAGTTTCGTATGGCTTCACAATCCCAATGAAGTCTTCAAGTCATTAATGGACAGGGTCTCGAGAACAAACCTACGATTAAAGGAGAATCGACTCTAGCAAAACCAACTAGTATCACACAGGAGATGTGGGGATTAGTTTTTTCCAGTTGATAGACGTCTCCCTTATATAGTGTTCAAATAAGGGTTTGCAATCTAAGTTACCTTGGTAACCAAGCATTCAATATTCATCGTTAGATGAAAAACCTGATTTATCCAAGCAAATATATTTCAACCGTTAGATCAAAACTTAGTTTGTCACACACAAATGAAATGTATATCATTTAGGTTTGTGTAACCGTACCTAAACGTGTATATTTAGTAGCTTGGTTCACCAATGGTTAGCCATATGAGCACTTTCATATCAACCGTATTCATATTTCTCATAACTAGTTCAAATGACTCATAAGAACTAGTTCAAGAGTTGTTCAGTTGCAAGGAAATATTATGTAACTACACAAGACACAATTGTAGAAAAATCGATGTGATTCACATGAATCAATTCACGAAAAATATAGCCATGGTTTGCAAAGATTGCATTCCTTATTGATTTATTGTTTAAGTTCATGAAATAACCGATTTGAGAAATATAACCAGCTTGGGTACGCGTATGCATACTCTAGCTTTACCGGAATTGGGTTTGAAAACCCAGAAGATTTTTTGGTTGGAAAACTTTCGTGGGTACGCGTACCTAAGGTGACTGGTTTGTAAGTTTGTAAACTCCAAACTCAGCAGAAATTCACGGACGTGAACTTCCGCCAGTACGCGCACCCAACCTTTCTCCTTCACCAATATTGCATGCACACATATGCACGCACTTGGTTTCTGGTACATGTATTTATACACTAATGTGCGAACACACTATGTATGCTTATATCCATAGGTGGTTATGTAATCTCAACTCCACATTTCAATCATTGAAACATTCTTCTATAATGTTATAATAATCGTTAGACATAAAGAATCGACTATCGTCATCATAATTATTTTCAAGATTGAAACGTCATCATGACTTTCGTCATGGATAAAAATAAAAGGTGGTTAAAGCGAAAGTTTATCAATACATATTTCGAGAAAAAGATAGGCGAGTAAACTCGGCTCGAAATAATAAATGTGCATGTTTGAAAATTATCATACTTATACGATTGTTGTCTCAAGAGTAGGAGATAAATAGACTTTTGAGTGCTAGATAAGTTTAAATCTCCACATACCTTTTTGGTCGGATGAAGTTCCATTGGTTCCTTGAGTAGTTCTTCGTCTTCATAAGATAATCACCATGGAGTCTGGAGCTCAACTATACTTAACTATCCTAGACCGAGACTTAGTCATAAGTAAACTAGAAATCAAGACGTATAGTTTTGATCACTAATATTGACAACATTCTTGAGATAGCAACGCATGCGAGTTCGACCGAGCAATGCTCTAAAAGTCCTTTTTAGGAATAGTCTTATCCAATGCATAATATGCATTAACAATTTCAGACACTTTGTGATTAAACTCATCAAATGAATCTTCATCTGCCATACGAAGGTTTTTCCAATCGGAATTTAGGTTTTGAAGCCTGGATTCCTTTTCACTGGTATTCCCTTCAAATAAGGTTTCTAAGATATCCAAAGCATCTTTAGACCGAGTACACGTAGTCTCATGGTGCTGAAGATCTGGGGCAATGGCATGTATGATGGCATTCAAATCGTCGGAATTTTGCTTTACAACAAGTATCTCAGTAGTGTCATATGCACTAATATCCTTCGGAACGGTTGCATCTCCTACTGCCACGACGGGAGCATCATAGCCATTAACTACATAAACCCATGATTGAAAATCACGTGCTTGAAGAAAGGCACACGTAGTAATTTTCCACCACAAGTAATTTGAGCCATCGAAGAATGGTGGTACATTTATAGAGATAACACTTCTGTCCATATCAGATCGCTACAAACATGGACTTATAAGGTTTTTAATGTGTTTTCCTACTCTTATACCAATTGAAAATACGGGGGGTCTAACAACCACACCCAACAATTCGTTTGGCAATCTGAGAGAACTTACTCCAATATAATTTCTAGAGAATCAACTAGACAGTCAGACTTAATCTAGAGAAAATTATATCAAATAGTTTAATATCTATGTTTTACAATGTAATCAGCAAATGAAACAGATAGAAATCTGCGAGCCTAATTATTATATGAAACAAGTTGAACGGTACCATAGACCAATGTTCAATTCGCATTCAATTTAAATCAACAACCAAAGGTTGGATTATCTAATTGATTGATCTTAATGCGGAAAAGAAATAAAACAGACACCAGAATTTTGTTGACGAGGAAAACCGCAAATGCAGAAAAACCCCGGGACCTAGTCCAGTTTGAACACCACACTGTATTAAGCCGCTACAGACTCTAGCCTACTACCAATGAACTTCAGACTGGACTGTAGTTGAACCTTAATTAATCTCATATTGATGCAAGGTATAGTTGCATTCCTTACATCTCTGATCCCAACATGATACTACGCACTTGATTCCCTTAGCTGATCTCACCCACAAATAAGAGTTGCTACGACCCAAAATCGAAGACTTAATAAATAAATCTGTCTCACACAGAAAAGTCTATTGGAATAGATAAATCCATCTCCCACATAAATACCTATGAGTTTTTGTTCCGTCTTTTGATAAATCAAGGTGAACAGGAACCAATTGATAAATCGGTCTTATATTACTGTAGAACAGCCTGGTATTATCAATCTCCTCATAATAATCTAAATCGTATGATGGAGAAACTAGATATTATGGAATCATAAATGATGAGACGAAGGTGTTTGTGATTACTTTTTATCTTGCATATCGGAGATTAAATCTCGAGCAAATCTTAGAGGAAACAGTAGTTAAACGATATAATTGGGAAAGATCAGAACACGCAACTACAAAGAAAATAGTTGGGTCTGGCTTCACAATCCCAATGAAGTCTTTGAAGTCGTTAACCTACAAGGTCTCGATAGAAACCTAAGGTTAAAGGAGAATCGACTCTAGTTGATGCAACTAGTAACACACATGAGGTGTGGGCATTAGGTTTCCTAGTTTCTATAGTTCTCCTTTATATAGTTTTCAAATCAAGGTTTGCAATCCAAGTTACCTTGGTAACAAAACATTCAATATTCACCGTTAGATGAAAAACCTAATTCAACCAAGCTAATATCTTTCAACCGTTAGATCGAACTTAGCTTGTTACGCACAAATAAATTGTACCCTCATTTAGGTTTATGTAACCATACCCAAATGTGTACATCATGTTGTCTTGACAATAGTTAACTGAAGTTAGCCATATGATTACTCTCATATCAACCCGTTAGAGCATAGCTCGGTTGAACCCACCAAGCGTTAGTATGTCAAGTATGGTTGTCATATTTTAGTGAATCAAAACTCATTTAAAGAGTCGCTTGATTATATACTAGAGTCAACTTCGTATAGGTTATCTTGAAAGTGTTAGGATATGAGACTTATAAGTATTACATATGAGACTTGAAGAATGTAAAGAAGTATGGATCTACAACGACAAACATCATCCTTCCTCTTGAGTTTAGTAATATTTGACTTGAACTGTTTCATTCCCTAAATTATCTTTTAAGTCATGCATATTGAAAACATAACTGCGAATCTATGTATGATACTCAAGTTATACATAGTATTAAGGAATACAATACGAGGTTCATTGCTTAACCATTAAACTTTGTATATAAGACATCGACATAATCATATGAATGCTATTGTGATTATGTATGGGTATGAGTGAAGATTTCATCCTAGGAAACAATGTTATACATTTGTTTAAAGGAAATAAGTTCATAAACTCATTTTGTGAATCGAAAGGGAAATCGTTCGGCTTATTGGTATTGTTATTCATTGAAAATCTATTTTGAATTACCAATATGTGTGTTTAGTATAACCGCTCATAAACTTGTTTATGTATCTTGGTAAAAATATTCACAAGGCATGACTTACATATTGGTATGACTTTTATTAGTGAAACCGATCTTAAGTAATCACTCAAGATGGTATGATCGATGCCTTGTAAATAGCAACTTTTATCTAGACATTGGGGAACCGATCCTAGTAAGAGGTGCAACAAATTTTCAAGAGGGGAATCGAACCTTGTAAGAGGTGCAACACGTTTTTAGTAGATGGGGGAACCAATCCTATGAACATGTGCAACAAGTTTGTAGTTTTGGGGGAACCGATGTTATGGACATGTGCAACCGAATACAGGTAGTTACCATAAGTTGTGGGAACCGATCCTAGTACCTAGTCAACCAAATTTTGGTAACTAGTGTGACTATGCACAGTACTCACATGGAGGTAGAACCGAAACTTGTTTTGGTAGAACCGTTAAACCCATGATTGGTGATTTGATAGGATAATCAATCACATAGTTCTTGGAATTCAGACGAACCAATTCTAAACTTTTTTGGAAGTGTGGAAAATCGTTTCCAAGATTGTAAGTATGAAAAAGGACTTGCAAAGTAAGAATATCGACATACTTTGAACATGTGCAGTAAATCTTATCATTAATTTTTCAAAGGTATTCCTTAATAGCTAAAGGAGAATCACATGATCGAAATAGATTGAGAATCTTTTAATTAAGGTTTTTTAGTTTTTATATGCCATTTAATTTCCAGCAATTAAATGCATATCTTTAGAAAATAATAATTAGTAATGTGCATTTACTGATTATAGATTTTTCTATTGGGATTTTGGTCAATATTTGGACAGTGCATTTCCAGGAGTTATGAAAACATATTTTGTATTTATTGCATATCTTTGAGAATATTCGGTTTTGGAAATTCCTTGGTGTCCAAACTTCCTTGTCTATAAAGCATTCCTAGCAAACTAATCCTTAGAGCCAACAAAACTACCTCAGTTGTGTTGTTACTAGTGGAGATGCCTATTCGGAGAGGAAATTAAGCTAATTAGGTGAAATATCTTACGACCGCTCAGTTTAAAGACTTATTTGGGATTGAGAAGCTCTATTAGTACTGTTAGTGGGAAACTAGATAATTAAAGTTTATTTTAGTTTTCGATTGATTTGAGTGACTAACGGTGGTTGAACTTTGGTTGTACCTAGTTTGTTTATGCTTGAGAATCTTTTCTTCTGATATAAGATTTATTCAAACTAGATTGAAGTTTAGACGGGGATCTTTAGATTGTTTGTAGATATAAAGATGTCTTGTGATAATCCAACATTAACAGACTCCGTTCTGTGTGTGATTGATCACAAGAGATTCAAGGTAATTTTGTGCAGGTGCTGATTGAAGATTAAAGAAGATTTAAAGACAAGAAGACTTTTGGGTTCATAATCTTTGGTGTGCACAATACTTGTTTCGGACGGAAAGGGATCCAACTATAATCGGTTTATCCTTGTGATAGATTGGATTGATTAGTTGTGTAGCTCGGCATCAATACACTTCTTTATGATTAATATTATTGATTGCATAATCTAACAATTACTTCGGTAGTTGTTAAGAGATTGATCTAAGGACTCGACAAAGGAGTTTGTTGATTAAACGGAAGAGTCTTTGTCAAACTCGTATCACTTTGTTTGAAAAGAGTTATTACCGAACATATTTGTTGTTCCTTTACTGTTTGGAATACGAACCAAAGGAATTTTTCCAAGTGCGTGACTTACTGCAAGTTGGAGGCGCATGGATACTGAGGAACTACGTGAACTATACGTTTAATTACTTGGTCTCAACTATACAAAGTTGGTTTGATTTTGTATAGCGGCTTAATTATGAGAGTATTCAATTCTGGACTAGGTCCCGGGGGTTTTCTGCATTTGCGGTTTCCTCGTTAACAAAATCTTGTTGTGTCATTTACTTTTATTTTCCGCAATTATAATTGTGTTTATTATAATTTAAAGTAAATCGCACAAACGTTAATTCCTATTTTACTTGATAGGCAACCCCTAGAGTTTGGTTAAGTCCGAACCTATTATAAAGTAAACATACTTCGTTGTTGTATTATCTCGATCTCGTATCCATAGACGATCACACGAAGTATGAAACGATTAGTTGTATTGTCTCGACTCAGTCCATACACAATCACTTTTGGAAAATGACTTATAGGTGGAAAAGTTTTAGATTGAGATACATTTGGGTACCCTCGTCTTTTCACAACCTTATTCATCTTAACCATAACTAATTCAAATGACTCAAATGAAACTAGTTAAAGAGCCGTTCAATTACTATATTCTCATAGAAGTATACAAGAACACAATTGAAGCAAAATTGGGTTGGTTCACTCGAATCAATTCATGAACATTATTGCCACGGTTTGCAAAGATTGCATTTCTTATTTTTATAAATGTTTAAATTCATGTACAACCGATTTTAGATAGTAATCAACTCAAGTATGCAAACGGGTATTGCATACTTAAGTAGACGGACTGAGTTTGGTGACGCCAGTACGCGTACGGGTGCGCATACCAATTCACACTTCCAAACTCTAGCAGAAATTCACGGACGTAAGACTTTCGCCAGTTTGCGTACGGGTACGCATACTTTCCCAGACATCCAACAACCGCCAGTACGGGTACGCATACTTCAGGTTCCTGGTTTTGGACTTATACACAAATGTGAGAACACACTATGTTTATATCCAAACATGGTTAATTGATTATAAAAATTTTATTTCAATCATTGGAACTTTCTTAGAGGATGGCAATAGCCGTTTTCACACACTATTAGCATCAAAGGAATTTTCAAGATACTGAAATAATCATAACGAAACATTCCAAGTCTACACCAAATGATTGTATCACACAAACCATGTAAGATGTTACTCGGCAATTTTCACATGATCATATTATGATTTTCGTCAAGAATATAAGAAGAACTTGGTCGAAGCGAAATCTTACCAACACATATTTCAAGAAATATGTGTTGGTAAGCGAGATAAACTCAGCTCAAAATCTCAAATGTGTATAATATAAAAAAAAACTATATCGTAATACGACTTATGTCTCAATATAGGAGATATAATAGAAATAAACTTTCCAAGTGATAGATGAGTTTTAGTCTCCACATACCTTTTGTTGATGAAGTTACACAAGATCCCCTTAGTGGTTCTTCGTCTTCAAATGATGAACGTCGTGAAGTCTAATGCTCAACTACACAATCTATGTCCTAGTTCGAGATATCTATAAATAGGCTATAAATCAAGACTTATACTTTTTGATCACTAATATTGACAAACATGCTTGAGATAGAAACGCATGCGAGTTCGACCGAGCAGTGCTCTAACATAAAGTAAACACACTTGTGTATTAATTCCTAATCACTTGATATTGATCATATAGTAAATCGGTTTTGGACCATAACTATTATCACATGAATATCAAGTTGTTGTATGGTCTCCACTTTGTCCATAGACGATCACACTTGGTATTGGACTTATAGGTTGATATTTAAAAGATTGTGGTATATTTGGGTACCCTCGTCTTTTCAAATACAGCTAAGACGTGAAATAAGACTCAGGTTCAGATGTTGAAAACCTAAACCAGATGTCGAAGATTCAAACCACATGTTGGCAAATAGACCAGAGGCAAGAAGATAAAAGCGGAAGGCCTGAGTACAATATCGGGAGTTGGGATGAACGTCAATGTTGTCATCTAAGTGAAGATATGGAAAACGAGATAGTTATGACGAAAAGGTTTCACGGGTCCAAAAAAGTGAAGGGAGAGAAATTTATTTGGGTCCAAAATGTCACGTGCTTACTTAAAATAAAAGTCATTTACTTGTAATCCACATGTTCATATAATGTATAAATAGCCAAAAGTCTGATAATGTAAATAAGAAGGTTTCATTAAAAGAAATAAAACTTCGAACATTTGTCTATCCCTTTGATTCAGTTCTAACCACCTTATTCCTAAACTGACTTAGAAGATAATCAGAAACCATAACTTCACATCACCATAACTCCAATCAGAGATCAAATATTACACTGATAACAACGATTATATTCTCAAATTAAGGACTATGATCACCAAATTGTAAGGTATGCTTCTCGGTGGAGTTGACGTATCTTCACCATATTTTGGTAACTCATATCATTTGTATTACCAATACGAGGCAAGAGATGATTGTTTCCACACTTGATCAGGTAGTTTCCATCATTTCAATGGATGCTCATATTTCCTATCAAGCTACATGATATATGCATGTAGCAATTACAAATTTTGCATGGCTAGAAAAATAAGTTAACCGGTGTGCAAGTTAGGAGAGCTTGCAAGGATGATGTAAGGCATGTAGGCATGCACTTGGTTGATATAACCTTAGCACGGGTAAGATCAGTGCATACATCCATCTTAATGTCAATGCAAAACAAGAATGTGAAAATAGGTAAGGAATGCCATATGCATGGACAACGCTTGCAAGATAGTAATGCAAGCCAAATGCACCATTATTGCTAGAGCACTGCTCGGTTGAACTCGCAAGCATTGCTATCTCAAACATGTTTGTCAAAACTATAAGTCTTGATTTCTAGTTTACTTATTGCTATGTCTCGAATTAGGATAAAATGTGTAGTTAAGCTTTAGACTTCACGACGTTTATCGATTGAAGATGAAGATCTACTAAGGGGATCTTGGAATAACTTCATCAACAAAAGGTATGCGGAGACTTGAACTCATCTATCACTCAAAAGTCTATTATATTTTATCTCTTATTCAAGCTAAGTCATATAGATATATAGACTTTACATTATACACATTTGATATTTCGAGATGAGTTTAACTCGCTTATATCTTTCTAGAAATATGTGTTTGAAAGCTTTTTGTTTTAACTACGTTCATCATTGTTCTTGACGAAAGTCAAAAGATGATCATGTGAAAATCTCCTTGTAACATCTTACATGATTTATGTGAGACAGTCATTTGATGTAGAATAAGAATATTTCGTATTGATCATTGGATCACTTAAAAATTGCTTATAAGCTAATAGTTTGTGTGATACATCTATTGTTGTCTTCCAAAAATGTTTCAATGATTGAAATGGGAGTTTAGAAAAATTAATCATTGTCTGAATATAACACACTATGCATACATGTATGCAAATTGTGGTAAGAATGATTCAGGCCCGGGAACCAAGTATGCATACCCGTTTGCGAACGGTTTTAACTGTCAAAGTCTGGGAACTAAGTTTGCGTATCCGTTTGAAAACTGTTTCACCTGAATTCGGTCTGGAATGATAGTATGCGTACCCATTTGCAAACTATCGGAAAAAATCAAGTCGGAACTTAAGTTTGCGTACCCATTTGCAAACTTATGTGGTTAAGTTCTAAAATCGGTTAAGTATGATTTCATACGCATAAACAAATACATTTATATATTAAGGAATGCAATCTTCGCAAACCGTGGCTAAAATGTTCATGAACTAATTCTTTTGAATCAATCCTATTTTGCTTCAATTGTGTCTTGTATACTTCTATGAGAATATAAACAATTGAACAACTCTATGAGTAACACAATTAACCGAAGTTAGTCATATTAACACTTTTGTGTTAACCATGTTCATCTTAACACATCTAGATCAAATGATAATCAAATGAATCTTCTAGATGTGTTAAGATGAACATGGTTAACACAAAAGTGTTCATATGACTAACTTCGGTTAACTGTTATTGAGCCAACTTAATATACATGTTTAGGTACATTTTCCCATATCTAAATGAAGGTATATTTAATTTATGTGTAACAAGCTAAGACCATCTAATAGTGCAAACTTAGTTTGAATCTTAAATCAGGTTTTACATCTAACTGTAAATATTAATTTCTTTGTCTCAAAGTTATCAAACCCTAATTTGAAGACTATATAAGGGAGAACTCTAGCAACTGGGAAACCTAATCCCCATACCTAATGTGTGATACTAGTTGCGACTAGAGTCGATTCTCCTTTAACCTAGGTTTTTCCTAAAACCATTATAAGTTAACGACTTAAAGACTTCATTGGCATTCTGAAGCCAAACCCAACTATTTTCTATGTAGTTGTGTGTTCTGATCTTACTTGTTCTATTGAGTACTATCTTCTCTAAGATTTTCTCGAGATTTATCTCCGATAGGTAAGATATAAAAATTAATCACAAAGCTCTTCGTCTCATTCTTTGTGATTCCGTAATAACTTGTTCTACTACCATATAGTTAAGTTGTTGTGAGGTGATTGATATTTCTAGGATGCTTTTCGGGAATATAAGACCGGATTATCAATTGGTTTCTATTCACGTTGATTTATCAAAAGACATAACAAAAACTTCGTAGGTATTTCTGTGGGAGACAAATTTATCTATCAGAATAGACTTTTATGTGGGAGACAAATTTGTTTATCAAGTCTTCGACTTTGGGTCGTAGAAACTCTTAGATATGGGTGAGTTCAGCTAAGGGAATCCAGTGTGTAGAGTCCTGCTGGGATTCAGAGATGTAAGGAACGCGACTATACCTTAATCAATGTGATATTGGTTAGGGCTCAGCTACATTCCAGTCTGAAGTTAACTTGTAGTAGGCTAGAATCTGTAGTTTCTTAATACAGTGTGGTGTTCAAATCTGGACTAGGTCCCGGGGTTTTTCTGCATTTTCGGTTTCCTCATTAACAAAACTTCTGGTGTTTGTGTTATTTATTTTCCGCATTATATTTGTTTATATAATTGAAATATCACAAGTTGTGCGTAGTTCAATCAATTAGTAAATCCAACTATTAGAGTATAGCTCGGTTGAACCCACCAAGCATTGGTATGTCAAGTTTGGTTGTTATATTTTAGTGAATCAAAACTCAATTAAAGAGTCGCTTGATTATGTACTAGAGACAACTTCGTATAGGTTAGGATAGAAAGATTAGGATAATGAGACATATAAGTATTACTCTAAGACTTGAAGAATGTGAAGAAGTAACAAGCTACATCGACGACATCATCCTTCCTCTTGAGGTTAGTAATATTTTGACTTGAACTGTTTCATTCCCAACGTATCTTTCAAGTCGTGCTATATTGAAAACATAATTGCGAAGTTGTGAATGAAGGTATATTTAATTTATGAAGGTATATTTAATTTGAATATGAAGTATTACGCTTATCTTTAATGAATGAAGGTATATACTCTAGTAGACATAGTGTTAAGGAATTAGAATATGAAGTATTACGCTTATCTTTTGAACTTCGTATATAAGACATCGACATAATCATATGAATGCTATTGTGATTATGTGTATGGGTATAGGTGAAGATTTCATCATAGGAAACAATGTTTACATTCGTTTAAAGGAAGTACATTCATGAACTTGTTTTATGAATCGAAAGGGAAATGGCTAGGCTTATTGGTATTGTTATTCATTGTATATCTTTGGATTACCAATATGTGTGAGTTAGTAGAACCGATCATAACTTGTTATGTATCTTGGTAAAACTAATCACAATGCCTGACTTATGTATTGGTATGACTTTTATTAGTGTAACCGATCCTAAGTAATCACTTAAGATGGTATGATCGATATTTGTAATTGGTATGACCGATCCAAGTAATTGGTGTAACCGATCCTAGTAATTGGTGTGACCGATCACAAAAGAGTGTGTAATCGACCCTTCTAATTGGTGTAACCGGTCCTGAAAATTGGTGTAACCGATCCTGGTGACTGGTATGACCGATCACAAGTAATACCATGTGAATATAGTAACCGGTCCTGGTAATTGATGTAACCGATCATGGTAACTGATGTAACCGGTCCCAGTAACCTTATTGAGGTAGAACCGATCCTTGTGTTTGGTAGAACCATAAAACCATAATTAGTGTATTGATATTTGATCAATCACATAGTTCTTGGAAATCAGATGAATCAAAACTAAACTTGTTTGGAAGTGTGGTATAATCGTTTCCAAGATTGTAAATATGAAAAAGGATTTACAAAGAAATAAGATGTCGACATACTTTGAACATGTTCAATAACTCTTATCTTTTATTGTTCAAGGATATTTCTTAATAACTAAAGGAGATCTTGGACCGAAATAAGTTGGGAATCTTTTAATTAAGGTTGTTAATTTTATATGCTTTTAATTACCAGCAATTACTAATTGGAGATTTTCTAGTAGGATTTCGGTTATTTTTGGACAGAGCATTTCTAGGAATTATGAAAACCGATTTGGAAATATATTGCATATCTTAAGAATATTTCGGTTTTGGAAATTCCTTGGTGTCCAAACTTCCTTGGTCTATAAATACCCAAGTTTGCATTTCGAGTAAACTTTCCTAAGAGCCAGCAAAACTACCTTGTTGTGTTGTTACTGGTGGAGCCATCTATTCGGAGAGGAAAGTACCCTAATTAGGCGAAATCTCTTACGGATGCTCGTTTAAAGACTTCTTTGGGATTGATAAGTGCATAATTCATATGATTTTAGTATCCATTCCATACTTGCTTTAGCTATTATTCTTTCATATTTTCGTATTATTACTATTATTTTCTCTTATTTGACTCTAATAGTTTAATCATCCAAAAAGGAGCTACAAAGTTCTAAAAATAGCTAGGAAAAGAAGTGTTCCAAGTATCCAAGTGCCCAAGTCCAAGAGAAGTGGAAGAAGTGCGACGAAAAGGAGCAAAACGCTCGAAATCAAGAGACGGGCCAAATATCGAGTTTAACTCATTCAAATTAAGGATTTGTCATCACCATATTGAAGACAATTGAAATATAAAAATAATGCAAAAAGAATGAGGTCATTTCGAGTTCGGGTGAAGAAGTTGTGGCCAAAACAAGCTTTTATTGAATACCGAAGACGGTAAAGTTCGCGGACGGGTTTCATACCTAAGTTCCGAAAATTTCTGCTGGAATTTGAAGTTTGCGGACTGAGTTTGCGGACTGAGTTTGCGGACTTAGCTAGTGGAAAACGTGTATTAATATCTTGGAAGGCCTAAGGTCACGTTTGGGATTGTTATTTCGTATTTTTGGGTCGGGTTCTTGAACCGAACTAAATACTTGGAGACCAAGCAATGTAAACCTATAAAACGTATTAGGTTATGTAAATATATCATTTCGTCTCATATCACAAGTTCTACATTAAAAATCTATGGTTTACCCCTTTAGGTGGCAACCACCATGATTCATCTTCTTTGTAATATGAGTAGCTAAATCCTTTGTTGATTAAGGATGAATTCAATGTTCTAAGCGTGAAGCTTTATTAATAATACAAATCTATTGAGATTTTTTTATCATCATCGTTTTTTTTTACCATATCTAGGGTTTATGAGTGATTCTTAGATTGATTTGGAGTGCACGCTAGATTGTTCTTTTGCTAGTAGAAGTTAGGAGATAAGTAATCGTCGAATAACTCTCTACACAAGTAGAGATCGCGAGACCTCACAGAGGGATTCTATGAAGGAATCGTGTGTGAAAACAACACCGTCAAGTAAACCTTGAGCTAAGAGTTTAACTACTGGGATTAACCTAATTCACAAAGCCTAAAGCATTCGATAGGTTTACACCTTGAGTGAGCTACTACTTGGTGGTTCGGTTGAATAGAATCTGATATTGGAGAGCTTCCGTATCCGTGGTATAAGGAGTTTTGGAGATAGCACTGAGCTAGCTGCTATTCTACGGTTGGTGATGAATGGTTCTTACGAACGACAGATAAGTATACTAATCCACCTATCTCTTGGTAACGGCGAAGGATTCCTTGATCATCTCTTTTCTTTATTATTGTCTTTATATTTATCTTAAAACCAAACCCCCTTTGTTATTTACTTTATCTTGTTGAACAAGTAACCTATCAATTACACATCTCTCTATGGGAATGATCTCTTACTACCGCTATATTACCAGTTAATTAGTGGAAAATATCTTTATTAATTTGTTGCATTGACGACACGCATCAAATTTTGGCGCCGTTGCCGGGGAGCAGTCACTAATTGATTTGTTATTTGTTTAACCTATTTTTATTTTCTTAGATTTTTGTTTCATTCATTAATTTTTGTTTAGATTTTTGTTTTGTTTCTTTCTTGTAAGTCGTCATGTTTTCGTACGAAAATAACATGTACGGAGCACAAGATCAGACATATAATTGTGGTAATCAATATGGTTTTCAATCTCAATATTTTAATAAATACCAACCATCCTATATGGGTACAATCAAAACCAATCTTTTGGCTATGATCAATATCCCACGGAACCTTATGGATATTCACATACATATCAACAACCTTATGACGGGTATGTAAGTGAAAAATCACAAGGATGGGAGGATAGTTATGCTTCTAATCGTTTATCTCCTGAACTTGAACAGAAATTTGATCAATTTATGTTTCAGTTAAAGGCCAAATTGTCCACGCCGGAACCCCTTAATGAACAACTAAGCATCGAGAATAACACATCAACCGGATCTTACTACAATATATTTAACCAAACTCCTAATCGTTTTTATGATCGTTCACTTATTCAAAAGGAAGCGACTTGGTCTGGAAATCTTGTGGTGGGTGAAAGTTTAAGTTTTGAATAACGTCTTAACAAAATGCTAGGAGATATTCAGAATCAACAACAATATGATTTGGAAGAGTCGCATCGAGAGATTCAGAGGACTTCGGAGAAATTATACGAATAAATTGCTCAACTCGGTAAAAATAGGAATGCGAAAGAAGTACGGCCTCAAAACCAAAGCAATTATGAAATTCCAAAGAGCAATAAAGACTATTATGAAGATGAGCAACCTTCGAAAATTACTTGCAACAGTGATAAAGTTATTCCAACTCCAGATCATAATAACGATCATTCTCCTATTCAAAAGGAGGAGCCTTGGTATGACCGAACCATTGTTATGAACGGTGTGACATACTCAAATGCATATCAACGTTACAATGAACATCCATATTACAATGTTTTTAGGCCGGTTGATTTGCAAGAAGTAGACTCGATTATTTCCTCAACAGAGACTCATACAGAATACCCCAAAATCTATACTGGATAAGAGTTCATGAGAGCAGAATTTAATTCGGATAATGAGAGTGTTGAAGAGATTGAGAATGAGACCAAATTGATTAAAGTTGTGGAAGATCCAATTGAGCTAGATAACAATAGTTTGATAGAGGACCTCGATATACTTGAGGTAAATAATTCACTGGGGATAATTGATGAGGATCCAAAACAAGGTTTGTCTAATCCTTTGCATAATTCTATATTTATTGATCATTTCCATCCAATTGAAGTAGTTCCCGAAATAGTTGTTAACGCAACTTTTTTAAAAAAATACCTCATTTAGGTTTGGAGTTGTGTGCTTCCAAGGTGTTACCGGATTATTTTGCTTCTAAGTATCCACCACTTGATGTGTTTGATTCGAGTATTGTGCAGGTTCACCAATCTGAGGAACCTTTTGAAGTTCCCAAATTATATGTTCTCTATCCATTTTTGAGTGTAGAAAGGACTAAGTGTGGGGGAAACTTCAATAAAGTGATAGCTTCAATATTTATATTTTGTGATAATGTTTTTGTGAAGCTATTATTTGAATTGCAGATTGTTATTTGGAAGGATTACCAAATTTTCAGATTATTGGTGTACGGACGATAACAATAACGTCGGGCTGACAACGTTAAACCAAGCGCTGCATGGGAGGCAACCTATCGGTTTTGTATCTCTATTCCTTTTTTTTTTAGTTTTCTTAGTTTTGCATATCATATCTTGTATTCCCATCTTAGATTTTACAATGTCCTATATCTATAATGAAAGTTTTGACGAACAATTTTCGTCACGAAAATTCTGACTGCGCAGTTGTCAAGAAAACATCTCTCGAGACTTCATAAAGAGTCCTATTTGAGTGGTTCACCCAAAATTTTAAAGAGGACGGACATACCTTTCTTTTCCAAAAATAAAATCTAAATTTGGAGTCTGTTAAGTTGGACCGATAGGCCTGGACATTTGAGTTTTGGTATTTTTCCAGAACTTTTTCAGATTGCATGTCAGTCAGTCTGGAGGCCATCAAAGTCATACCGTTTGTCTAAACACTGTGCCCTTTTGATACCTTATAGAAAAGACGTAGACGAACAACTTTCGTTTAGGATAGGGGTGCAGAAAATGGCCGACCCGACCGTTAACCCGCCCAACCCGCCCGCAAAAACACCGCACCAACCCGAAACCGAGAATCTGGCGGCCTTGGACGGTAGATATATTTTAAAACCCGACCTTGATACGGTGAAATGCAGTGGTGTGGTTGTACCGACCGACCAATATGAGAACCGACCGATCAAATATATCTATGGCTAAGAAACCCTAATACCCCACATATAAATAACTAGCCTAATACACCAAACCCTACCTCTTTCTACACGATTCTATATTCATTATTCTTTCTCCCATTTTCTTTACTTTCTAGGTTTCAGAAGAGGAGGCGACTCCATTTTCATATCCTCTTTGACCTATTCCATTACTTCACTAAGTTACTAACTACCACGCTTGTGCTACATCACCACCATCATCTCTAAGTGTTGATTTTAGTTGATAATCATATGGATTCAGCTTAAGGTAAGGAAGAAAAGCTTATTGATTGATCTTTATGCACTATTTTTTTTTGTAAAGTTTTTGCACTGTTACTAATGATTTAGTTGATTATGTTTGATTTAGGTACTGTTAATTAGGGTTTAGTTTAATTTTATTTTATTTGATTGATTTTTATTGATATGTTGACTGATTATAATTGATTTAGGTACTGTCAATTGGGTTTAGTTTGATTTTGATTTTTTTTTATACATATTTTTACTGATTTGCTGATTGATAATAATTGATTTAGATAATATCAATTGGGTTTTAGTTTGATTTTGATTGATTTTTTGGTTGATTTTTGATTTGATTGTTAGTTGGGGTTTAGTTTAGTTTGATTTTGATTTAGGTACTGTTAATTGAGGTACTCTTATTAGTGGGGGTCTTTTTGATTGATTTCATAAATTGAGGTACTCTTCTTATCAATGGGATTAACATGCATGTCACTGTGAATGGTAATATCAGTTTTGATTTTTAACTTTTAAGGATTATATGTAAATGATCTCTATGTGTTTACTGTTGTTATGTATTCATATTGTTCCATGCTTTAAATATACATCATCTTCTATTTTGTGGTATACTTATTGAAGTTTTGAACTGTATTTACGGATTTACTAATTACAAAAGAATAATTATTTCTTTCAGTTGTAAATATGGATGTTGATCAATCAACCCCTGCATCAACCCTTCCTTCAATTGTGGTAAGTATACAATCATTTTTTCTGAACTCCGTTCTTCAATTTATCTTCATAATCCAATTGTATTTATAGTTGAGTTATTGCTAGTGGATTGATGAAATTTTGTGCTAAACTTTGATACAGGCTTTTGGTGCTAAATTTGATGTAGGCTTCTGGTGCTTTGCAGTGGATAACGCTGAAGAGATTGAGACAGGTATTTTAATATTCTTTTGTGTTTATGTTGATTGTAAGTTATAATTTATAACTTTTTGTTTTGATTTTTAATTAGAGGTTTACTTTTTCTTGTAGATGTCCTAGGCCCCTTGACTGGAGAAGATTGATTAAGGGAGCTAATGACAGCTAATGGTGTTTGATGAATGGTATGTTCATGTATCTTAGTTGAGTGATTGAGTTTGACTGACTGTATCCTTTATCATCTTCATATTTTAATGGATCTTATGTTATTTAATTACTTAAATGATAGACAATCATTCGACTGCATTCTTATATGTTTCCTCTTGTTGTTTGTTGCAGGTGCTACTTGGAAGAACCTCTGGAATAACCTATCCTATTAGAGTTTTTACTTGCACATTAGTTGAAGAATACTTGGACTTTGCATATTAGTTGAAGAATAAAACCTTAGTGATATCATTCGTTCATTCTTTACTCTTACAGAAGTATCAAAACAGTTGAATCTAGTTTGCTTTTAGTCTTGCTTTCAATTTGCTTGAGATTATTATCAGTTTGGTTAAGAGATTTTTTAGTAGATTATTGAATTTATTATTATTATTAGCAAATTTATTTTTAGTTTTTACTGTTGCATAGAGTAAAGTCTTCAGTTTTCACAATTGTTTATATTATTGACATATTGCTTAAACAGGTTAGGGAACCAGTATTTCAGTGTAAAACTGGAATTGGAAATGGTCGGGTCGGGCTGGGTTTTCAGTTTACCCGATCCAACTATATCTGATTTGTATTAAATCGGTAAACCGCTACCGAACTGTACCGAACCGAGTATGGATCAGGCGGTTCACAACCGAACCGATCTAGAAATTCACCATTATTTGGGGCAGCTGGAAAAAAACCCGACCTGTATGGTTCTATGGTCGGTAGGGATGAAAACCGATCCGAACCGACTGTTGTGCACTCCTAGTTTAGAATGTTTTTCCTAGTTCCCTACCCATTGGTATAATTTTTGATTTTTTCATGGTTGTTATGTCAGAAATCATAATTTTCGGTTTTGAACATTGAGGACAATGTTGAGTTTAAGTGTGGGGGAGTAGTTAAGCATGTTTGACTTGCATATAAAAATAAATAAATAAATAAATAAATAACACTCTTTGATTTCTTCCATTCTTGAGACTTCATATTTTGGAGTTAATTATGAGCTATTTAGGATGACACTCTAAACCTTTTCAGGTTGAAACAGTTCTTACATCTATAGATTGAGTTCCACTTTGACATTCTACAATCCTTAATTATATATGTTCATAACTGAATGTGAAACTCAGCTATGGTAGTCGTTTGAAAGATTCATCCTCGCAATTAATCATTACCGAATCACTTTCTTTTTATTTTTGCAGTTTTATGTTTCTCTAAAGTGATTTGGTGGTATCCTAATACTGTCGTGGATGTTGTAGCAAGGTAATCATTGGTTGAGCATATAAAATCCCCATAAGACAATTGTCTTACACTCATAAAGAGTGAGCCGGAAAAAAAAAGTGAAAAGAAAAGCAAAAAAAAAAAAAAACATATATATAAGGTTCCTCTTAATTTATCGACACTAATAAATGATAGGCCCGGAATTGCGGATTAATCATGTAGTCGATGAAAATAAAAACCATATCATCATTATATAGCAAGTCAAAAAGACTATTGATGATGTTCTTGACGCTTGGATAGCAGTATGTGTGAAACGTTGTCCCTGTCTCCGTCGCCTAAACAAGCGTGGAACGCAAGATCCAAGGCAACTATCATGTACTTACTGAAAAGGAACATGCGCTTAGAGTATCTAATCATGTGGTCGAGTTAAATGGGTGATTCTCTCAACTATTGCGCTATAAATAAGAATCCTTTGATGACATTCATACAAGTATTGTGGGTAACATCTTTCACTTTAGTCAACATTTGCACACTTCACTTTTCTATTTCATTTTCTTATCTATCCATGTGATTTCAGTATGCGAGTGTTGTGACACACGTTGCAACAAGTAAGATGACTATCTTAGTAGAGCTTTGCAATCAGGTTGAATATCACACGTAATTAATTGCTTATGTGTGATGATTGGAATGTATGTGGGATGTTTGCAGCTAAAGAACTTAAGCAGGCTAATTATTTGGCTTTCTACTATTTTGTGTCTATCCTTAGTGGTTCTTCCAAGGCAATAGATTGGAGTAGGTTTTGTGGGTATACCTCTTGTAAGCCCTCACGAGACTATAACTCGTCCACTAGGGACACCTAGGGGTTTAAAGGCATGTTGCATTAGCTAAGTGCAACCGTTTTCTCAACGACATGGAGTTGTTGTATTTAGGATTAGTTTTATTTTAATTTGCTCGAGGACTAGCAAATGCTAAGTGTGGGGGAATTTGATAAGTGCATAATTCATATGATTTTAGTATGGGTCATTTACAGATATGTCCCATTTTCTTAAGTTGTTTACAAAATAATCCCGTTTTTCTGAAAACTTATAAAGCAGTTCCGTTACAAAGAATTCCATCCAGTTACAAGTTCTGGTGTTAACTGACATGTGGCAAATTTAGGGTGACCTGAGATGCCCAATATACCCTTCGGTTAAACTAACTAGAACATTTGCTTTCCTAGTGTCTCCATATACATTCAAGTTCAACTGCAGAGATTTCATCTTCAAACTTTGTCTTGTTCACCTGTTAAAACAGAGTAAGGCAAGCTAATGACACAAACACTACCATTTATTAATAGCATTGAATCAAAGATCCAATACTCATAAGCATCCAAAAATAATAGCTCATGGAGATGGCTGGTATCCAAACAAAATAAAAACTTAACTAAAACATAACCAAATAAACAACAAATGCATAAAGTTTTATAGGTCTCACTTGAAAGCAAACAAAAGAAATCCTAACCAAAACTAGTTTTAAGTAAATCTGCATAGCACACTACTGCTGAGTCATAGCTTTTCTTAGCTTCTTAGTTGCAGGCATAGAACCACCAGCACTTTCATCTTGTGATGATGATTGGGATTAAAACGTCAGTCCGCATTCTTCAGATGTAGACCTCTTTCTCTTTGGATTAGAGTCAATTGCACCACCAAGACAAGTTATCTTGTTATGACCAGGCAGCTTGCATTTGCTGCAGCACCTGACTTTCTTCTCGGATAGGGTCTCATTATAGGCCTTCCTTCTGTTCTTCCTAGGCCTGCCTGGTTTCCTAATGAGCAATGGAGGAACAATAGTTTTTCTTGGCTGTAGAAGAGAAGAACAAAGGAAGTTAATATTACATAAAGAGATCAACAAACTAGTAAGTAATAAGTGTGCAATAATCTTCCCAAGTAATAGACATAAAAAAAAAAATATGAATGAACGAACGAATGAAAATACTAAAAATGATTACTTAGCCGCCACAAAGATTAAACATCCTAAATATCTACTATATATGTTACTGCAGGGTCTGGAGTCCGACTTCAAAGCACTAAAATCCATTAAGTAGTAGCTAGGTATAGGATTCATACAGGAATTGATAAGAATTGAGTTTAGATATTTCATAGAGTGATTTGAATTCATGTATCACAATTGTACTTTAAGTAGATACACGCGGATATTTAAGGTAAACCTAAAGTGTAATGTAGAAGGTTGTCTAAGTGAAAAGGCGAGGGTACCCCAAATATACCTCAAGCTATAACTTTTCCTTCCTATAAGTCCTAACCCTGAAAGTGATTGTCTATGGACATAGTCGAGACAATACAACAAATCGGTTCACACTTTGTGTGATCGTCTATGGATACGAGATCGAGACAATACAACAAAGTGTGTTTACTTGATACAAAGGTTCGGACTTAACCAAACTCAATAGGATTCACGTATCAAGTAAATAGGAATTAACGTTTGTGCAATTTGCTTTAATTATAATAAAACAGTTATAATGCGAAAATATAAAGTAAATGACACATCAAGATTTTGTTAACGAGGAAACCGAAAATGTAGAAAAACCCCGGGACCTAGTCCAGAATTGAATACTCTCAGGATTAAGCCGCTATACAAAATAAGACAACTTCGTATAATTGAGACTAAGCAACTAAACCTATAGTTCACTAGTTCCATCTATATTCCCACGCCTCCAACCTGTAAACAAGTCACGTACTTGGACCAATTCCTTTGGTTCGTATTCCAAACAGTAAAGGAACAACAAATCTGTTTGGTATCAACTCTCTTCAACCAAGTGATATAAGTTGCGCAAAGGTTCCCTTGTTTATCTTAACATAAACTCCTTTGCCAGGTTCCAAGATCTATCTTATGTTCAACCACCCATAGGTAATCATTAAGATTAAGCCAACAACACTCTTCAACCAAGTGATATGTGTTGATGTCGATCTTCCTCAATTAATCAATCCAATCTACCACAAGGATAAACCGATTATTAATCGGATCCTCTTTTTTCCCAAACAAGTATTGTGCACACCAAAGATTATAAAAACACCAAGTAAGAAATCTTCAATATCTTCTTTGTCTTCAAATCTTCTTAGATCTTCAATAAACACCTGCACACAATCACTTGAATCTCTTGTGATCAATCACACACAGAACGGAGTCTGTTAACAATGGATTATCACAAGATCTTCTATAGATCTAACAACAGTCTAAAGATACATGTCGAAACCTTGAACTAGTTTGAGTGAATCTTATATTAGAAGAAAAGGTTCTCAAGCATAAACAAACTAGGTGCAATCAAGATTCAACCACCGTTAGTCAATCAAATCAATACGAAAACTAAATATAAACCGCAATATCTAGTTTCCCACCAACGGGTCGCGCTAGAGCTTCTCAATCCCAAAGAAGACTTTAAATTGAATGGTCGTAAGAGATTTCACCTAATTAGATTACTCTCCTCTCTGGTAGGCGGCTTCACCAGTAACAAAGACAAAATAGTAAGTCTAGGTTACGCAGGATTAGTTTGCTAGAAATGCAAACTCAAAGTATTTATAGACAAGGAAGTTTGGACACCAAGGAATTTCCAAAACCGAAAATATTCTCAAGATATTTTTCATATTTACCAAAATTCAGTTTTCATAATTCCTGTGAATGCACTATCCAAAAATGTGATCGAAATCTCCTTGAAAAGTCTTTAATTAGCAAATGCACATTACTAATTCTTATTTCCATATATAATTAGAAACCCTTGATTAAAAGATTATTAACTTATTTAATTCGATCTTGGGATTTACTTCCTTATTAGCCGTTAAGGAATATCTTTGAACAAAATAGAATAAGCATTGATGCACCGTGTTTAAAGAGTGACGACATCTTACTCTTGCAAGTCTTTACCATGCTTTCTCACTTGAAACCGATTTACCACACTTCCAAACAAGTTTATAATTGGTTCATTTGACTTTCAAGAACTATGTGATTGATCAAGTTCCACTCAATCACAACTCATGGGTTTACGGTTCTACCAAAACAAGTTTCGGTTCTACCTCCATGTGAGTATTGTGCATAGTTACCAAATATATGGCTGACTAGGTACTAGGATCGGTTCCCCACATATATTTGGTATCTAACTTGTATGCACTGCACAAGTACACAAGATCGGTTCCCCCTTCCCCAAAACTTGTTGCACATGTTCATAGGATCGGTTCCCCTTTCTTCCATAAACCTTGTTGCACCTCATACAAGGATCGGTTCCCCTTGTGATGCATTGCACCTCTTACTAGGATCGGTTCCCCTCTTCCCAGTAATAAGTTCAGACATACACAACCAGGTCATACCCCAGGTGATTACTTAAGATCGGTTTCACTAATAAAAGTCATACCAATACATAAGTTATGCCTCATGTGAATAGTTTTACTAAGAACATAAACAAGTCATGAGCGGTTATACTAATCACACATATTGGTCTTTCATAAGATATGCAATGAAGAATATCCCCAATAACGCCTGACGATTTCCTTTTCGGTTCACAACACATATCATGAATTTACTTCCTTAGAACACATGTAAACATTGTTCCCTAGGATAAAATCCTCACCTCATACCCATACATAATCACAATAGCATTCATACTATTATGTCGATGTCTTATATACAAATTTTAATAGTTAAGCAAGAAACTTCATATTGTATTCCTTAATTAATACTATGTCTATCTAGAGTGTTCATGCTTCGCAGTTTTATGTTTTCAATATGCACGGCTTGAAAGGTACGTTAGGGAATGAAACAGTTCAAGTCAAATATCACTAACCTCGAGTGGAAGGATGATGTTGTCGTTGTTGCTCCGCACTTCTTCCCTTCTTCAAGTCTTCGCAATACTTGTAATGTCTCACCCTAATACTTTCAATCTAACCTATACGAAGTTAACTCTAGTACATTTAAATCAAGCGACTCTTAAATGAGTTTTGTTTCACTAAAATATGACAACCGAACTTGACATACCAACGCTTGGTGGGTTGAATCGAGCAATGCTCTAACACTAAGTTCATAGTGCACACATAAATTAGATCCAATTAAATACGAGTAAACATGAATAGTTGAGAGTTAGGAAAAGACCTCATCCCAGTCCTTAGGCACTTCCAATGGTACCATATCAGGGGCATAAGTGGTCCTGTAGTTATCCACTGAGTAGTATCTGGCACAATACCTATAAAAATGCACACAAGAAAAACTAACATGTTTAACATTTCACATATTGGTAATAAAGAAATAATCATGGTTAAAACTACATGTGTTTTGCACACTTACTCTACCCAATTGGGTCTGTAATTATCCACTGAGTAGTATCTGGCACAATACCTATAAAAATGCACAAAAGAAAAACTAACATGTTTAACATTTCACATATTGGTAATAAAGAAAGAATCATGGTTAAAACTACATGTGTTTTGCACACTTACTCAACCCAATTGGGTCTGATTTGCTATAGAGCACAGACTGCGTGTTGACAGGAGAAACCCCTCAGCTGCCATTACATACAACTACAAGTATGTTTCTCAAGGTCAACAGTGAATACTGTATTATGTATGCTTATGACTTCATAAAGCTTGCCAGCAACCGCTCCTTCTACCTTATATTCCCCTATTTTCTTAAAAATCTTCTTCAGTAATTTTTTGGCAGTAGGAACCAAATCCCCAGAATCCCATCCAATACAAGCATTTATTCTCTTGTAAAACAGCCCCATCACCAGCTGTCCATACATTAAAACTAGCTTGCAGACAAGTTTCTCCCTAATTGTGGTTATCATGTTATTGAAACTTTCAAAAAAGTTGTTACTCAAGTGTTAACAAGCGCTCCTGTGGTCAAAAAATGCCTTGCACCAGCTTTTAGGATCCTCGCCCATCAAATACTCACATGCACTAACATTCTCTGACATCATACTATCCATGTGTGCCTACAGTTGAAACATATTTGGTGTTACAATAATTTTACTTTCTAAGAATAAAAAGTGTCACTCGTTTATTTATAAACTAACATTCATTTACGGACTAACACAAACCTGAAATTGTTTAGGCTTTTAAGCTCTAGCAGCATTCCAGAATAGTGTGTGCAGTTTAGATCCCTTGTAGTGCATGATACAGCATAATATTATCAGAAAATAAAGTGTAATGCTATGAAAAATGAAATGTAATCTCAAAAAACATATAAATCAAGAGCAGTGATAACAAAAAGAAGATACAATTTCATAATCCAGGAAAAAAATTCCTTCCACTATAACCACACAGTTTGAGAATATCGCTTGACATCCAACAAGCAGGCTATGTACATGGCACTCATAATAGCAACAAAAATAAAAAATATCTCCACTAGAAGAGGTGTACAAGGGAATATTGAACATGAAAATTACACCAAAAGTTTTATACAAACTACCCAAATTATCATGTCAAGAGCTAAACAAACAATAAATGAGAAAATTCAATTTCAAGAACCCATTAATCCAAAGAAAAAATTCCATCGAGTCAGAGAATATAACATCTCCATCAAAATTGTTCAGAAAAACTCTAATTGTAATTGGAAAATAAAAACAAATAACCCTACAACCTTAAAGGATAGATTAAAAAACCCTATTTTTAAGAAGTTCCAAATTGAAAATCCCTAATTTTAAATCGATCAAAAAAAAACACCCAAAGAAGAACAAACATTGAACATCTATAACAAAAAAAAATAGATAAACATAGTTAGGGTTAGAAAAATTATACCTATTAGAGGTTGCAGCAGTTTTCCTGTTTATTAGTTCTTCATCAATCATTATCTTCTTCCCCATTTCTTAAAAAAAAAAACAGAAATTACTCACTAGAAATTACTTAGGTTTTCACCAGAAAAATACACTCTATCAACTAGTTTAGGCATAGAAAACAAACTTAGATATTGGTTCTTTATATACTGGTAGAGTAATAAAATTCTGAAAGAAACCCTAACCAATTTCTGGCGCGAAATATCTTGATAAGGATACATCAGTTGAATTAGTTTGGGATATATCCTAAATTCATGCTTGTAAATTGTTCTCTCTGCTCTCTCGCCATCCTCTCTAACAATGAAATATTTCTTCTAGTATTCACATACTCGATAGAGTTGAAACAAATAAGAAAGGTTATACTAGTCTTTTTCATTTGCTAGATATTAATGCCCGCACAACACCTGTACCTTCAACTGACAGCTCATCTAGGCCCCACTTCTCAAACATCTTTGACTGGTAACTTTAAACGGCATGGCAGTTTTTAAAATTTTGAAAAAAACGGGGCAAGGATGTGTATCGGCCCATATATTTGGGATATAAATGACTAATTCCCTTTTAGTATCCATTCCATACTTGCTTTAGCTATTATTCTTGCATATTTTCATATTATTACTATTGTTTTTT
The DNA here is from genome assembly GCA_023529315.1 of Papaver bracteatum. Lineage (NCBI taxonomy): Eukaryota > Viridiplantae > Streptophyta > Magnoliopsida > Ranunculales > Papaveraceae > Papaver > Papaver bracteatum. The sequence continues at coordinate 1,656,085 of JAJJWX010002698.1, forward strand.
CTTATTTGACTCTAATAGGTGAATCATCCAAAAAGGATCTACAAAGTGCTGACAATAGCTAGGAAGAGAAGTATTCCAAGTATCCAAGTGCCCAAGTCCAAGAGTAGTGGAAGAAGTGCGACGAAAAGGAGCAAAACGCTCGAAATCAAGAGACGGGCCAATTACCGAGATTAACTCATTAAAATTAAGGATTTGTCATCACCATCTTGAATAGAATTGAAATATAAGAATAATGCAAAAAGAATGAGGCCATTCCGAGTTCGGATGAAGAAGTTGTGGCCAAAACAAGCTTGTATTGAATTCCGAAGACGGTAAAGTTCGCGGACGGGTTTCATACCTAAGTTCCGAAAATTTCTGCTATAATTTGAACTTTGCGGACTGGGTTTGCGAACTTATCAAGTGGAAAACGTGTATTAATACCTTGGAAGGCCTAAGGTCACGTTTGGGATTGTTATTTCGTATTTTTGGGTCGGGTTCTTGAACCAAACTAAATACTTGGAGACCAAGCAACGTAAACCTATAAAAAGGTATTAGGTTATGTAAATATATCATATCGTCTCATATCACAAGTTCTACATCAAAAATCTAGGGTTTACCCCTTTAGGGGGAAACCACCATGATTCATCTTCTTTGTAATATGAGTATCTAAATCCTTTGTTGGTTAAGGATGAATTTAATGTTCTAAGCATGAAGATTTATTAATAATACAAATCTATTGAGAGTTTTTATCATCATCATTTTTTTTTACCGTATCTAGGGTTTATGAGTGATTCTTAGATTGATTTGGAGTGCACGCTAGATTGATCTATTGATTGTTCTATTGCTAGTAGAAGTTAGGAGATAAGTAATCGTCGAATAACTCTCTACACAAGTAGAAATCGCGAGACCTTACAGAGGGATTTTGTGGAGGAATCGTGTGTGGAACCAACACCGTCAAGTAAACCTTGAGCTAAGAGTTTAACTACTGGGATTTACCTAATTCACAAAGCCTAAAACATTCGATTGGATTACACCTTGAGTGAGCTACTTCTTGGTGGTTCGGTTGAATAGAATCTGATATTGGAGTGCTTCAGTATCCGTGGTATAAGGAGTTTGGGGATAGCACTGAGCTAGATGCTATTCTAGAGTTGGTGATGAATGGTTCTTACGAACGATAGATAAGTATACTAATCCAGCTATCGCTTGGTAACGACGAAGGATTCCTTGATCATCTATTTTCATTATTATTGTCTTTATATTTATCTTAAAACCAAACCCCCTTTGTTATTTACTTTATCTTGCTGAACAAATAACCTATCAATTACACAGCTCTTTGTGGGAACGATCTCTTACTACCGCTATATTACCAGTTAATTAATGGAAAATATCTTTATTAATTTGTTGCATTAACGACACGCATCAGGGATCAAGAAGCTCTACGAGTACCGTTGGTGGGAAACTAGATAATTGCAGTATTATTAGTTTTCGATTTGATTTGATTGACTAACGGTTGTTGAACTTTGATTGCACCTAGTTTGTTTATTCTTGAGAATCTTCTCTTTTGATATAAGATCCACTCAAACTAGATCGAAGTGTCGACGGGTTCTTTGTAACTGTTTGTAGATCTAAAGACATCTTATGATAATCCATTGTTAACAGACTCTGTTCTGTGCGTGATTGATCACAATAGATTCAAGTTGTTGTGTGCAGGTGTTTATTGAAGATTTACGAAGATTTGAAGACGAAGAAGATTTCTTATTAGGTTTCATAATCTTTGGTGTGCACAAAACTTGATCGGCTGGGATCCAACTATAATCGGTTTGTCTTTGATAGATTTGATTGATTAGTTGTGTAGATCGGCATCAATATTTAATATCTTGATAGATCCTATTATTGGTTGCAAAATCTAATCTCAATTACTTTGGTAGTTGTAAATTAAATTGATATAAACCCGACAAAGGAGTTTATTGGATTAAACAGAAGATCCCTTGTCTAACTCATATCACTGAGATTGAATAGAGTTGTTACCAAACAGATTTGTTGTTCCTTTACTGTCTGGAATATGAACCAGTAGAATTGTTCCAGTGCGTGCATTTATTGAATGTCGGAAGCGCAGGGATATTGAAGAAAATAGGTGAAATATAGGTTTAGTTGCTTGGTCTCAACTATACGAAGTTGGTGTGATTTTGTATAACGGCTTAATTATGAGAGTATTCAATTCTGGACTAGGTCCCGGGTTTTTTCTACATTTCCGGTTTCCTCGTTAACAAAATCTTACTGTATCGTTTACTTTTGTTTTCCGCAAATTATAATTGTTGTTATTATAATTTAAAGTAAATTACACAAACGTCAACTCCGTATTACTTGATAGTGATCCTATATAGTTTGGTTAAGTCCGAACCTATTATCAAGTAATCACACTTTGATTGTTGTATTGTCTCGATCTCGTATCCATAGACGATCACACAAAGTGTCAATACCGATTCGTTGAATTGTCTCGACTCAGTCCATAGACAATCACTTTCGTTAAGAGGAATTATAGGTGAAAAAGTTTTAGATTGAGGTATATTTGGGTACCCTCATCTTTTCAGCAACCTTAGGTTGTTGATTGACACTTAAACATTGGTCTTTGGTACCGTTCAAGTTGTTTCTCATAATAATCAGGCTCACAAATTCGATCGGTTTTATTTTCTGATTACATTGAGAAACAAAGATATAACTCTTGAATATATTTTTCTTGATTGAGTCTGACTGTCTAGTTGATTCTTTTGGAATTATATTGGAGTTAGTCCATACAGATTGCCTAACCAATTGGGTGTGGTTGTTAGACCCTCGTTTTTTCAATTATCCTTTATGGAATTTCACTAATGGAAGAACAAGGGAACAATTTAAAAACTATATTTCGAGTATCATGCTTGCAAAGCATGCTTGGGAAGGCAAAGCGAAATATATTTTTCCGATGAGCCTTGAAGTTGATAGAATAATTACTGCATTATAAGTGACGTATGTGCGTGATTCATCCTATCGAGCATAACCTTGGAGGGGGGATTTCCAGGTAAGTCATAGAACCGCCCTAGATTTGTTTCAGAATTCTCATTGTCATACCATTTTTACCCACAAAACTAGCTTAAAAGTCAAATGTTTGCCTTGCTGAATATAATTGGTCTTGCGATCAAAAGTTCGGTTCAACCATAAAAAACGAACATTGTATGAAGATTCTATAACTTTTTCAGTAAAAGGACATATGGTTGAAGCAACTCCTAGGCATGTAAACTATACCAGCTAAGGAAATTAAGTGCGTAGGGTCTTGAAAGATCCAAGAGACGTAAGGAGCACGACCAAAGTTAAATTGCTCGGAAGGTTGATTCAATCTCAACTAAAGTTCAGAATGAAGTCTGATAACAGGCTAGTGTTTGTAACGACTTTATACAGTATGTCGTTAAAATTGGACTACGTCCCGGAATTAAACTGCTAGATTTTCGGTTTCCTCGTTAGTAAAATTTATGGTGTCTTGTGTTATTTCTTTTCTTCATTATTTTGTTTATATGTATGATTGAAATATCATAAGTAGTACCTAAATCAACCTAGATGGTTTTTAAAGGTCGTATATGACTCGTTCTTGTTGAGTACTTGTTTTTACTAGAATTCAGATCTAGTACAGTTTTGGTAAGTACTAGGTTGACATGATATACGATCATGAATAAAGATCTTATAATTATAAATCCATAAGTATTGATTATACAAAGATTTGTCCATATATGTTCATGAACTAAAATATTGGTGGTGAGCTGGCCTGTCCTCTTTAATAGGTGTGCACATCGATCTGAAATAGTGAGGATGCACAAGAAGCCGAGTACAAAACCTCTAAATAAACATTCAATATCTTTTCAGATATTCTTGAGTGGGTCATGAGTTGATTGGATTACCTAGCATTATGGACTCAACACTTCAATATCTGATTATGAAATGTTCTTTGTCTTATTTCCTAAGATAAGAGTCGAGTGCATGATCCATGAGGATTAGTACAAAAAAAATCTTATTGATCATGATTCAAAAGAACCTGACAATATTTAGAAAGATTAAGAATTTTCGTTGATGATCAACTATTTATTAAATCTATAACAACTCTACCTGTTTGGAGGAAAAAATGTGTTGTTAATTTTTTTTAGCGGTCCAACACGTGTGGAGCTAGTTTTCAGCTATCACTTTTGTGCAACATGTGTCCGTCATTTCCGCATTGAGTGATGTGGAATTGTATTTAATAATTAAGGACATATCAATCTTTTGTTGAGTAACGTGGAATTATATTTGATAATTAAGGGCGTATCAATCTCTTGTTCATATATCTAATATTGCACGTGTGAGCAATTAACTATCTAACTTGGTTTAGAGGAAAAAGATAGATGTTTGTTATAAATGTGTATTGCACATGTTTAGCTTTTATAAGGCTTAGTCTGATTGGGCTGTCGTAGGCTCAACAAATTAATAAATATATTTCCCACTAATTAACTGGTAATATAACGGTAATAAGAGATCGTTCCCACATAGAGCTGTGTAATTAATAGTTTATTTGTATTAGCAAGATAAAGTAAATAAAAAAAGGGTTTTTTAGGTTTATAAGATGAATAAAAAATAAAAGAGATGATTAAGGAATCCTTCGCCGTTACCAAACGTTAACAAGATTAGAATACTTATCTACCTTCCGTTAGAACTATTCATCACCAACCGTAGAATAGCAGGTATGCTTAGTTATCCCCAAAACTCCTTGTATCACTGGATAACAGGTATGCTTAGTCACCGGATTCTATCCAACTGAGCCGCCTTGAGGTACGCTTACAAGGTGTAACTCAATCGAACGCTTTAGGTTTTGTGAATTTAGGTTTGATTCCAGCAGTTAAACTCAGTACGCTCGGTTCACTTACTGGTGTTGTTTCCACACACAATTGCTTTACAGAATCCCTCAGCAAGGTCTCATGTTTTCTACTTGTGTAGGAGATGCACGACAATTACGGATCGTTCAACTCTCTACTAGCAACAGAATGATCAATAGACTAATCTAGTTGTGCACCCAAATCAATCTAAGAATCAACCATAAACCCTAGATATAATGAAAACAAACGATGATGATTAAAACCACAAATAGATTTGTATTATTAATAAAGTTTCACGCTTAGAACATTGAATTCATCCTTAATCAACGAAGGATTTAGCTACTCATATTACATAGAAGATGAATAATGGTGGTTTCCCCCTAAATGGGTAAACCCTAGGTTTTGATATAGAACTTGTGATATGAGACTCGATTAATATGATCCCTCTTTACATAACCTAATACCTTTTTATAGGTTTACATTGCTTGGTCTCTAAGTATTTAGTTAGGTTTAGGAACCCGACCCGAAATAACGATACAACATCCCCAAACGTGCTCTTAGGTCTTCCAAGGTGTGAATACACGTTTCCCATTTTCTAAGTTCGCGAACCCAGTCCGCAAACTTCAAATTCCAGCAGATATTTTCGGAAATACGTTTGCGTCCGCAAACCCAGTTCGCGGACTGCACTATCTTCGGTTTTCAATAAAACTGTTTTGGCCACAACTTCTTCATCCGAACTCGGAATTACCTAATTCTTTTTGCATTATTTTTATCTTTCAATTATCTTCAAGATGGTGATGACAAATCATTAATTTGAATAAGCTAAGATCAGTCTTTGGCCCTTCTCCTGATTTTGAGCGTTTTTCTCATTTTCGTCGCTTTTCTTCCACCTCTCTTGGACTTTGGCACTTGGATACTTGAAATAAGTCTTATAGATCTTTTCAGCATTATGTATCTCCTTTTTGGATGATTCACCTAATAGAGGAAAACAAGAGAAAACAAGAGTAATAATACGAAAATATGCAAGAATAATAGCTTAAGCAAGTATGGAATGGACACTCAAATCATATGATTTATGCACTTATCAAATTCCCTCACACTTAGCCTTTGCTAGGTCTTTCTTTAAACATTATCTTTAAAAGTAGTATAAAAACTATCTTTATTCTAGGTTATTTCTTTATTTGGGTGCTAACTAATTGGTTTGAGTATCTTGTTTTCTTGAATAATCGTGTTTCCAATCAAATAATTAATTTGTAGGTTGATCTTTTGGATAAATTAGTCGAATTTATCCTTCTTTTCCACGGTCATAACCTCTATCTGTTTCATCTCAGTATTAAGAATAGTGACAAAATGAAAGTTTCGTCTTGGAATGTTCAAGGGTTTGGTAACAAGTATACTAGATATCACCTTAGTGACCTAGTTAAATCCAATGACCCTGACTTGATTTTTCTTGCTGAGACCAAAAACAAGGATACCAAAATGCTTAGATATACTCAAAATTTTGGTTACATGAATTATTGTTTTGTTAATCCTATAAGTGCTTCAGGTGGATTATTTTTATTGTGGAAAGATGGTATTGTTTTGGATATCATAGATACTACTAGGAATTTTATTGTCTGTCATATGCAAGTTGATGCCAGAAGTGATAAATCTCTAGTAATTCTTATGTATGGTGCTTTAAATGATGATGACATAGCTGAACAGTGGGACTTCCTTTATAGATTAGCTAATTCTTATCACTGCCCTTGGGTTATAGTTGGGGATCTTAATTTGATAACTAATAAGGATGACAAACTAGGAGGCAACCCACCTAGTCAAGCTAATATGGACCTTGTGAATGATCATCTGGATAATCTCAATCTAAGTGATGTACCTCATATAGGTAATCCTTATACCTGGACCAACAAAAGAAGTGCTCCTAATTTGATTCTTGAAAGATTGGATAGGGCTCTTTGTAATGGTGATTGGCTGCAATTTTTTCCTAATTGTGTTGTTTATCATCTTATTCCTCATGCTAGTGATCATTGTCCTATTTTATTGGTTTGTGATAGGGAGTCTGATGATACTAGTAAGCCATATAGGTTTAACAAATGTTGGTTTTATGATGCTTCTTGTGCTAATCTTATTAAAAACAATTGGAAAACTCATGATAATGGTTCCTTTGCTTTTAAACTTACTAGATCTCTCAAAAATGCTAAGTTTATTCTAAGTGATTGGAACCATAATAAATTTGGGAACTTTCACACCCAAATAAGAGATGTGCAGTTTGAAATAAGCAATCTACCCCAAACTACGAGTAATAGGGACAACAGTAGTAGACTGAAAGAAATGGAAGCTAAACTAGATTATTGGTATAAAGTTAAACATGATTATTACTCCCAAAGGGCTAAGGAAAATTTTGTCACTTTTGATGATAAGAACACCAAATACCTGCATGATAAGGTTAAATATAGGAAAAGAAGAACTCAGATTGAAACTCTTCAGTCTAATACTGGTATTTGGATCACTGATAGGAAGTGTATTGCTAATGAACTTAGAATATACTTTGATAATATTAGTAAACCTACTAGCCCTCCTGATGATGATGATTTACTTTGTGATATTCTGCCTTGTATTACACATGATGATAAATGATATGCTTATAAAAATGCCTACTAGTGAGGAAGTTAAAAATATCTTGTTTCAGATGCAGCCTTGGACCTCTCCCGGTCCAGATGGATATCCTCCTGGATTCTATAAAAAAATGTGGTCTGTTGTTGGAGAAGACATTGTAAAAATGGTCCAAGCTTTATTTCGCTCTAAACATTTGTTAAAGCAGCTAAATCATAGTTTCATAAGTCTAATTCCCAAAACTAATGTTCCCAAACATCCACAGGATTTCAGGCCTATTAGTTTAAGCAATATAGCCTATAAACTTATTAGTAAGTTATTAGCTAGTAGACTTAAGAAAGTTATTGATAAGTTCATAAGTCCATACCAAGCTGCTCTCCTCAATTCTAGACAAATCACTGACAATATTGTTATTGCCCATGAGTTAATGCATACAATGAGAAATCATAAAGCAACTAAAGGTATGATGGCTATTAAATTAGATATGTCAAAAGCATTTGACATGATTGAGTGGAAATTTTTGATAGCTATTCTTAAGAGACTTGGTTTTCATGATGATTGATGTTCTATGATCTTGGAGTGTATATCTACTGTGTCTGCTTCCGTCCTTCTTAATGGCTCGCTAGGTGAGGTGTTTTACCCTACAAGGGGTATCAGACATGGAGACCCTTTGTCTCCATATCTTTTCATCATAGTTAAGGACTATTTTTCAAGATTACATCTTAAAGCTAAAAATGACAGAACTTTGCAAGGTATAAAAGTTACTAATTCTAGCCCTTCTGTCAGTCATCTATTTTTTTACAGATGATTGCCTTATCTTTGCTAAAGCTACTACTCAAGGAGCTAGGAAGTTGGACACTATTATAAAAAACTTCAGTAAGTATAGTGGGCAGTCTATTAACTATGATAAATCAGGTATGGCTTTCTCCCCAAAAATGGATGGTAATGTTAAAAGGCAGATAAGTAGTATTCTAAATATTAAGACTCTTGGTATTAAGAATAAATACCTAGGAGTTCCAATCCTCATCCAAAAAAATAAAATGGAAACCTTTAAACATTTACCTGATAGTTTTATGAATAGATTAACCACTTGGAAGGGTAAGAACATGAACCAACCAACTAGAACTGTTATGGTCCAGTCTGTGTTAGGTACTCTGGCTTCCCACCACTTAGCTGTTTTTCCCATGCCTAAAAAACTTACTGATAAACTAGATGGTATCCAGAGGAATTTTTGGTGGAATAAAAAGCATGGTGGTAAAGGATGGTTTCCTAAAAAATGGGAAGCAGTAGTTAATCCTAAAGCTCTAGGGGGACTTAATATTAAAAAGACTGCTGAGTTAAACAATGCTCTTCTTGCAAAACTAGCATGGAGAATGCTTACTGAAAAAGATGCTGAATTGGTAAAATTTTTGAGCTCCAAATATTTCCCAAACAGCAATCCCTTACATGCCTACAATACCGATGGTAGCTGGGTTTGGAAAGGTATATGCAAAGGCATTGATATTATTAAACATCACTATTGCTGGGAGGTAGGTGACGGCAAAAGTATTTCCATTTGGAAAGACATTTGGGTCCCAACTATCTCTGGAACTCTTCCCTCTAGGTTTATGTCTAGTAGCATGGAAATTGTGGATCAGCTAATGCTTCCTAATAGTAACATATGGAATGTTGAACTCTTACATGTCTTATTTGATAGTAATATTGTTAATGAGATTTGTTAAATCGGAATTCCTTTAACGGGTGAAGATAGGTTAACCTGGAAACCAACAGTCAATGGAGTTTTCTCTGTTAAAACTGCTTATAGAGTTGTTAATGAAGTAACTAATGTTTCCACCTCTTCTGTTGCTCCTCCAAACTTTCCTTGGAAGTTGTTCTGGAAACTCAACCTTCCACAAAGAATCTTGCACTTTCTTTGGAAATGTGTTCAAGACTGTCTACTTGTTAAGGAAAGATTATCTAGACATAGGCATAATGTTGACACCTTGTGTCCTCTATGCCCCAGGGAAGTTGAATTTGTGAACCATTTATTCTTAGATTGTCATGTGACTAAGATGATCTGGAATGCCGCGGATTTAGCTAATCTTGATTCTGTGATAGGTCACGATATGATAGATTGGATTAATATGTGGTTAACTAATAACAATGGTAATAATATCTCTCATGTTCATGAAAATATTGTTTGCTTTGTCCATGTTCTGTGGTATATTTGGAAAATGAGGTGTGTTGTAGTTTTTTATAATATACAGATTCAGATAAATGCTACAGTGCAGCAGATCAAGAAATCTATTATTGAATGGAATGAGCACTTGGCTAAAGGAAAAGCAATACAGAATCAAGTACAAAGTGAAAGAATAGCAGTTCAATGGACTGCTCCATCTGAAGGATTCCATAAAATCAATTTTGATACTTCTTTTTGCAAAGAAAGTAAGTGTATGGGTTCTGGTCTGATTATGGTTAATGATGGAGGTGTCTTCAAAGGGGCCTGGTGCATCCTAGCAGTAGAAGATGATGCAGAACAGGCTGAGGCATTGGCTTTATATGAAGCAATCCAAATAGCAAGAAGAGTGGGATTGCTGAAGGTTCATCTGGAAGGAGACTGTGCCAATGTTATCAAAGCAGTGGATGAAAATTTAGGAGCTATTAATTGGAAAAATAATGTAATAATTGGAGATTGTGTTGAAATTTTAAAAGGTTTCAATAAATGGGTTAATAGTTATGTACCCAGAGGCACAAATAGTGCTGCAGATTTATTAGCAAAAGATGCAATTAATATGACATCTATTATTCTATTTCTTCTTGGCCTAGTGAAGCCCCTGTGTGGAACTATATGTACAAGAAGTTTAATTTTAATGAAATTTCTTTTCCTATTAAAAAAAAAAGCAGATGTTTTCGGAAATACGTCTGTGAACCCCGTCCGCAAACCCAGTTCGCGGACTGCACTATCTTCGGTTTTCAATAAAAATGTTTTGGCCACAACTTCTTCATCCGAACTCGGAATGACCTCATTCTTTTTGCATTATTTTTATCTTTAAATTCTCTTCAAGATGGTGATGACCTATCTTGGACTTTGGCACTTGGATACTTGAAATACGTCTCTTTATAGCTCTTTTCAGCACTGTGTAACTACTTTTTGGATGATTCACATAATAGAGGAAAACAAGAGAAAACAATAGTAATAATACGAAAATATGCAAGAATAATATCTTAAGAAAGTATGGAATGGACACTAAAATCATATGAATTATGCACTTATCATAGTCCTATGGGTGCTAATCTTGCAACTAGATTAGCAGTCCACGTCAGCCAGGAATACTTCCCAAGTTCAATGGGAGTGCTAATCTAGCAGCTAGATTAGAAGCCCACATCAGCTGGGACTACTGCCCAGCGTTGTTTGGTTCAGCGCAACCAATTTCGGCCGTTAGATCAAATTTTGTGATTTTTGTGATCCGTGTGATTTTGTGAGCGCTGAACCATTCAGCGTAAAGGTGATTTTTGTGGCGCTGAACCATTCAACGCTTCAATCTCGCTGCTACTTCACCTGCGAGCACATGTTAGGAGAGAGAACTAGTGTTAACAAATAGATCATACTTTTTTTTTTGAACTGCAACACTTTTCTGCTAATCAAGCAGCTCAATCTAGCCCATAGGACTTAGTCTAAATAGAGTCTTTATTCTTCTGTTTCCACATAAGTTAATGGAAATTCTCAGTTTTTCTCACCCATTATTTTGCGACCCCTTTTCTACTTTTTAGTTCTATAACAACTTCCAATTCACTTTTAGGGTTGGGATAAACTGCAATATGTATCTTAAAATGTGAGATATATTTCAAGTTTCCCCCAAAAAATAATACAATAAACTCAGCCCAAGTTTATGTTAAGAACTCTATTATTGGGGCTGCAAAAGTCTTGGTCAATTTGGGGCTATTTTGGGTCACCAAATAGCAATTGGGTTACCCCCTATCCAATACTTATATAATGACTAAAGTGCCCCCATATGATAATAAACTTGATTAACATTTGTAATCATGATTAAGAGATGAATTAAGAGTAATTCATGTGTTTAAGTTAAGTGTAGATGAAATAAAAACAAAACAAAAAATCAGAGGGAAGGGGGAAGAGGAGAAGAGGAGAAGAAGAAGAAGAAGAAGAAGGAGAGGAAAAAAAAAATTTGGGGATTTTTTTTTGAAAATGAGTGATTCAACCAAGACTTTTAATGTAGGTGAGCCTTCATCTTCAAAATATGATAACATATTAATACCCATCAACAACGATTAGTTCTTGGCTGATTTTTCAGAAACAAGAAATTTTATCTCAAACTCAACCTAACCCTTATGAACCTTACGATGATTTCGAAGGACCAACCCAAGAAGCAAAAGAAGAAGAAGAAGAGATCAATGCTGAAGAGTACCAGGTATGCCTCTTTTCTAACTCCAATTTCAGTTTTTAAGCTCAGCTTTTCGATATTTTCCTTCCGAAAACCCTAGGTTTCAAGCCGTCAGTTGAAATACCGGCTGGGAAACCAAGAACTCCTGGCCGTTGTGATGTTTTACGGCCAGGAAATAATGAACTCCCATCCGTTACCAAGTACTTACGGCCGGGACGATAAAATTTCCTGGCCGTTAATAAAAAAAATACGGCCAGGTTTTTCTACGTGCATGGGAAGCATTTAATACTGTCAGTGGCGGTTGGGTTACCCGGCCGTAACTTGTTATACGTCTCGTTTTCCAGGCCATAGGTAAACTGTTGCAGTTACATGACAATTTACGTCTTGGAATACCTAGACGTAACAAAGTTACGGTTCGAAATCATACTTTTCGACCCAGCCGTTTTATTTTTTACGGTTGGGAGATAACTTATCGACCCAGCCGTTTACCCTATGACGGTTGGAATGTCACTGGTTTACCCAGACGTTTTTGAGTGTTTAAATTTCTTTTTGAATAATTATGTGACATGTGTCATTCTATCATAGATTGTACCATACATTCCGGTGGAAGACCAAGAGGTGCGTATGGAAGATGAAGAGGTGCGTATGGAAGATGAAGAGGTGTTTATTGATCAACCCCAACCTGTGCAAGTTTTCGAGGACACAAGTGCTCACTATGCAAACAACTATGAGTGGGAAGATAAGGAAGATGCAAAGGAGTGGGCTCGAGCACAAGGGTTTAAAAAGATGTGCATCATAGTCCAGAATAAACAAGTTAAATTTGACCGCTTTGAAATGGTTTGTGAGTGCAGTGGAAAGTATGAGAGCCATTGGAAAAAGAGTAGTGAGTATGTACGAAAAACCACAAGGAAGAAGGGAGTATATAATACGAAGAAGTGCGGATGCCTTTTAAGCTTCAATTTAAATGTAACGCCGATACGAAAATGTGGTATATGGATAAAGTCATCTCGGGTTATCATACTCATCCTATTCCGGAGAGTTTGATCAACCATCCTTATCCGGCAAGGCTCAACACCTTAGAGAAGGAGTTAGTACACATGTTGAGTAAAAGACGCAGAAGACCTATTGATATTCTTAGTGCCGTTCAAGTGTTAAACCCCCAAAACTCATCCTCATTGTCAACAATCTATAACGAAAAATAAAAATTTAGAAAAGAGTCATGGAAAGAGAGAGTGCTTATGCAACAATTATTGTTTTTGTTTGACGAGGCAAAGTACTCTACCGCCTATGGTACAAATGAAGAAAAGGAAGTGGAATATCTTTTCATCGCCAATCCGGAATGTGTACAATTGGCAAGATGCTTTCATCAAATTCTGTTTATGGATTGCACGTATAAAACTAATAGGTTCAACATGCCGATATTGAACTTTGTTGGGCAAACATCTACCAAGTCGATATTTACCGTTGCGTTTTGTTTCTTGAAAGACGAGACGAAGGAAAGTTATTTGTGGGCATTGCAAAAGGTGAAGTTATTGTATCAAGAAGGTTATACTCCACAAGTGTTGATTACGGATAAGGAGCAAGCATTGATATGGGCCATACCCCGTGTTTTCCCCTACGCGCGTCATCATCTTTGCACGTTTCATATATGAAACAATGTGCAAACTAATTGCAAGAGGGTTATATGGCCAGCAAATAAGACTGAGATGGAGAGGATTAAAAATCTACCATTGGAGAAGCAACAAGAAAAACAAAAAAAGTTCGAGATGAATGACAAGATAGCCGAGGTGCTTTGGGCGGATTTTCAAAAAGATTGGGAAGAACTAATATGGTCGCTCACGGAACCACTATATTTCTAAAGGGAGAGTTTTGTAATGGAAAAATGGTCAACCTACCCGGATGTTATAACATATTTGAAGAACGAGTTATTGGATCCTCACAAGGAAAAGTTTGTTAGTGCATGGGTAAACCGCTATAGACATTATGACAATCAAGCCACAAGCACGGTGGAGTCGGCTCACTATCGGTTCAAGAGTAAGTTAAATGGTTGTGATGGTGGATTCGTTGTTGTTTCTGAAGCTATGGTCGATTATTTCAAGCGTGATCTCCATAGAATTAGAGGGTTATTTGAAAAGAGCCGATCTAGAACGGTTGTCGACTACCGGGAAAACCCTTGGTTCCGGGGATTAAGTTTATATGTTTCTCAATGGGAAATCCTAAAAATGATAACGGAAGTGGAGGCTTGGTAGGAACACAATTATCCACCGGGAATAAGATGTAATTGTCCCATTAAGTCGGCTATGGGGCTCCCATGTAGGCATGCAGTAGCAAATTATCCCACAAGGATGATTCCGATCCAAGATATAGATCCATTTTGGAAAAAACTAGATTTTAAAGATCCATCACCCGATCAAGGTTTTTGGGAAGTGTTTTGAGACACAGAGGTACACAAGGAACTTTTTGAAAAGTATGCTTCTTTACTACCGGAGCAAAGACAACTTTGGTTGTATGAAATGCGGAAATTCACCCGTCCATGCACTAGAGATGATATTTTAGAACCTAACAAGGGGCAAGGCAAGGGTAGGCCTTCGAAGAACATAACAAAGAAACATGAAAGGGCGGAAGGTAGGAAAAAGGTTCAGGAGGGTCCACAATTGACTCCTTCAATGCGAAGAGATAATTCGGGTTTTGAGAAGTTGAACGAGCTCTGCACCCTTAAAAGAAAGGAAATGGAAAATGGCGTACCAAGCCGAGCTAGTGGAACAAAGGTAAAAAGGCGCAAGAAGAATGTGGTTGTTGCATCCCAAGAGAATTCAAAAAGAAAAGTTGATAGTGGAGTCAAAATTAAAGACCCGGTAGTTCTATCCCAACAAGATTCAACAATAAAAGAAGCTAGTAGTGTCCAAAGAAAAGTTGGTGGTGCGGTTGGTATTAAGAAATTAGCGAGAAGCCGAGGTAATGATGTCAAAGGAAAAGCACCGATGATCGAACCACAAAGAGTTGTTAGTAACCTTGACGGTGAGAAAGAGACGGTTTACATGGATGTAGGTCCCATGAAATCACCCCCTATAGATGAGTAAGGTAATTATATCCGAACTACTCACACAATATACAAAAATTACATGCACTTTGTACAACATTTTATTCATCAGTACGTCAAGTCCACCGACGATGTTGAGGGCGACGGAAATTGTGGTTACCATGTGTTCGTAGATAACCTTGGACCTTTTGAAGAGGCAAAAGAATGGGGTAACGACCAAATTATTTATGTAAGTCAAAAGTGTTTGCTTGAACTACGTCTTTTCCACGATTTCTACAAGGAAATGATGAGAATCGAAAGAAATGACACGGAGGTGATGCTAAACGAGGCGTTCAAAGCATTTGAACAACGTTTAACGGGCAACACTACATTGACAAGTGAGTATTGGATGAGAATGCCAATATGTGGCCATCTACTCGCCAACGCATTCCATTGCGTTATTCATTCCATCTCCTATGCACATAGTGTTACTTACGCACCAACAAGACGTATTTTTACCGAAGAAGAATCTCCAAAGATAGTCATCATGGGGTTCTTGATGATGACCCATTATATCGGCCTGCAATTGAAAGATGGATGCCCATTACCTCCATTAAGGAGGGTAGACGGATGTGACGGCGAAATACCAATGGGTTGGTGCCATAGGTTCGTGGAAAGATTTCATTTGTGGGAAGCATTACAGTTGTCGAGGGACGACCCGTTGTGTGTACTAATGAGTTCCGATGAGGATGACTATGAGTAAATATCGTGTCAAGGTACATGATAACAATGTTTTTTTGAACCTATGTATTTTGAATCACTCATTATATATATATATATATATATGAAGAATCTAGTTTTACTCTTACTATGTGTTTGTAATGTTGATATGATAAAAATGTGGTTATTTAGAGGTATTTACGGCCAGGTCGTACGCCGACACAACCTAGCCGTAATGACTCAACTGGGATATTCTTCTGCAACTCGGCTGAGAAACCAAACCGTGAAACATAAAACGTCCAGGAATCCTAGCCGTATTTCTGGGTATTGTCAGTACTACGGCTGATAATCCTGGCCGTAACTCTTCCTGGAATTTCAGTTTCATTTTATACAAAGTTACGGCAGAGAAACCAAACCGTGAAACAGAAAACGTCCAGGAATCCTAGCCGTATTTCTGGGTATTGTCAGTACTACAGCTGATAATCCTGGCCGTAACTCTTCCTGGAATTTCAGTTTCATTTTATACATAGTTACAGATGAGAAACCAAACCGGGAAACATAAAACGTCCAGGAATCCTGGCCTTAAAGATGGGTATTGTCAGTTCTACGGATGTTTACGGCTGAGAAACCAAACCGTGAAATAAACAACGGCCAGGAATCCTAACCGTAAATATGGGTTTTGTCAGTTCTACGGATGTAAATCCCGGCCGTAATTAGTATCATATTATACTTAAACAACAATCGGATACATTAACAAGCAAAACACTAGTATCCATTCATTCAAAGTTAAGTCCGCATAATGAAAAGTGAGTCTGAAAAGTAAATCACCCAAATCCATAACCTAAAACATGCTAAAAGTCTGACTTAAACAAGTACATAACCTACAATCATCCACTACGACCAACAATCGAAGGAACTTCGTCAGAAGATGATGAAGAACTGTCGGGAGTTTGGGAAAGACTGATCCAATCATCCTCGTCGTTAGTATAGAGATCATCCTTGGCTGGATTATGTAACTCCTGAAGTCTCCTAATTAGTGTTCTTTGTTCGTCGCAATCCAAATATAGAACCTCCTCAATGTTACGGATCATTCCCCTGGCAATCCACTTAGCTCTCTTGACCTGTTTTCACACCATTCAATTAATAGTGGTACATAATTTGAGCAACGTATACAAAAGCAAAAGAATATCACACATTGGTACCATCATCGTAGCAATATCACACATTGGTATTTCCTGGGGTTCTTTCTCCTTTTCAGAGTTCCTCCTAAAAATTATGAAAAACATATCAGAAGATACGAACAATTCACAAGGAGTGATACAATTACGGTTTGGAAATAACATATAACCCATCCGTAAAACAAGTTTCGGTTTGGAAATATACGGATTATCTCGCCGTAAACAAAATATCGGATAAAAATAAATAACAACGGCTAGGAAATACAATTTACGGTTAGATACTCCCAGTTGAAACACTAAGCACCAAATTTTACTCTGCAAATACAGGACAACTTACGGCTGGGAAATACCCATCCGTTAAATACAGTAACGGTTTGGTTTTCAGATTTTCCCAACCGCTTAAGACATTAACGGCTGGGAGTTCTTGACGTCCTAACCGTTTTACACCATTACGTCCAGGATGATATGATTTCCCAGCCGTAATTGCTTCAGAAAACCTTTTCTGGAAACCCTAAAACTATCAATCGAACCTAGTTTTTCAATCTAATGGCAAAATAACTGGTGGGTTTTTCGATTCTTACCTAGTAGGATTCATCTGTGGAGGATTCGAAGGTGTTTGAATAGATTGTTTTACCACATCTCCATTAAAAGGAACATCAATAACTTGCCCTGTTTCAGAATCAGGGTTCAATCGGCCGGATCTTGTTACTCTTGATCTTGCTGCCATCTAGAGCTTCTTCAGAAATCAGTGGAGAAGAAAGAGAGAGTTTTTGAGAGGTTTTGGAGAGTTTTTGAGAAGAAGAAAAGAGAAATTGAAAATGAAATGGTTTTGATTTTTGGAGTTTTAATTAGGATTGGGTTTTAATTATATAAGATTTGTTTTTAAAATTAATTTATTAGGAAAGGGTAAATATGACTTTTTAACACCCCCTAATCATTTTGTGGCTCCCCAAAATAAAATAGCCCCAAAAAGTCAAAGGGGAATAACCCCAATAATAGAGTTCTATATTAAATGGCGTGCAAACGGAAATGTTATGCGGAGCTGAAATGTTATGCATCTTTAAGAGTTAGGAATTAGGTTGGTAACACAAAGGTATTAGAATAGAACATAGTGGCTACAGAAATAACCTTCATGAAATCTTAACAAAAAGTCTTCTACTCTGGTCTCCCTTGGCAAGACCTCAAAAAGGGAAATGTTTGTGGATCAATTTTGAACGTTTTTCTACTTTGCTTTGGACAGAAGAAAAGAAAAACCTTACAGAAAAATAATAATTGAGTAGTTGATCCAAGCAAAAAAAGAGTAGTTGAACTGATAAAAAAATAGACTTAAGAGTCTTGATTAGTACCTAAACCAAACATTCCTAGAAAAGTCTTGATTAGGACATATTGCAACTGCTCATACCCTATGCGTCGAAGAAACTTAGTTCCTGATGCATACTTAGGAGTCTCAAACCAAACATACTGTCAACCACGAGACGGAGTTGATGGGAACATACCTAGACAGTGGCGAAGTGACAAGACGAAATCAATCGCAACAGTAACATATTGTCCCACTTGTGCCCCACATGATACCCCCGTATCAAAAGTGGATCCATTTAAAAACAAGCTTGGTAAAGGGGCGTCATGAATCGGTAGAGGGGCGTCAAGTGTGATAGCAATGACCCTCATATTGGTTAGGGGGTGTCCTATAGGGGTGTAGATTGACTAGATTACCCTTTTCACCTTAAATCAACCAAAATCAAATCAAATTTTTTTAAGCCTAATGATTCAAAAAAAATCAAATCAGTTTTTTTTTCATCTTCTTCTTCATCTTCTCTTCTCCTCCATTTCCATTCTAACCATAAGCTCCATTAAAATCGATCGAAAATTTCATCGTGATTAATCGGTGATTCGCAACATTAATAATTGTTGATTGAAGTCTATATTCGAAAACCCATTTAGTATTTTTGTTGTGTTCAATTGAAGTGTATTCTCCATCAAAAATTGGAGTTTTAGGTTAAAAATCAAATTTTAGAATCTTTGCATTTTTTCTTTATACGGTTAGAATTGGTTATGTTACGAACCGTATCTATGCTTTACTGTTCGTAACAATTAAATAAATATCAAATACTAACCGTATGTTCTTGGTTCGAGAATTTTGGTCGATACGGTTGGTAATTTAAACAGATTTACGAACCGTATTTTGTCCGCATGTTAGTTTTTTCCGATCGGCTCATATTTTCGAGTTAGTTACCAACCAGTATCTACATACGGTTGAGGATGATATTAAAGTTACCAATAGTAATTAACCTACGGTTTGTAATAGAATAAATTTTACCAACCGTAATCGGTATTATTTCGGGTTGTCCCAAATTGAACGATTCACGGTTGGTTTGGTAGTTGTTACCAACAGTATCTCACATATACGGTTGGTAACAGATAATTACCAACCGTAAAATCGGTATTATTTTAGGTTTTCCCCAAATTGAACGATTCACGGTTGGTTTGTAGCTGGTTACCAATCAGTATCTCACATATACGGTTGGTAACGCCTAATTACCAACCGTATGTTCTTCTGAAAATTTTAAAATTTTGATTTTTTTACATACTTTAGAGAATTTTAAGCAACAAAAAGCTAATGGAACTAGTACTTGTTTTCTCTATCATATAGAGATTCACCCACCTCAAATTTGCAACTGGAATCACTCATTTTGGTTGAGTGAATCAAAATCTAGGGTTTCACAAATATCACATAAGTTTTCTTCTCCTCAATTTTTTTTTTATAACTCTAAAAATCTGATTTTAGAGTTATAATACACTAATCTTGATTATCAAAACTAATCTTGATAATTAACACTAATCTTGATTATTAACAATAAGGGCTAATTAGTCATTTACATATTTTCATTGATAAGGGGCACTTGATTTTACTTCTAATAACCTTTTTTGTCTTATTAGTTTGACGCTCCTCTACCGATTCATGACGCCCCTTTACCAAGCTTGTTTAAAAACGGGTAAAACTTTCCCTCTTAGTTGTTTTGATCGGGGCAGAGCAGCAGAAAAAGGACCCCTAATCGAGCAAGTTGAACTGATTAAGAAAACGAAAATTGCCTACTCATTATTTCACTA
This sequence comes from Papaver bracteatum, assembly GCA_023529315.1. Lineage (NCBI taxonomy): Eukaryota > Viridiplantae > Streptophyta > Magnoliopsida > Ranunculales > Papaveraceae > Papaver > Papaver bracteatum. The sequence continues at coordinate 1,675,952 of JAJJWX010002698.1, forward strand.
ATCTTATTTTCTGTTAAAAAGCAATATAATAAATGAAAAGAGAAAGAAAGAAAAGAAAGACTAATCTTCTTTTAGCTTTCATCGCCAGGCGAGATATGCAGAACTCCTAACCCTAAACCCCCTCTCACCTTCCCACTTCGAAGAAATTTTTCAGAAGAGTTAAGAAACCAAAAGCTAAAAAGCAAAAAAGAAGATCAAAGATCAAATCGAAGCACTTCTACTTTACATTCATAATACAAAAGAAAGTCCAAAAAGAAACTCAAAAAGAAACAAAGAAAAGAAATGATTATAATGGAGGAGATTCATCAGGACCAACACCACCAACATCTTAGGACAACAACAACAACTACATTCTACTGCTGCTGCTGCTACTGTTATACTTGTGCTTCATGCTTAACTTTGCTGGTACTGTTGATTGTTCATCAACAAGTGAACTGTAAGTTTGAACAATGTCTAATGAAATTGTGGTTGTGGCAGAACAAGAAGAAGGAGAGTCTTCTAAAAACGGGATTAGAAATAGTAAGAAAACTAGATTTAGAACTGTTGCTGGTGGTGATTCAGTTCCAATTTCAATTAAAATTCCAATCCCAGAGCCTTTTGAGAGTGAAAAGTTGCCACCAACTTTAGTATCTGATATTCGGAAGTTCCTTCGTGTTGCCAATCAGATTGAATTTGAATCTCCTCGTGTCGCCTACCTATGTGAGCTTCAGTTACTCATTTTATACTTTAGTAATTTTTAAATGAGCATCTTTTATTTAGTAGTTCATATCTTTTATTAGTATAGGGAGGAAACTGCTTCTAAGTTCTTAGTTTTGAGTTAATTGAAACTTTTTTAGTCTTATATACTGCAGTTACCTTGTTTGCATATTCCCTAAGCATGATGTCTATTTGCTTATACACTTTTTTTTTTTTTTTTTTTTTTGTATGGGAATCGTGTATAGGCCGATTTCACGCGTTTGAAAGAGCACATATGATGGATCCTAGTTCAAGTGGTCGTGGTGTTCGCCAGTTCAAAACATCTCTTCTTCAACGTCTTGAACTGGTAAAGTTTCTATTATGTTTTTCCCGTGGAGTAAATAATGCTAATATTCAATTTAATCTTGTTGAAACCTTGTTGGGAGGTGATCATATAGTTTCACTTTCATCTCACTAAGGTGTCTAAATTCTGAGAAGGCTTATGCTTCAACCCTCACTGCATTCATTATTATAGTTCCTTGTTTCTGTAATTACTCTCATTCATATTTGTTGGGCATCAAAAAAGCCGTCTAAGTTGTTTCAGCTGTTTCTAGCACAAACCTATTGAGAAATACATCTTATTAATGTCCCACTGCATGTAAGTAACACTACCTCCTAAAAAAAAAGTAAAAATAGGCTGGTTTCATGTACGAATTACACATGAAACCAGCTTATTATTTTGAAACGGAGGGAGTTAGTTCTTATGCTTCCATCTATTCCTGAATGAAGATGAAGACAATCAAACATATATATTCTTTTTAAGGTGACTATCCCATAGTCATGTAGATTAACATCTAAGTGTTCCAGTTATCATTGTGTAATCTCTAAGACCTAACATCAATAATTTGAGAAAAGCACGTGCACGCACCCTATTTGCCACAGTAACTTGTCATTTTTAGGACACTTATTAATCTTTTGGTATCACATGTTTCATGCCTTTGGGGATGCACAGGATGAAGAAGCCACTATTCGCAGGCGGAAGGAAAAGAGTGATGTGCGTGAGCTAAAGGGTGTCTACCATAAATACGAAGGTTACATTCTCAAATTCGATGGGAATTTTCTTGAAAATAGGTATTAGTTGGTTTTACCTTATTCTATTCAAAGTTTATGGTAATTCCTGCAATGTTAAAGGAAAATGCTGAGCTTTATATGTTCTTCACAGGGAACAACTAATGAGTGCACGTGCAATTGCTTCGGTTTTATTTGAAGTATTGAAATCTGTTACATCTGGAATTGGTCTTGAGGTAGCTCGCTGCTAATGTTTACATAATCTGTATTTATTCAAGCTTTTGCCGCAGTTTCTAGCTAATCGAATGTTTTTTAATTCAACGTCTTTATAGGGCATTATTGATGGTGGGGACGTTGGTGCATATAATCCCTTCAATATTCTTCCACTTGATCGTGCAGGAGAACGTCAAGCAATTATGCAGCTCCCTGAGGTCTGATGCTGTACAATGCATTATTGCTTTTTAAACCCTATATTTCTTAACATCTAAATTTTGAGTTTAGGAACAGTAAGAACCTGGATTAATTCCCTCTAGCATCGAGTAACTTATGTCACTAGCAGTAGAGACACCTTACAGAAAAGAATATTAATCGATTTTAAGTATGAAAATGTAACGGCTGAAGCTGTTTTGTATGAAGCATGTTCATGTTTTGATTACGATACAGATTAAAGCTGCGGTAGGAGCTGTCCGCAATGTTCGTGGTTTACCATCAGCAGATAATGTTCCAAAATCAGGGGCTACCATAGATTTACTTGATTGGTTGCAGTCTTGGTTTGGGTTTCAGGTAATCACTTTGGAAAATTTTGTTTCAGTTGCTTTCGAATATCTGAATAGTTTTATAATATTTCTGTGTAGATGGTACTGGAGAGTGCTAAACCAAGCAGGATGTACTATGTTATCTTTTACCTGCTTATCTCTACATTATTTTTTGACTTGTTCAGAAAGGAAACGTAGCTAACCAGCGGGAGCATTTGATTCTACTGCTTGCCAACATCCATGCCCGAGGGCCTCATAAGCAAGCATCCATGTCAGAGGTATCTTACTACCAAGAGCTCTACTATTTCTTTCAACTTACCTTCTTTTGAATGTGATGTTTGAAGTACTATTATATCATCAGCTACGTGAAAGTGCCGTGGATGAATTAATGAAGAAATTATTTAGAAACTATAAAAATTGGTGCAGGTTTTTGGGGAGGAAAAGCAACATCTGGTAAGGTTTTCCGTAAATAAAAGTTTCTGCATTTTTTTTTTTGTGTTTGCAATTCATCTCTCTCTCTCTCTCTCATGACGTGTGGCTTAGCCCTTTGCTTATAAATCACAATGTCAACAGGTTGCCAACTGTAAAACAGGAAGTCCATCAGCATAAAATTTTGAATATAGGCCTTTATCTTCTTATATGGGGGGAGGCTTCAAATCTGCGGCTTATGCCAGAGTGTCTCTGTTACATTTTTCACAATGTAAGTTGCAATTCAGTTTGTTGTTACTTTTGCGTTATTTATTAGTTATATATACTTTTTGGTTAGAGAATTCTAGTCTAGTAATAACAGGTACCTAGTTCGATAAAGAAATTAACAGGCACCTAGAGAGGAAGAGAGATGGAGAAGCTGAGTTCATAAATTATCATCCAGGAAACCGAGTTCAACTTCTAGGTTTAACAGAAAGATAGAAATTACAAAGGGAGGAGTGTGTCTTGGAAAGAGAGGAAGAAGTGGTAGAGAAGCCAAAGAGAGGTCTTTTATTTAATCGGGGAAAACCTTAAAACTAACAAGGTCTTCTTAAAGTTGGCAAGCCAAGCAATTTTTTTCACATTGAATCAGTGACATTTGTCTTATTCAACTGATTCATGTGGACCAAATTAGAAATAGCATTTTCATTTGCCAATATGTTGTGAGTTGCATTTCGTCACCAGAAGAACAATGCGACTCTCCTTCGACATTACTCCGAACTAATTATCTGTGAGCTCACATGGTGAAAGATGGTTGGTGATTTTACGAATAACTGCATATTTAGACCCTCTTTTAGCCAGTTTGTGGAGGGCCACTGAAAATTAGTTCTTCATGTGTGTGCAGCGATATACCTACACCAAATCACATGTACGCAGGAATTTTGGCTAACATTGGCCGCATAAGATACGACCCAGGGACTCTGTCGTTGAGTTTTTAGTTCTCATATTATGCTTTTTATAGTTATATCTTTGTTCTTCCAGATGGCATATGAGTTGCACAGTTTGGTGACTGGTTCAGTTAGCCTGACTACTGGTGAAAAACTCCGTCCAGCTTATGGCGGTGGATTTGAGTCTTTTCTCGAAGATGTAGTTACACCGATATACTGGGTTATATATAAGGTGCAGTCTTACTTTTTTTTTTAGTTTAATAGTGCTAGATCATTTTGATCAGAAATTTAGTATCTGAGTTTCTTGTTAACAATGTAGGAAGCTGAGAAAAACAAGAACGGCACAGCTGATCATTCTAAATGGAGAAACTACGATGATTTAAATGAGTTTTTCTGGTTAGCACTGTCTTTCATCTATGTTTCTTGTTTTTTGGTATCGTAAAAATTGTCACTCACAAGTCACAACTTAGGATGGTGACTTGACTGTTCCATTTTTCACTTTTGTAGGTCTCCCGACTGTTTCCAGCTTGGTTGGCCTTTCCGCCTCGACCATAACTTCTTTCGTGTACAGACTCCAGTTAACAGCAATGTTGGAAATGATAAATCTTCTGTTGAGAAGTTGGTTGGAAATGATATAACTTCTGTTGAGAAGTTGGTTGGAAATGACAAAGCTTCTTTTGAGAAGTTGGTGGTACGTAGTTGCAATTCATTGGAAGTTAATATTCTTAATTATCTGTTTAACAAGTAAAAAACCTCCAATTTTTTTTCCTGACGAAGACCGGAAACAGCTCGATTCTTTTTTCTTCTCTCTCCTCCCAGGTCATGCCATAGCTTTTGATTTAAGGTTAACCAGACGATGATCTAAGCAGCTTGTTGGTTGTTTTCCTATTGTCAGTGCTAGCTTTGACACAAGATTACTAAAAGAATAAGGATTATTACCAGGGCAGCTTTCCTATTGTCAGTGCTAGCTTTGAAAACGAATAAGGATTATTACCAGGGAAGCTTTCCAGATCCTCACAATAATGTATACAAAAAAAAAACTTATAACCTTACGGTCCTTACCAATAATTATGGATACCAAGGAAAAACAACAGTACTAAAAGAATCCTATTACGAAATGAACGGCAGGGGGAAATCATAATAGTATAGGAAGGAACTTCTAATCATCAGCGAGAAACTAAGAGGTCATCAACACTTGATGTTGAGGCTTATACGAGAAACTTTCACTAAAACCCTTGTATTTATAGGAAAAATTTCATGAAGCTATACAACTGGGATTACATCCGTTGTGTTAATCACAGAGTCTTCCCCCTGCGAGTTGACATTTGCACGTTTAGTCCAAAAATGCTTTTTTAATGTTCAAGATAAGACAATTATGAAAAGAATATAACTCTCAAGCTAACTGAGATTGGTTTGTGCTTATTAACTTATCTCTTGTAAGTTCTAATTTTTTCATACTGTAGATCATCTGGTTATTATCTTTTGATGATCTTTTCAGGCTAACAAAGTAGGCAATGTGGGCAAGGACAGTGAACCAAGATGGTTGGGAAAGACAAATTTTGTAGAGATTCGTTCGTTCTGGCAACTGTTTAGAAGCTTTCATAGAATGTGGAACTTTTTTATATTATCTCTACAGGTATGCATGACTAAATATGTAAAAGCTATTTCTTGTTAGTTCTGATAGCTCTGGCGGGATGCTAATTTTTTTTTTTTTCTAATTTGATTTCGCCTTTAGGCAATGATAATAATGGCATGGCACGATTTGGGTTCTCCATTTGAACTGTTTGAGGAAAGAGTATTTGAGAACATCACGAGCATCTTCATAACTTCTGCAGTTCTTAAGTTGGTACAAGGTACAGTGATACTGTTAGACAAATTAGATCATCTTTATTTTAATATTTTTTTTTTCAGTCATCATAAAAAAAATTCTTCTTTATGAATCTATGTAATTGTTCACAGAAGAAGTTCTCACCGTGTAGTTTTTATTTATATCATGACTATGTACATTGTTTGTGCGGAGTTAAATAATTTTCGTGAAAAGGACGTACATTTTACAGTTTGAAAGTAGCCTTACAAGTAAACATTTTTCATGCTTAAAATAACTTCACTACAGAGGTTTAGAGAAAGATGTTTGTTCAATGGTTTTCATTAACCGATATGTGTTACATAAAGGCAATCCAATATATCCTAGGAGACGTATGATAATTCTTAATTATTTGCTGTGATGTCATTTCCTGGTCTTCTGAACCAAATTGAGGTATGCTTTGCAGCGAGTCTTGACATTGCATTTACCTGGAAAGCAAGGCACACCATGGACTTCTATCAAACCCTAAGATACATGCTTAAGCCTGTCGTTGCATCTCTATGGATCATCATTCTTTCAGTTTATTATGCGGACTCTAGAAGAAAGTCGACCTGTTCTCGAATAGGATATGGGAGTTGGATTGGAGGATGGTGTATCTCTTCATATATGGTTGCAGTTGCACTTTATTTGATGTCAAATGCAGTTGGGATGATATTATTTCTAGTTCCGGCAGTTGGCAAGTACATAGAAAACTCAAATTGGAGGGTGTTTATTATTTTGTCTTGGTGGGCACAGGTAAGATTTATAACGACTAGACAAGTTATTTTGGCATCTTATGTCTGTTGTAATTTCAAATTTCTTTTGGTGAAATTGCCAGAATTTCATTTTTGGGCCAAGGAAAATTCATTGCTAGAAAGCTTAACTGCATTTTCCCGCTGCTTTATTTTTCCTCATCTATTTTCGTAATCTTGTTTTATCTTGAAAGACCAGTTCTTAGTTACCCTCTCAGAAAGGTTGTTTGTTTCAGTCTTCTTGCTTAATAAATTCGAAAAAATCATTGGAACTGCATCATTAGATGTGATTTTCAGCTGGATCTTTATTAATTCTGTCACGCATCTTCTCTAGTACCCACTCACATAGGAGGTCAAATATGTTATTACTAATACTGACTACTGAGTACCAACTTATGTATGTATTTTTCCTGTATTCTTATTGCTCATTCTGAAGTTCATACTACTTATACCCAAAATGTTGCTATTGCAGCCTCGATTATATGTTGCTCGCGGAATCCAAGAGAGTGTGGTTTCTCTTTTGAAGTAGCTCTTTGGCTCATAAGCTTCAATCTTTTCTGCTTTGCTACATCTGTTTGTGGGAGCTTTTTAAGACTTCTTTTTTCTTTTTCTTTTTCTAGGTATTCATTTTTTTGGGTGCTTTTGTTGTTGAGCAAATTCTCATTCAGCTACTTTTATGAGGTGAGTAATTACATGATCTTCATTACACTTACTGAATTATTATCATTATCTCAACTGATCTGTGCTAGCTGATTCCACTCATATCCATCTTCGGTTCACTCTTTAGGTTTAGAAGCAATGTCTTCATCTCATTTATTTAGGAACTGCATTATTTAAAGGTGTAAAGAAATTAGGAGGGCAGGAAAGAAAGAAATGACAAAAGACAGTATTGTGCCATTTCCTCACATGGACAACTCTTTATTTGGATATTCTTATGTGATCTATTGAACAATCCTTGCTAACGTACTGTAGTTCGTTCTCGATACTCTCTGAAGGCTTAAGCACCGAGCCGCGTCTTCGTTGTTCTTCCTCTCATTCAGTTTAAAGCCTTGATCATCCCTACCTTACTGGTGTCATTATAGTTCTGCAATTCGTACCAATCTGATTTTTATTCTAGTGCCACTTTGGATTCTATTGTTTCACTAATGTGTCAAAATGTGATTCTTACTCACAATTTTCAGATAAAACCACTGGTAGAGCCAACCAAGCAAATAATGAAAATTGGTGTGAACAAGTACGACTGGCATGAGCTTTTCCCTAAAGGTAATCCTAAAATAAGGATTTAATTGTATATGCAGTACAGGTTGATTTGATAAATTATTATATTCACTTTCTTGAGATGAGGAGTAATTCAGATGAAGCTTAGTTCTTCTTTTATCTTGCTTCAGTGCAGAACAATGTTGGTGCCATAATTGCTATTTGGGCTCCAATTGTACTTGTGAGTTTCTGAAACTATCAGAGTTTGTTGTCTCTAACTTATGCCTTTCATACCAATCTTCGTAATTTTTACCCTTCAGAAGCCCAAATGTTATGAACGAAGCATCTTTGATAGATACGAAATGGATGATATTAATATATGTTATTGCATTATTTCTCTGTAGGTATTTTTTATGGATACTCAGATCTGGTATTCTGTATTCTGTACTACCTTCGGTGGAATCAATGGGGTCTTTCGTCATCTTGGTGAGGTGTGTTCGGTTTTTTTCCCCCAGTTGGTGGTATTGGAGTTACTAGTATTCTGATATATCAATGCCCCAAATTTCAGATACGTACAATGGGGATGCTGAGAAGTAGATTCCACTCCTTGCCTCATGCTTTTGATGTTTCACTTGTTCCACCATCTATAAAAAATGGCCAAGCGAAGAAAAGAAAAAGTCTCTTTAAGTGGAAATTCCAAAAGGTAGTTCTTTTTTCATTTTCCTCTTTTTCTCTTTCAACTGATGTAACTAATAAGGTGTTCCTGAATTAACTTTGAGCTCGTGTTTTGCATCAGGAATCAGATAGGCGGATACTAGGCAGTGCTAAATTTACTCAAGTATGGAACCAAATTATCAAAAGTTTCCGTTATGAGGACCTCATAAGCAACAGGTGTATATATTGTATATTTACATTTATTTTGAGAAGGGTACCAAGCCCCCAGTTACCCTGTTAAACCCCAAGCAGGTCGACCCCATTTCCTTCACGTATGGGCTATGTATGGGTGCAATACCCCCCTCTATTTCATTTGTGTGTAATAATTTGTACACAAGTATAACTTAACTGAGAAGAACGTAACACATGTGTCTTCTCATCAACAGAGAGATGGATTTGATGACTATACCTACGTCATTAGAGGTAGATACTGTCCCAGTCTATTGGCCCATCTTCCTACTATCAACTAAGGTTTGGTTTTCATTCTCCGTACTTTGTAACTATTATTATGGTGTGAGTATTTCCCTAAATGTTTCATCATATATGTGTCAGTTTTCAACAGCATTGAGCATCACTAGAGATTATGTCGGAACGGATGATAATTTGTTTAGAAAGATAGAAAAAGATAACTACATGTACTGTGCCGTGAAGGAGTGCTACGAGTCTCTGAAGTATATCCTCGACATCTTGATTGTGGGTGAGCTGGAGAAGAGGTGAAAAATCTACTCAAGCAATACGTTTCCTTCTTTTGCGGCAGTACAGACTTCTATTTTGCTTAAATTGCTTACTCAGTTTTTTTTTATCCTCACTTCCTTTATTTTGTTTTGGCGTTCCTTGGTATGTTTTCCAGAATTATTTCTTACATGTTTAATGAAGTTGAAACAAGCATTAGCAATTTTAGTCTCCTTGAGGATTTCCATATGAGTGAGCTTTCAGCATTTCACACCAAATGTATTAAGCTAGTGGACCTTCTGGTACTATCCTTTTTCACTAGTAACATCCTAAACTTATTTTCTGTTTCTTCCTCTTTTAGTCAAATTAAGAATGCTGCTCTTCATGGTTTTGCTTTGAAGGTTGAGAACCGAGAATCTGACCGTGATAAAGTGGTGATGATACTCCAAGATATCTTTGAGGTTGTAACGAAAGATATGATGGTACACGGATCCAGGTATCATTTCTTGAAAAACTGTTGAATTTCTTTGCTAACCTTCAAATTAATTGATTATGTGCTTAAAATTGATGATGGCTCCTTCTATGTAGAAAAAAAAAGTAGGTCCATAACCATTTAATATAATATAAAAGGTTAACAGATGGGAACCAGAGTGACAAGCCGAGCTTTACCAAATATCATTCTTTTTGAAAACAGATTACTGGATCTGATCCAATCTCAGCCGATGGATGATGATGATGGAGCTGCTTTCTTTGAGCTGGTTCAACCAGAGTTATTTGCATCGAAGGATGACCCTGTCATCCTTTTTCCATTACCAGATTCAGGTCCTTTCAAAGGGCAGGTAACGTTTCTTCACTTTAAATGTTTCATACTAACAAGTGAGTGAAACTCAACAGCGCCAATTTTTTTCTTTTAGATCAAGCGTTTGCTGCTATTGCTTACTGTAAAAGAGACAGCTCTGGAAATTCCTATGAACTTGGAAGCTCGGAGACGCATTTCATTTTTTTCTAATTCCCTCTTCATGAATATGCCGTGTGCTCCTAAAGTTCGCAATATGCTGTCTTTCAGGTTTATTTCCCTGGCTATCACCTATCTTTCATGATAAAGTATGAAATCCTATTTCTCTTACCCTTCAGCTTATTCGCAAGTATGTGTACAACGTGTGTTTCATCCTAAATTAGTAATACATCTCAAGTATGTGTACAAGCATACTCTTCTCAAGTATGTGTACAAGCATACTCTTGACATTTTCTTTCTGTAGAGTAGAGCTGCTCAAACTTTAGTGTGTTTGTTATTTATTGTGCTTCTCACCTTTGTTAGTTATTCTTCTTCTCTGCTTGTATGGATGGGTCCTTAATTTAAGGGTTTGTAAAAAAAATAAAAAATTCCCTGTAACATCCAACACATTTAGAATAATGCGTTCTAGCTGATGACCACTGTAATTTCTTAGTAATGTTTGTGAAAGGTGTATGCGGATGACTGCTTACTGTTAAAAAGATGTAATGGGAGATGATATTTTTTCTACATTTTCCCCACTAAGCTTTATTCTTTTTTAAAAGCTTCTCTTGGATGCAGTGTCATGACTCCACATTACAGAGAAGAAGTTAATTTTTCAATTGAAAAACTGCACTCAAGCCAAGAGGGAGTTTCCATAATATTTTACATGCAAAAGATATATCCAGGTAAACTATGCGCACCACTAGTTATTGGATAGAAAACTTATTGTGTTATATGTTGGTCCCTTCGAGAATCTTGAATTCAGACCTAACTCTTGTTTCTCTCTGGTAAAGATGAATGGAAAAACTTTTTGGAGCGGATGGGATGTGAAAATTGGGAAGAATTAGAATCTAAAGGAAAAGGTGAAGAGCTTCGAAATTGGGCTTCTTTCCGTGCACAAACATTAAGCAGAACAGGTTAAGGAAATAGATGCTTCTTGTGCATTCATGTTTTTGTTTGAAGATATAGTTACAAATGTTCATCCTTACCTCATAAAGATCTGATTGATGTGTTTATTGCAGTTAGAGGAATGATGTACTACCGCAAGGCCTTAAAGTTGCAAGCATTTCTTGATATGACTGAAGATGAAGGTGAGCTGTAACCAAAAGTTTGATCTGTTGGAATTTCAGCTTCATAATCAACATTCTTTATGCTTAAACATGATTATGTGAAAACCATATACTGAAATAGACCATAACTCTAGTATTACCATGTTCTTACAACTCTAAATCAGTACTTTAACCAACTTAGAACACTGTATACACCATATACACAAAACAGATTCACAACAAGGAAATAGAAAGAAATGGCTTTAAGGTTCCATGACTTCTGATCTACTTCTATTTCCTCACCTTGGATTGATGGATAAAACAGATTTTTCTTTTAAAAAAAGTGAGGCTAGAAGAGAGTCCTAGTCATGCTTGCCACATGTCTCTCCAACCTTTCCATCATGAGTTGGAGTGACAGCTCATGGCTACATAAGACAGCTCATAGGACAGCTCATGCAAGATTAGTTTAACCATAAACAAGATTATATAAATGATTAAAGCAATAATCATACCATAATCTACATTACACTAAACTGGATTATCATCAACTAATCAGCAATTACCTTAAGCCAAACATGATTTGTTGCTAAACCAACATTAAGTCTAACATGATCAACTTAATCTTTAATAGTAATTAGTTTCAATCCTATCAACTTGGCAGAGAATAGCTTCTAACCTTACTTAACCTGAACTTGCCAATTGTATTTGTTTTAAGTTGAAATCATCATAATATTTCTAATTGGTACGTTGTTTTTCTTCTAAATAGACATTCTTGAAGAGTACAAAGCAGTTGAAAAGGGAGATGAGAGGAAAAATAGTCCACACTCACTGTTAGCACAAGTTGACGCACTAACCGATATGAAATTCACATACATCATCTCCTGTCAAGCGTTTGGAGCACAAAGATCTTCTGGAGATTCTCGTGCACAAGACATAATAGATTTGATGATAAGGTAATTCTTTTATTAGCTGTTCAGAATTATGGATAATGTTATGATGAAGAACTTTTATTTATCAAATTTCTAGGTATCCGTCCTTGCGTGTTGCTTATGTTGAGGAGAAAGAAGAAATTGGAACTGACCAGAAAGTTTATTCCTCTGTACTGGTTAAAGCAATTAACAAATTGGATCAGGTGATGTTCTATTTTTGTTCATTGCATCAACTAGAGTTGTAAAACATATTGATGTTTTATGAATGAACAATGATGTCAAAGTTATGCTTATTGCATTATGTTTCGAAAGGCATTACATTTAATTCATCTGTATGGTTATTAATGAAAAAAATATATTTACTTAAGAAAAAGAGAAGGCATTGCATTATTTTACATTTGAAGTCTGCTAGAAACAGAAGCTTTTACCATGTCCTAATTGAACATCGTGTTTTCATAGCTAGTTTTGGGAAAAAGATTTTCTAGGACTTCATAAATCATCTATATGAACTTTCAATTGTCTACCTCTTCCTGTTCTCTGTAGCAGTGTTGTATCCGTCATGAGTTTGATATAATAACCTCTGGTATTATTTCCTTTTTGCTCATATACATGGATACCTTTTTGTGCAGGCTTTGGATCGAGTTGCATGATATTAACTTAAAATTTGTTGGTATATGTAGGAGATATATCGGATAAAGCTTCCTGGTTCACCAAATATTGGAGAAGGAAAACCTGAAAACCAAAATCATGCCATTATATTCACACGTGGTGATGCTCTACAATCAATTGATATGAACCAAGTATGAGTCTCATCTTTGCTTCTTGATGTCAACTTTTAGGCATCTAGTTTATATAGTTTTGTCTATGCAGGATAATTATTTGGAAGAAGCATTGAAAATGAGAAATGTTTTGCAAGAGTTTCTTCGCCACCAAGGGGGGCGATCTCCTACTATACTGGGTTTGAGGGAACACATATTCACCGGAAGGTTTGTTTCCTCACCAATAAAAAACTTTCCCTTGCATGCTGACGGTAGTTATTAAGAAGTCGTCAAAGTACATCTGAACTGCGAAGAAATATATTTCCAGTGATTTTGAGAATGTAATTGTAAGGATACATTTTGAAGAAGTGAACAAAATCTAATGGAAAATGCAGGGACACTATTAGCTAAAAACTTTAGAAAATGAGAAAACCTGATGACTAACACTAACAAGTCTTCTATCTGTAATATATATGGCTAATTAAAATATAGATGTGGTTATTTATGAGAGTAGTCTGGTTTAAACTTCAAACCACGAAAGCAAAATACAGCTTATACCCCAACAACCTGATTTCCCATTTGGAGTGACACTTGGATGAGAAACAGCATGCCGTATCAAACTCAGTGTGCTTCCTAACATTACTAGGTGGTTCTTGCATTGGCCCATCGTTTAAAAAGGCCTTTTTTGGGCGCGCTTTTGGGCGCTTTTTTGCGCTTTAGGTCCTAGGCGCTTCTAGAGTGCCGCTTTACGAATTGGTTTATATTAGAAAATAAAAAGCTGTCCTTTGAAGCTCAGTAAGGCCTAGTTCATGTTTTCTAATTACATACTAATAAACCTAATTTATGGGGCATGATGATCATGATGACGATGACTGTCTACGTGATGATATGAATGATGCTGACATTCATGGCTAGTATATGTAAATAGCTCTTAGGTGAAATAAGCAGTATCAGTTTGCAATATGCTTAGTTAGTTTAGTTGTTCATTTTATTATGTCTGAACTTCGTAGGATTACAACTTCTTTACAACTTCTTATTTATATGTATTATTATATATTTTAAAAACCTCGCTTTCGCTTTACGCTTTCACAGCGCTTTACGCTTTGGTATGAGAGCGCTTCGCTCCACGCTTTCGTATTTTAAAACCTTGCATTGGCCCTTAATATATATTGTGGTTTTTTAGCTTTTAAAGTTTCTTCAGTTGTCTTTTGTTTTGTGTGACTTGAGCTGGTATATGTAGGGATTTGTGTTGTGTGAATATTTTTTGATAAATTTCTTGTTTAGTTATTCTTATTTCACGAGTCATGCTTAAGTGAGTTTATCATCTCTGTCAGAGAAAATGTAAAAACTGTGGACTTGAGTCATACTTGTCTCTATGAATAACACCTTGCGTTTGATGCATGCCTAATACTGACTCCGGGGTCTCCGTTGTTATCTAAAGATGGGTCGTTATCAATTTGTAGTCCCATATAGTTATAAAAGGATAGTAGAACGGGTTAATATTTATGTTTTAAGCCTGTATACTGGCTTTATTGTGCCATAATTGCAGTATTTCATCTCTGGCTTGGTTCATGACTTATCAAGAGACCAGTTTCGTCACCATAGGTCAAAGGCTTTTAGCCAATCCTCTCAGGTAAATAATGCATTTCTAAAAGTACTTCTCTATGCATTATAATGTCTTGTTCATTTATCACACTCGTTTGTTGAATTGTTCATGTAAAAACTTGAATTCTATAATTGTACACATTAGAAAGCTCTTTTATTTATTTATTTGTTCTTGATGATGTTATTTTGAATGTTCAGGGTACGGTTCCACTATGGCCATACAGATTTGTTTGACAGAGTGTTTCATCTAACAAGAGGTGGCATAAGCAAAGCTTCAAAAACTATTAACTTGAGCGAGGATATGTTTGCTGGTACAAAATTTCAAATAAATAAGTTACTTTTCTGATTTTATAATCGTTAATCTTTTCTGAAGCATTCGTATCTTATACGAAACACAACGATAAATATATTGTATGTAGGGTTTAATTCAATACTTCGTCGGGGTTATGTTACTTACCATGAGTACATGCAAGTTGGGAAAGGCCGTGATGTAGGTCTGAACCAAATCTCGCAATTTGAAGCCAAAATAGCCTATGGTAATAGTGAACAAACGATAAGCCGTGACATTTACCGCCTTGGGCATTCTTTCGACTTTTTCCGAATGCTATCATGTTACTTCACTACGGTCGGATTTTACTTTAATAGCCTGGTAATACATTTAAACTTGAAATGATATCTTTAAAAAGTAATGATAGTTAATGACCTACTAACGTGCACTGGAGTAATAAATGCTTTGACGTAATATCCATGTGAAATGAGCTTTCTGATCGTCTTATTTAGAGATTATTTCTATATGGCTTCATATATTTTTGGATATCCACCTACCATTTATAACTTGCTCTCACCTTATTTGGACACCTCAAAGAAAGTGTGAAGCTTCTCCATAAAAACTAGGTTAATCTCTTTCTTTGGTTATCAGTATCAGATAGAAATCAGGATTTGTAAGCATTTGTTGCCCTAAACTCGGGACCCATTGTTAGAATTACTCTTCATATTATCATGAAAATGATGTTTTCATAGCCTAATAATAGCTCATTCCATGTTATTGAATTTTACATGACTTGGCAGATATCGGTATCATCTTAAAAAGTGCTGCTGTTATAGACCGTTCCAAATTTCATCTTCTTTTTCTTTACTCATTTCTCTATGCAACATATATTCATTTTTATGTTGCACTTCATTTTAAATTAACTCTGTTTTCGGAATCTCTTCAGCTAGCTGTGATTGGAGTATACGTTTTCCTCTACGGGCAGCTTTACTTAGTCTTGAGTGGGTTGGAAAAAGCACTCTTTCTGGAGGCTCGCATGCAGAACATAGAATCCTTGGATACAGCACTTGCTTGCCAGTCATTCATCCAGCTCGGACTTTTAACAGGGCTACCAATGGTAATGGAGATTGGACTTGAGAGAGGATTTCTTGCGGCCTTAAAAGACTTTATCCTCATGCAGTTACAGCTGGCTGCAGTTTTCTTCACCTTCTCTCTCGGAACAAAATGTCACTATTATGGGCGAGCAATTCTTCATGGTGGTGCCAAGTACATGCCAACTGGTCGTAAAGTCGTCATATTTCATGCAAGCTTCACAGAAAATTATCGGTTATATTCACGCAGTCACTTTGTTAAAGGATTCGAACTACTTCTGCTGTTGATTGTTTACAATTTACTGAGACCTCACCAGAGCAGCATGCCTTACCTAACCAGCATGACATACTCATTAATCACATACTCGATCTGGTTTATGTTAGCAACTTGGCTTTTTGCACCGTTTCTGTTCAATCCTTCTGGATTTAACTGGGGAAAAATTGTAGATGATTGGACAGATTGGAATAAGTGGATGAAGAATCAGGGAGGAATTGGAGTCCACCAGGATAAGAGCTGGGAATCATGGTGGAATGATGAGCAAGCTCATCTTCGGCACTCTGGAATTGGTGGTAGAATACTTCAAATACTGTTTTCAGTACGATTTTTTATTTATCAGTATGGTATGGTATATCACCTGGACATAGCGCAACACAACAAAAATTTTCTGGTCTACCTTCTATCCTGGCTTGTGATTGCCGCCATCTTCATATTCGCTAAGGTAAACCTCCAAACCTTACATGTTTGTTCAAAAAATCTGATTAGGACTTGACAAATTTTATATGAATTAATTCCTCTACACCATACAAATCCTCATCCAGGAATGTATTAAGGTTTCATTCTATGGAATTGCAAGTCCAAATTATCAGATATACAACCTCTGTTTTTGGAAAAGAGATACTATCACTTTTTCAAATAGGGAGGTAGTAGTTTTTATACAGCTAAATTCGTCACTTTTAACTGGAAATTCCAAAATTCGTAGCATCTGGTACGAAGTTTTCACTTAACCTGTTTGAGAGTGAATCTAAGCTTTGATTTACTAAATATCATACACAGGCAGTGAACGTGGGACGAAAACGACTGAGTGCCAGGAATCAATTTCTGTACAGGCTTCTTAAAGCATTTTTGTTCCTTGGCGTGCTATCTGCCATTAGTACTCTTTCTATTGTATGCGAACTATCTCCGAAGGACTTGATTATTTGCAGCTTGGCATTTCTCCCCACTGGATGGGGTTTGACTTTGGTAAGTTTTATCGAAAACCTGTTACATATGTGTGACAGGAAGAAGATAAACATTTGACCAACATGTCATGTTAATATATGTTCATCGACGTCAGCCAGTTAAGCTGCATATAGTGTCTCTGTTCAATACACATTCTAATACATCATGTGGTTATTCTTGAACAGATTGCGCAAGCTGTACGGCCAAAGATACAGCAATTTGGATTGTGGGAGTTTGTTGTTGTTCTTGCTCAATTTTACGACTATGGAATGGGTGTTGTTCTATTTGCTCCAATGGCAGCATTAGCATGGCTCCCAATCATATCAGCCTTCCAGACTCGGTTTCTTTTCAACGAAGCATACAGTAGACGGCTACAAATTCAACCAATTCTTGCTGGGAAAAGGAAGAAGGGGTAGTTAACCTAATTAGAGAACTCGTATACACAATTACATTGATCAAAATCATCCTGTCCATATCTCAATATAAAGAAAATGAAAATAGCTTTCACATATAACGTACATATATCCGTTTTTGTACATGAGTCGTGTTGTAACGGGTCACCCTCGTGATAGCTCTTATAAGGGCTCACCTTAAAGCCGTCCAATATGACGTCTTAGATTGCACACATCCCTAGACAAAAATTAGGTAGAGCGCTCACTTAAAAAAGAGAGGTAAGGGGATCGATATCCTGCATCTCCAAAATTCCACTTTTTCGGGGTTGAGGCGCAGCTGGTTGCTAGGCTTCCAACCATTTTTTTTTTAATCCCTCAAAATTAGGGATGTCAATGGGTCGGGTCCTCCTGGGTATCACTGGACCTGGATCCTACTTATTAAAGTCGGGTCCGGTTCTTAAATTTGTAGACCCAGAACCGGACCCGTTAAAAATCCTGGGTACCCGTCTATTCCGGATACCCATTGGGTATCAAGAAAATTATAAAAAAAACTTCAAAAACTTCAAAAACTTGATATCTTTCTCTTTTTTGGCTTGAATCTATTTATTTTTTTACAAAAATTTATTATTGTTTCTTTATTAATGTATTAAATAAATATTAAGTGTAAGAAAAAAAGAAAAAGAAAAAAAATTTTATGCCAAAACTAACAAAATACTTATAATTTTGCTAAAATGATTAATAAAAGTTAGAATAACAGGGTACCCATTACCCGCGGGTACCCGCCAGGTATTACCCGTTTGGACCCGTTAAGATTAGGGTCCAATCGGGTAATTACTCGTCGGTTCCAAAGTTGTTAGTGACTCCAACTTTAGGACCCGGAACCGGACCCATTTCTACAAGGTCCGGTTCCGGGTAATGGGTACCCATTGACAACCCTTTCAAAATGACCAAACTAATTTTCATCGTCCATGAGAAGTGAGAAAATCGATCATGAGATCTCAAGCTTCTCAATAAGTTTTGCCAATTCTGAGTAAGGAAAACTGGTTGTATATTGATCTGTTATATTAAAGTGACTGTTCAGGTAAGATCAGCAAAGACTCGCAGTGAGCATCTTGGTTTTACTTTTCTCTCTATGGCGATTTCCCCCCGCCCCAAAAACAACCTCTAAACCACGGTGAACTAGCCAGTACCTACCGAAGCAGGTGGTGATGTTCACCAATAATCATCAATAACTCGATTTTTGTCTATAAATCAAAAAACCCTTTCAGATCTGTTGATACTAGCTACTCAAACACGATTGCATGTCACTTCAAAGACCTAATTTCAATTGATTTTTTTCGTTCTAAGATACCGAGACACAAAGTTTTTCAAGTTTCAGAGACTCAAAGACACCATTACTTCAAGATTCAAAGTTTCAAAGACACTGAGAAGCAGAGATTTTATATAAATCAACTCAAAGACACCAATTTTTCAAGATCCTTTTATCAGACCCAAACTCCGAAAAAATAACAATAGATTTGTAGCTGAATTTCAATTGTTCTCTCAAAACCTTCTCCTTTTGATTTCTTTTTCTTCTGTATAATTGATTTTGATTCACCATTTTTTTTGTGGTGTTTCTTTCATAATATATATATTTCTCCCTTTGGGTTTCAGCCTGTGTTTATTTTAGTAAATATATGAAGTTAATTAAAATTTGCAAAGGTCTTTTGATTTCTATCTCAAGCCTAATGGGTTCTTGCTTGATCTTAGGTACCCTTTGTAGATGGGGAAAAACGATTTGCTAGTTTTTAAGGAATTGAGGAGACGACCGTACGGAGGAGACTCCTTGAACCGAGTGAAATGTTCAACCTCACACAGATGCACTGCAAGAAGGGAGTGCTTTGAATTTGAGAGATCAATCTGTAGTAAATTCGGAGTAAACCAAGACAAGGGCCTAAACCAAGACAATGACCGTTCCAGAGTAAATTCAGTCGCAAGAGAGGATGGGTCGATCTGTAGGAGGGAAGCTGAGAAGTGTGTGGAATCAATGGTAATCAAAGATTGTAGGTGTGTTGTGAATTCTGAATATGATAAGTTCTGAATGATTGAAATTACTCAGTTGAGAGTAATTGCTCAATTGATGAGTTGATGATCCTGTGATGTCAATGAGACGTGAGATTCTTGTTGTATTTCTCGTTGTTTTTCAATCATGATTCAGAGACTTATTTATATTGCTGGAATTGTAGACACCATGATCCCATGAAGTGTGACAGTTTATGGAATCAAAGAGTGAGGAAGTGGAAATCGTGTTTGAAACCAGTTGCTCAGCGTGCGGAGACTTGGTTGATTTTCCATCCACTACTTTGTTAAATCCTTCAACTGATTGCGCGACTTGCTCACATTCCATTGTGTGTTTGAACACACGTGCCGTAGACCGCCATACCAAAACCCTAGTTGATATCCCACCAAGTGACACGATTGACGTCTCGTGGTTAGTTTAGTCAGTTGTTGACTTCATGATTTAGTGGGACGATGAGTCCATGTATTTACTGAGTTGAACATGATTTTGTAAAATGTTCTGAAACTCATGAATTGAACGTGAACATGATTCTCACGTTGATAGTTGAGGCGAGCAAGTATTACTCTGATTTGTTGAATATTGATAGTTGAACCAATATTCCTTGATTTGAGCATGTATTGCTCATCTGATGAATTATTGGTAGCGTGACCAAAATAAAATATTAATTAAAATACTGGTAGTTGAACCGAGTATAATTAATAAGAGTAATGATCATGAGATCGTCATAAAATTATTAGTGTTTGAATCTGGAATTATGATCCTTGGACTCAGAAACCCTAATTTGATCAATTGATGGTTTATTTGAAAATTACCCATGGAATGAAGGAGGGATCGGCTTCATGGGACCGTGGGTCGACCATGTAGCACCTAAATGCTCGTGTGAGAAAATATCAATGTCTCCTGAAGACCAGATGATTTGATGAAAGGATGATTAAATGTTGATTTCATCGTTTACTGAATTACTGCTGGGTTCAGTATTAGGTGATAAAACCTAGATATGAGAGATATGGACCGACCAAAGGGTCATGAAACCGGCCCTGGGTGGTCACGGGATCAAATAATGATCATCCCATGAAGTTCCAAGTTGTTTGGATGAGTTTTGGACCTAATACGTGCAATTGCGCAAATTAGGTCAAATTGTGAAAATACGTGAGACCGGCTCATTGAGGGCCAAAGATCCAACCTTGGTCGGTCAAGATAACATGCTCATGTCTCCAAAGTGTTCGTATCTCAGTTATGAGAATTTTGGTATTTTCAGATGTGCATTTGAGCAATCATTTGAGAAAATATGAAGAAACCTGAGTTTTTTGATAAAACCGTCAAAACCTTCATGAGATGAAGGAAAATAATAAAAAATAAAGAAATCATGAAGTGTGGGACCGGCTATGGCCAAGGGAGCCAATCCACGCTTTTTCCAAATCTTTATAATATTTTCATGATTTTAGGAAAATATGATAAAACCAAGGAGTTTTGTTAAAATTAAAGAGTTTTGTTGAAATCAAGGAGTTTCCATGAGATGAGGAAAACATAAAAAAAAAGGGCGTGTGGGATGTGTGGGACCGGCTTGGAGCATGGTTGGCCGGCTAGGGCCCGATCCCGTGCGTTTTCCCTAATTTTATGTATTATTTCATGATTTGAAGGATTTTTCATAATTTGAAGGAAATATCATGAAATCAAGGAATTTCATGGGATTATGAAAACATGAAAAATATAATAATAATAAAATGGGACATGTGGGGCCACCTAGGGATTGGTCGGCCGGCTAGGGCCCGGTCACACGGGTTTCCCTAATTTTATATTATTTTTCATGGGACCAAGGAAATATCATGAGATTAAGGAGTTTTCATGAAATTAAGGAAATAATAATAAAATAATGAGGAACCATGAGGTGTGGGGCCGGATGGGACCAAGGCATGGCCTGTTGGCCAATGGTCACGCCCCACAATGTTTTCCCTAATTATATATTATTTCCTCCGTGCGAAGGAAGCACCACGGAATTGAGGAGTTTCCTCAAAACGAAGGATATTTGTTCAAATGAAAGGATTTTCATCAGATCAAGGAAAATAATAAAATATAAAACTGGCCTGGGATTGGCGATGGCACAGTCGACCAGTCAGTGGGCCCATGCTCCCATCGCCTTGTACAATATTTTGATTATTTATTATTTTTTCCCTATTTTGCATAGGTTCATCGTTTCGTCGTATTTTGAAATACTCGTTCGTGCGGTGATTGTTAATGCATCATCATTGAATACACTTGCACCTTTTGAGACAAGTCTTACTCAGAGGTAGCTCATACGCCTGTGCGTTGAATATTTATTACTAGCCCATGGATTTCTGCTAGGAAGAACCATGGTTTGCAGTAATGAAATATCTGCGAAAATATTTGAATATTTTCGGAAATTCTGTGGATGAATCCAAGAATTTAGGAATAATTAACTTATGGCTCTATACTAGCAGAGCAAGCTGTCTAGGAGCATTAACTATTCCGATATGAGCTTGCTGGAGCTTCATATCCTTTATATAGTCAGGGTAAACTCGTTGTTTGTATCCTGAAGACGATATCGCTCTATACTAGCAGAGCAAGCTGTCTAGGAGCCGTCCATCTTGTGATACTATATAGAAATAATTACTGAAGTGTTCAATATTCATGAGATATGCTCTTTCCTAGCCGCGAGACTACATATCTACATGTACTCTGAGAGAAAGTATTCTCAGTCAGAGGATTCTATGAGAGGTCTATGTCTCAATACTCACATCTGATTGCTGGATCAGAAGTTCGTATAATTATGGGTTTACGATTTTAGCCTTTGTCAAAAATCCACCATCTACACCCTTTGTTATAACTGAAAAACAAAGGAAACCATGGCGTTCAGAAAATGATACAGCCAACAACTCAACTTCATCTTCGGAAATCAAGGGTCATTTTCTTACCACGTTTTGGGTTCACTGCGTAATTGAGGTAAACCTAAAACCAAAATTAAACCTCTTTTACCGATTAAGAATTTATATGAAGTGTGTTGGTGGATTAATTTCTTGTTCTAAAATGGAGAGTCAGTTGATGTTAAAATGGATAAATAGGATGGATCTCATGATTTTTTTTTGACCTTAAACATGGGTTTACTATATGTAACTGGTATGATAACTTAAGAATTAATTTGCATTTTTTTGATGTGTCAATTTCCTTGGTAATTTTTGTTGTTGACGAATTGTTTATTGATAGATGGGCTAAGTTGTTTGAATATGATTACAAATTTGGGAATGTTAAGTTTGAAACTACACTTGCAAACAGACAGACTTCAAGACTTTGTTTGTTTATGAGATTAGAAAATGGTTATAAACAAGAGAATGTTAGTTCTGAAACTAACTTTCTTTACTGTATTGGAACAACTAATCATGTTGGTTATGAGTACATAATTTATCATGCTAAAAATTTATCTAACGTTACATTTCCGAATAATTATATTTTTAGTAATCCATTTTTGCACGCTGTGGAATATCCTATTGTTTCTTACTTTTGGGAATTTATTAGTGTTCTTGCTTGGAACTGCCAAGGTTTAGGTAGTAACGAAACTAGGCAAAGTTTGCTTGATACTCTAAATTGATCAAATCCTGACATATTGTTTGTTTTCCGAGACTAAACAACAAAATAAAGCAATGCATAATATCATGAGATCGTTGGATGTCTATAATTACTGGTTGGTTCCACCTAGAGGTACCGTTGGAGGTCTTGCTTGATTTGGAAAATAATATAAAACTGACTATTTCTGATTATGCGCATAACTACATAAATGTTGTTGTTCTTCCTAATAATAATAATGTTGAATGGATCCTCACATGTTTTTATGGGAGTCCTTACTCTCAGTTGAAATTAAAATCATGGAACATTATTAAAAATCTAGCTAGTAGTATGAACAAACCTTGGGTAATCATAGGTAACTTAAATGTAGTTATGCGTGCCGAAGAAAAAAAATTTGATTTTAATAATAACGAAGCTACTGTCTTTAATAATCTTATTGACTCTTGTGGTCTCATTGACCTTGGATTTTCTGGTTATACTTTTACTTGGAATAATCACAAAAAGGATGATGATATTATATAACAGAGACTCGATATGGCTTTATATAATCCCATGTGGATTACTAGTTTTCCTAACTCCAGTGTAAAACATCTTGGCCCTCTTGCTTTCGACCATGTCTCTATAGTTCTTAATACACATAATACTTGGAATGATGGGGCTACCCCATTTAAGTATTTTGGAGACTGGATGAAACATGATGAATGTAAGCCTTTAATACAGGCTTGTTGGGAAATTAAATTAGAGGTTCGCATGCTCATACGATGAATAAGAAACTTACTTCTGTCAAACATATCCTCAAAGATTGGAACAAACACTCTTTTGGAAACATAAGAAAAAATATAGAAAAAAACTAAGGCCGACCTTAAGAGAATCAATAGTAGAAACAATTATCCTAATAAAAACAGGGACATTGCAATACTTAGAAAAAATCTTACTGAATGGTACGATATACAAGAAACTTTTTGGAAGAATAAAAGTAGGGATCAAAATATTCTGTTTAGAGATTGAAACATTAAATATTTCCATACTAGAGCTAACAGAGGTTTAGAAGAAACATGATAGAAACTTTAGAAGACAAAAATGATGTATGGATTAACCGTAGACTTGAAATTGTCTCTTGTATAACTAACCATTTTCATGAGATAGCAACTACTGTAAACATTACTTGTGTTGATAATGATATGCTTTGCACTATCCCTTCTTTGGGTGAAATAAAACAAACACTTTTCTCCATGGAGCCTGACAAAAGTCCGGGGACGGATGGGTTCGCACCAATTTTCTTTCAACAGAATTGGGAAATCATAAGTTCTGACTTAACAAAAATGATCCAAGTTTTTTTTTAAAACCGGTTTTATATCTAAGGAGATGAATGCCTCATTCATTTCTCTTATCCTTAAAACTTTAAACCCAATCACTCCATCTGAATTTAGACCAATAACTTTAGCTAATACAACTTACAAAATTATGTCTAAACTAATGGCGAATAGAATGAAAGGTTTTCTTAGCAAAATTATATCCCCATTTCAGTCTACTTTCATTCCTGGAAGGCAGATATCTGAAAATATCACTTTAGCCCATGAATTAATTCATAAAATGAGAAACAACAAAAGTAAGAAAGGTTCTATGGGTCTAAAAATAGATATGTCGAAAGAATTCGACAGAGTGGGAACGGGATTTTCTAATCCGAATCATGCAGAGAATGGGATTTAATGAAAAATGTGTGTAATCTTGTTTATCAATGTATTTCTACTACTAATCTAGCTATTCTTATAAATGGATCCCCAACATTTTTTTTAAAACCAACTAGGGGATTAAGACAGGGAGATCATATATCTCCGTACCTTTTTCTGTTTTGCATGAAGGCACTTTCTAGAACCCTAATACATGTTGAAGACCAAGGCTCAATAAAAGGAATAAAAATAACCAACAATGCTCCTTCAATTAGTCACTTAATGTTTGCTGATGATTGTATTATATTTTGAGAAGCTGATAATCTGTCAAGTAATAATCTTGTTAAATTGTTTAAGGATTTTGGGGAGACCTCTGGTCAGTTAATCAATCTGGCTAAATCAAGGGTTTTCTTTAGCTCTAAAACTGATCCTACTCTTAGGAATAGTGTGAGGCAAATACTAGGAGTAAATGAAATACCTAGGATCACCTTTATTTACTTACACTTCAAAAATAAAATGTTTTAAACCCCTAGTGGAAAAAAATGAAAAACAAATTGATAGGATGGAAAGGTACGCTTCTAAATCCTGCTGGTAGAGGTGTAATGATAAAAAATGTTTCTTCTTATATTTTTGTTTACCAAATGATTTTTTTTTAGAATACCTGTTAAGATTTGTAATGAAGTAACTAAGTTGCAAAGAAACTATTGGTGGGGGAGAGATGAAAATGGATTGAATAATAAAGGTAAAAAATGTATTTGTCTTATATGTTGGGATAATATGTTCAAATCTTTGGAGGAAGGAGGTTTAGGCTTC
This sequence comes from Papaver bracteatum, assembly GCA_023529315.1. Taxonomy (NCBI): domain Eukaryota; kingdom Viridiplantae; phylum Streptophyta; class Magnoliopsida; order Ranunculales; family Papaveraceae; genus Papaver; species Papaver bracteatum. The sequence goes on from JAJJWX010002698.1 coordinate 1,701,409, forward strand.
CCAAACATGATTTTTTTTAATATAGCTATGCTGGCTAAGATAGGATAGAGACTGCATGAAAATCCTGATTCTCTAATGGCTAAAATTCTTAAAGCTAAGTACTATCCTTTGTGTGATATTCTTCATATAAACACTATTCCAAACCAAAGTGATAGTTGGATGTGGAAAGGTATATTATTAGGAGTAGCTTACTTAAAGAAACATTGTTTCTGGGAGTTGGGAAATGGATTAAATATAGATATATGGGACGACTACTGGATCCCAGATGTTAGACCAACCGCTAACAGTACTAGGACGAGAAATGTAGGTATCACTAAAGTACGCCATTTGATTACAACAAATAAAACTTGGGATATGACAAAACTAGTAGGTTGCTTCGACAGAATTACTGTAGACAAGATAAGCAAGATACAGAATCCTAACAATGGTTTACCAGACATTCCTCACTGGACGCTAAGCAACACAATTATCTTTACTGTTAAGTCTTTATATACAACATTAATTGTACAGGAGAAACTAACATTCAGTGGAACAGAATTTGGGAAATGAAAATAACTTCTTTAATCAAAACCTTTATCTGGAAGGCAGCACACTCAATACTTCCAAATAGTGTGAGAGTTGCTGCCATAATACCAGAAATATATGTTTGTTGCAAACTCTGTAATGTAGAGGATGAATCTCTTACTCATTTATTCATGAAACGCAACTTCACAAAATAGGTATGGATGCATCTTAATTTTGATATTGACAATGTAATGCAAAATGCTAGCATTTTTCATGATTGGTGGAATGGTTGGTTTGCTCAAGTAGATAGAGAAAACAATGTAATCGAATGGAAGGTTTTTTGTAGTATTGTAACATGGAATGTTTGGAAAGCAAGATGTAATCATGTATTTAAAAAAGAAATTCAAAATAGTACTGTAACAACAAGGAAGATAGTTAAATTCATTAATAGTTATATGTTGGTTAATAGAAAAGAATATGATATCATGCAAACCTTGTATTACAATTTGCTAAATGATGATTCATTGATTGTTACTAGCTGCCAACCCCAGGGAAATTTAGGATACATGGAAATAAAAATAAACATAGCTTTATCCATGCATGAACCTATGACTAGTTCAGGAGTTGGACTAACAATGATTGATTTTGCAGGAAGAATTATCGAAGCTAGGGGTAGTTGGAGAAATTGTACCATTGGCGAACAGTTAGAAGTAGCAGGGGAGGAGGCGGATTTTCAACGGGCAGTTGAAATGAGTGGCTACCATATCATTTTTCAAAGTGATTCGCAACCCACTCTCAAGTTTCTGATAGGAATGTATGCTAAAGCTAGAGAAAGAAGATTCAAACAAAGCTCGGACTTTAGAAACAACTCAAACTTTAATATAAATTTTAAAGCTATGACTTTTGTATTAACAAGTAGATTCAATATCATTTGGGCAGCAAACTTGTCAGTTTTTTTGTAATAGATTTACTATCCAAAATAATTGGAAAGGTGAAAGTCTCTTAGCCATTATGAACTATTTAGACATCCAAAATTGGAATGTACAAGTCATGAACACAAACGACTTCATCAGAAGATGTTTGTTAACTGTGTAAGTTTGAGGAGTTATCCTCTTTTATGAAAAAATAAGAAGAAGGCAAGATCAACAATATCGATCCATTCTATCGCAATCCAGATAGATTAATCAGTGTTTGGTTTCGATCAAACATGCTTAAATAATTTCCGTAAGGTCACGAATCATCTATTCTCATAGCCGTGAACTTAATAATCAGGAAAGGAGTTGTTTATTAATTCTCATTCTCAAGGAAGATTTTTCAGTTGACATTGTCTATCTTGTCATCTTAGTTCTCTTGTTCATCCTACGTAAAATAGTTCTTGCGATTATAACCATTGCTTTTTTCCGCTACGTGATCTAAAGATTAAGAATTAAAATTAAAGTTAATATAGGTTGCCAAAAACATATACGTCTAACTAGACTTTGATTAGTCCCTATAGTGTTGTTGCAATCTAACATAACCAGTTTTTCTTCTTCGTCCATATTGGAAGAAAAAAAACGGAGGTAGTAATAATGAACCGTGAGAATTTGTTAAAGGGACTAATAAAAAATTAAATTACATTAAGGGATGTGAAAGAACGGAATATAAAAATTAAAAAAATATATATCTTAAATTTTACCTCGGGAGCTAAATACATCTAAGATGTCATATTCGGCGGCTATAAGGTGAGCCCTTATAGGAGCTATCACAAGGGTGACCCGTTACAACACGACTCTTTTGTACATTATTGATTCTTGAACTAAACTTTGTAATTTTGTACTTGACTAAGATTCTCTTCCATTCCATCACTTTTTATCTATATGTATAACCCATTTCCCTTTCACCCCCTCTTTTTATTATCTCGGCTAACAAAGTATTTTCATTAAAGGATAGGTTATTTGGGCTAGGGGAAAAAAAAGGAAAAAGAAATGTCAAATCCTTTTGATAGTGACATTTGTCAAAAAAAATTTGTTTCTGATATATATGCATACATGGAACAACATATTATTGAAAAACTAACTTCAAATCCATATCATGTGTGTTTTATTAACAAAAATGGTTTTGGAATTGTGAAACAACATGATAATAATCACATCCAAACAACCTGTCAAGTACCGGCTTGATCTTGACATAACAATGAGTGAATCATAGTAACAGTGATCGAACAGAGAGTTATGGTAACTCCACACTCAACAGAGCGCAACCTCAATTTTAGTTTTCCATCCAATGCCTTATCCTTATAATCAACTTAGCATTAAATATCAACACAAAAACCCTAAACTTAAACCCTAAAAGAGAACATCCCTACATAATGTTAGTTTTTCATTCAATGCCTTATACAATCAACTTAGCATTAAATAGCAACACAAAAACCCTAAAGGAGAACATCCCTATATGTGCTTGCTTCCACCACGTCCAAGATTAACAACTCATTAGTGAAAGGTATCAGAAAACAAAACACTTTCTTATTCTTAGAAGCTCAATCACATAGAAGATATATAGGCAACATATTGTTACCCTACCGATCAAAAATAAAATAAAATATTGTTACCCTAACTGACTCCCTAAGAAAAAGTAAAACAAATATTCAGAGAAATAAGTGCAAACTAGATAATCCTAATCTTCTAAGGAGACTTATTCAAATTTTACTACACCCCCCCTCAAGTTGGTGCATAAATATCAGTCATGCCCAACTTGCTTACCAAATATTCAAAAACAGGCTTGAATAATCCATTTATGAGAATATTTGTTGTTTGTTGAGAAGTCGGCATAAACGGTAAACATATCACTCCATTCTCGATTTTCTCCTTTATGAAATGTCTGTCAATTTTATGTGATTTATTCTATCATGTTGCACTGGATTTTGTGCAATACTTATAGCTGCCATGTTGTCGATAGTTCTTCAAGAATTCTCTTCAACCATAATAGTTTACATATTCCATTACACATGGATCTAAACTCAGCCTCTGCACTGCTTCTTGCAACTACACTTTGTTTCTTACTCCTCCAAGTAACCAGATTTCCCCACACATATGTGCAATAACCAGAATTTGACATTCTATCTTCAATAGAACCATCCAAATCTGCATCAGTAAAAGCTTCAATTCCTCTTTGATCATTCTTCTTAAACAACAAGCCTCGTCCAGGAGAGCCTTTCAAGTATCTCACAATTCGGTAAACTGCATCCAAGTTCTCTTTCCGTGGAGAATGCATGAATTGGATTACTCAGCTAACAACGAAATCAATATCAGGACGAGTATGTGACAAATAAATTAGTTTTCCAACCAGCCTTTGGTACCTAGTTGTGTCTATAGGTTGAATTTTCTATATGAGCTCCAAGTTTGTTATTAGCATCAATGGGTGTGTCAACTGGTTTACAACCACTAAAACCAGTCTCGTAAAGAAGATCCACCACATATTTGCGCTGTGTTACTGATATGCCATTACTTGATCTTGTAACTTCCTTACCTAGGAAATATTTCAAGGGTCCCAAATCCTTGGTTTCAAATTCCTTAGCTAGTCATTCCTTCAGCCTTTGCAGCTCACTTATCATCACCAGTTACTATGATATCGTTAACATACACAATCATCACGGCTACCTTCCATTCCTTCGAGTATCTTATAAACATTGTGTGATCTCCCTGAGCTTGAATATACCCTTGTTTCTTAACTTCCTGGGTGAACCTTTCGAACCAAGCCTTAGGAAATTGTTTTAAGCCATAAAGAGCTTTCTTCAGATTGCATACTTTTGAGCCAAACTTCTCCTCAAACCCTGGTGGTGGTTTTATGTGTAGACTTCTTCCTCGATATCACTGTTCAAGAAGGCATTCTTGATGTCAAGCTGGTATAATGTCCAATCAAAATTGACAACAATCGATAAGAGGACCCGAACAATATTCAGTTTCGCAACATGAGCGAATGTTTCAGTGTATTCGATGTCGTAAGTCCGAGTAAAACCCTTCACAACTAACGATGTTTCAAAATTGAGGACTTTAGATGGCATACGATTGATCAAATATATAGTTGTGAGTATAGAAACCCCCACAGGTATTTTGGAACATGGTTGGTGAACCTAATAGATCGAGACACTTCTAAGAGGTGTTTATGCTTTTGTTCAACAACTCCAATTTTTTTAGGTGTGTCGATGCATGAACTTTGATGAACAATGCCTTTATCTAAGAAGTATTTCTCTAAAACACTATTGAGGAATTCTCTTCCATTGTCACTCTGAAAGATTTTAATATTTGTGTTGAATTGGGTTCGAATCATGTTGTAGAAGTTCTGAAATATAGTTTCCACTTCAGATTTTTCTTTCATCAAGAATACCCAACCTAGTCTAGTATGATCATCGATGAATGTAACAAAACATATATTTGGAGTTCGTGAAGGTCCCCAAACATCATTGTGGATTATAGTGAAAGGCACGGTAGGTTTATATGGTTGGATTGGGTAAAAATATCGATGATGTTTAGCCAAAGTACAAAATTCACATTGGAAAAAAGTTGGATTTTTATTGATGAACAGACTTGGAAACAATCGTTTAAGATAATGAAAGCTAGGGTGACCTAGTCAAAAGTCACACAATATTATTTCATGATCAAAGGAAACTGAAATAGACTCAAAACAAGAACGATGAGCATGGAACACAGGTTTCGAATCATCCACATATCTATAAAGTCCATCAACCTCTTTAACATTGCGAATCATCTTCCCTGAGACCAGATCCTGGAATTCAAAATGAGATGAATAAAAACGGATACGCCAGTTGGGTTCACGAGTGAATTTACCGATAGAAAGTAAATTATATGATAATTTAGGAATATGAAGAACATTACCACGAGTTAACTGATGAGAAAGTTGGACAGATCCAACACCGGCTATAGCCGAAATGAACCATCTGCAACTCTGTTTTTTTATTACCAGCACATGGTCGATAAAATTGAAACAATTGAGCACAACTTGTCATGTGATCAGTTGCTCCAGAATCTAGAATCCACGTAGAATTGGAACTTATAAAGGAACTAGAGATGACATTAAAGGAGATAAGATAACTTATGTTACCTTTATGAGCTAAAGAACAAGAGGGGTTAGCATATGTCTGATAACCAGGAGATTGAAAAAAATTATAGGAGACGTTGAGAAAGCTGATCAACTTGTTCATTTGTGAAGGAAGACACTCCAGAATTCTCTTGATGTTCTGGTGATTCTGATGTGGTTATTTGCAATACTATACCAATGTTTCTTTTAGGATTTGCAGGCTTCAAGTGTGGGTGTAATCTCCAGCACTTCTGACGAGTATTCCACAACTTCTTGCAATGATCACACCATGGTTTCTTTGTTTATTTTCCATCTCCATCCGGTCCATGGGAAACCAAAGCAGAACTCTCACGCTGAATCGTAGTGTGTAACATAACTCGCTTTCTAGCTTCCTCTTATCTCAACTCTGAAAATAATTCTCTTAACTTAGGAAGTGTCTTCTTCCCCAAAATTCTACCCTTTACTTCATCTAAACTGGGTTCACTCGAGCCAAAAACAGATAAACACGATCATTTTCTTCACGATTCAAAAATTTAGTACAATCATTTGTATTTCCCATTTATCATCATAACATTGGTCTAACTCCTGCCACCAAGCCACCATCTCACTAAAGTATGTGGTGATGTCTCTCTCACCTTGCTTGGTACTCCATAACTTTGATTTCAGCTCAAATATTTGTGATGAGTTTTCTAGATCTGAATACATTGCACGAACCGAGTCCCAAATCTCTTTAGTAGTACTCATGAACATATGTGGTTTTGAGATGGAACTTTCCATAGATTGGAAAAGACATCCAGTAACCAAGGATGTTTCAGATCTCCAAGTTTTAAACTTTGGATCAGATTCAGGTGGTTTTATCTCATCACCAGCAAGATATCCAAGCTTCCCATGACCATCTACAACTAGTTTGATAGATTGTTCCCATTCAAGATAATTCGTACCATTTAATCGACGAACAATTATATATGTGATAAGAAAAATGAACAACATCGGTGTCAACACTGCTTGTTATGGTTAAGGATTATGAAGTTGTGGCTTCAAAATCATACTTAGGCATTGTTTTTTATTTGGTTTTTCTTTTCTAGGATATGTGTATGCTCTGATACCATGAAAGGTTGTTGGAAATGATATGCGATTTCGGTTTCTCGGAAATCATGTTCATGCAACAAACAAAATACTAACAAAAAAAGAGTTAGAAAGACTTATCGGATTGGTTGATCGAGGCGAGGTAATCCTCTTTCCTTAAAGAAAATTCATCCGTGCATATGGTGCTCACGGTTCTACGGATATCTCCTTCCAAGATACAACGATCACGCCTTATAGTAAGTAGCACTATAATACCATTAGGCCAGCGAATGTTGACAATTATTGTGCTCTTAAGTGACTCTAACTCTTGACTTCAAAATCTGTTTTCTACTTCTCAAAACCTTGTAAAAACTCATACAAAATAAAACTAAGATATGGGTTTATATAGATCCAATGGTGACTCTACAAGGTGTCCTTTCATCCATAGGTGACTCACCATGTCTAATGGCGACTCTCCATAACACTTGTGCACTAAGTGTCTTATGGTGAGAAGGCATGACTCTTAAACACACCTCTTGAAGTTTTAACTTCCAAAACCAATTTTCACTCAAATAATATGTTTTGACTCAAAATTCCAACAAAAGGTATCAGAAAACAAAACACTTTCTTATTCTTAGAAGCTCAATCACAGAGAACATATATAGGCAACATCTTGTTACCCTAAGAGAAAATTGAGTCATGAGTTGTCAAATTTCCAAATTGCTAAGTCATATTTGACATTTTTTTTTTGCTATTTGTTTTTAGGCGTACCGGTGGAGGTGTTACTAAACTGAAACGTTGTTTAAAGTTGCGTATGGAAATCAAATGGCACTATTAAATGCGTTTCACATGAAACGTTGACTATAAACCCATGCATCATGAACATAATTTATAATACCTTGTGAGTGTATATGTAAATAAACCCATGCATCATGAACATAATTTATTCAATAAAAACGTTTGTTTAATAAGGTTAAGTGTTTAAACGCATTCTTTAAGAACGTCTCAACCAGACGCATTTTCAGACTCCGTCCCGTTTTGGTATGCTAATTAAGACTGTGTCCAAATTCCCACGTATTTTAAACTTGCGCCTATGCACACACGCAATTATTAACTGCGTGAAGCTTTATATGAGAATTGATAAAAAAAAAAGATATATAGACACTTCGTTTGAGATTATAGGAATATGGCACCTATAACATCCAAGAGTGCGCTTGGCTTTGTTGCCATATATGGCTCAAGCAACAACACTAAAGTTGCTCAACACACTTCCTAATAAAAAGTAAAACATCTATTCAGAGAAATAAGTGCAAACTAGATAATTCCAATCTCCTAGGAAGACTTATTCAAAGTTTTCTACAATTGGGCCTATTCTTATCCACAAGGGTAAAAAAAACACGTTTGACATACCATCTGGCATGGCAAATGAGTTGTGCCACTATGGGAAAACTACTGAGCGATCATTTTCTAGCGAATGAGATAGATGATATTGCCAACTGTTAGAGCACTGCTCGGTCGAACTCGCATGCGTTGCTATCTCAAGCATGTTTGTCAATATTAGTGATCAAAACTATAAAGTCTTGATTTCTAGTCTACTATAGCTAAGGTCTCGGACTAGGATAGAAAGTGTAGTTGAGCTCAAGAACTCCATGGAAATCATCATACAAGATGAAGGACTACTCAAGGAATCAGTGGATATTCTTAGACTAAAAGGTATGTGGAGACTTGAACTTATCTATCACTCAAAAGTGTATCTACTCTATCTCCTATCTTTAGACAAAAGTCATATTACTATATAAACTAAGATTATACACATGTGATATTTCAAGTTGAGTATATCTCACTTATCTATTTCTCGAAATGTGTGTTGGTAAAGCTTTCGCTTTAGCCAAGTTCATCTTTACCTAGTGACGAAAGTCATGTTATGTTTTAATCATTTTGGAAATCGCACTGACGAAAAATAGTTTGTGAATAACAACTATATAATGCCCTTTGAGAATGTTTCAATAATTGAAATGAGAGTTTAGACAATATAACCATTGGGGGATATAAGCATTGTTGTGGTAACACATATATGTATAAGTCCTTATTTCTTGAACCGAAGTTTGCGAACTTTGTTGATCAAGTGAAACCGGAGTAGTGCGTGATCTCAGTCCGCGAACTCAGTATACAAGTTCAGTCCGCGAACCCAGACCGCGAACTGCCGTAGTTCTCTAACCCGAGAATTTTTGCTGGAGTTTGTGAACTCCGCCCGGGAACTTAAGTCCGCGAACTTGAGTAGGTTATGTCTAAAAACGATGTTTGTGAACTTATCTTAATAAACTAAGGAATGCTATTACAAACCGTGGATTTATAGTTCATGAATCGATTCGAGTGAATCATATCGTTTTTGCTTTGATTGTATCTTGTGTAGTACATGAGATTTCCTTGCAATTGAACAACTATCTAACTAGTTCATTTGAGTCATTTGGAGTAGTTATGGTGAAGAAGAATATGGTTGATATGAAAGTTATCATATGGATAACCATTTGGTTAACAATTGTTGAACCAACTAATGTACAAGTTTGGGTACAGTTTTCACAAGCCTACAAACTTGCATCTCATGTGTGTGTAATAAGCTATGTTTTTGATCTAACAGTTGATAAATATTAGCTTGAATCTAATAAGGTTTTCATCTAACGGTGAATATTGAATGCTTTGTTAGTAAGCTAACATTGATTGCAAACCCTGATTTGAGAGACTATATAAGGGAGAACTCTAGCAACTGGGAAGCCTAATCCCCACACATCCCGTGTGATACTAGTTTGCTAAGCTAGAGTCGTTTCTCCTTTAACATTTTGTATTCTTCTTCTAAAACCAGGTTAACGACTTAAAGACTTCATTGGGATTGTGAAGCCAGACCGATACTACTTTTCTTGTAGTTGTGTGATCTGATCTTTCTGTTTTTATCGTACGAGTATAATTGTTATAATTGGCTTGAGATTTCTATCTCCGATAGGCAAGATATAAAAGTAGTCACAAACACTTCGTCTTATCGCTTGTGGTTCCACAATATCTTTTTTCGCTACGTCGATTAAGACTATTGTGAGGTGATTGATAAAGCTGAGATGTTCTTCGGGAATATAAGTCTGGTTTTATCAATTGGTTCCTGTTCACCGTGATTTATCAAAAGACGAAACAAAAACTTGTAGGTTTATTTATCTATTACTGTAGACTTTTCTGTGTGATACAAATTTGTTTATTAAAGTCTTCGACTTTAGGTCGTAGAAACTCTTGGTTGTGGGTGAGATCAACTAAGGGAATCAAGTGCGCCTGCTGGGATCAGAGGCGTAGGAGCATAACTGTACCTTGGATCAGTGTGAGATTGATTGAGATTTAAATACAGTCCAGACCGAAGTTAGCTTGGAGTAGGCTAGTGTCTGTAGTGGCTTAATACAATGTATGTTTAATCTAGACTAGGTCCCGGGGTTTTTCTGTATTTGCGGTTTCCTCGTTAACAAAATTCTAGTGTCTGTAGATTAGGCTTGTTTAATACACCAGTTTGCCAACAGGGAAGAGTCAGAGACTCAGAAGACCCAAGTATGTTGTTGTTTCCCGCAGTTATAGACCAAGTCCTGCATGTTAGTTTTCTGGAGCTCAGGACATGGATATTTTGGCCATTCAACAAGGAGACAGAGTTGATGGTATGTAAATGATGAATTAATTATGGACCAATTGTGGGTGAAAGTATGAGTAAAACATCAACAAGAAAGGGGAACTGAAGATGTTAATTGTGAGAGTTTTGATGGCTGTATTTGAATAAATAAAAGCTTGAGATGAACATAGAAGTTTGTTTACTCGAGTTATAGGAGAATTATGGGTTGTGTTTGAATTCAAAGCAGCTTTGTTTCCTTCTCTCTTTTCTATGTCCGTGCAGCTATGAGATGGTGTTGTTGATGATGATGGCTGAATGGTGAAGAATATGAATGATTGAACAGTTTACATTGAATGGAGTTTGGGTTTATGTTGATTGTATGATTAAGTGTAGGGAAGGATGTATAGTGGTGTTAGAAATCACCAGCAGTTTTATATTTGAATTACCATCAGTTCTGCTCATATGGTGTTCGCAGAATTGTCTGAACCAGGGAGAATTTTAGTCTAGATGAGTTAGGAGATATGTTAGATGATCATATTGGCGCGATATTTGGTTTGATAAAATGGTGGTTGTTCTCGACATAGGAATGGAACTTAAATGGGGTCGTTGCTGTCTAGCCACGGTTCTCAACAGAGTTGGAGTATGTGTTGGTGCTGTTAAAACTTGTAGAGACAATGGTGTGGCTGAAGAAACTTGCAAGGAAACAATGAAGAATTGGGTTGCTGCTAGCATGGATTTTGTGGTTGCAGTCGAGATGGAATGGAGGTTGGTACAAGCCAGTTAAGGTCAGTAGTTATGTTTGTAACCATGGCTATAAGGTTATTCTGTGTATAAGTTATTGGCAATCGACTCATAGAAGGAAAGGTGAGCTGGAATGGGTTTCTGAATCTGGAGACTGTGATCTAATTTTGAGTTCGAGTTGGACATATTTTATATACTAAGACATAACGAGGAACAAGCATTTTGGTTATCAGTATGAAGTTGTATGTGTATGGGTTAGTCGTGGGTAGAGATTTGAGTCTGAATGAGGACTTGTAAGCTAGGATAGACATGTGAAAATACGAGGGTAACCAAATACACCACAATCTTTTTGTTTACAACCTATAAGTCCTCTTACCAAAAGTGATCGACTATGGACAGAGTCTAGACAACAAAAAAAAACGGTATTCACACTTTGTGTGATTGTCTATGGATACGAGATCGAGACAATACGACTACCAAAGTGTGATACTTGATAATAGGTTTGGACTTAACCAAACTTTATAGGATCACTATCAAGTATATCAGAGTTAACGTTTGTGTATTTTACTTCAAATTATATAAACAAATATAATTGCGGGAAAAAAAATTAAATCACACATCAAGATTTTGTTAACGAGGAAAACTGCAAGTGCAGAAAAACCTCGGGACCTAGTCTAGGATTGAATACTCTCATAATTAAGACGCTATACAAAATCTACACCAACTTTGTTAAGTTGAGACCAAGCAACTACCCCTAGTTCACTTAGTTTCTCAGTATCCCTGCACTTCAGACTTCAATGAGTACACGCACTAGTACAATTCCTTTGGATCGTATTCCAAACAGTAAAGGAACAACAAATATGTTTGGTAACAACTCTTTTGTTTCTTTACAAGATAAAGATATCTCAAGTCATACGCAAGTGATCTTCTGTTTAATCTAATAAACTCATTTTCCTGGTTAGATCAATCTATCCAATAACTACAAAAAAAGTTAAGTTTAGATTCACACTCAATCAAAATAAATCACAAAGAGATATATTGAGAATTACTATCTTACACAACTAATCAATCGAATAAATCTGATTCTAGTTGGATCCTAGACGATCAAGGTTTGTGCACACATAAAGATAGGAGAACTAAATAAGAAATCTTCTTCGTCTTTAGATCTTCTGTAATCTTCAATAATAACCTTCACAACACCACTTGTATCTCTTGTGATCAATCACACACAAAATGGAGTCTGTTAGTAATGGATTATCACAAGAAGTCTTTAGATCTACAAATAGTTCTAAAGATCTCGTCGATACTTCGATCTAGTTAGAATGAATATTATATCAGAAGAGAAGATTCTCAAGAATAAACAAACTAGGTTCAATCAAAGTTTCAACAAACATTAGTTAATCAAATCAATCAAAAACTAATAACACTGCAATTATCTAGTTTCCCACCAACGGTACTCGTAGAGCTTCTTGATCCCACATAAATCTCTAAACGAGGGGTCGTAAGAGATTTCACCTAATTAGAAAACTTTCTTCTCCGATTAGACGGCTCCACCAGAAACAACAAGAATGAAGTTTGCCTGACGCTTAGGATAGTTTGCTATAAATGAAAACTCAGGCATTTAAAGACCAAGGATGTTTGGACACCAAGGAATTTCCAAAACCGAAAATATTCTCAAGATATGCAATGAATGTCAAAATCGGTTTTCCTAATTCCAATAAATGCTTGTCCAATTTTTTTTGAAATCTCTCAATAGAAAATCTCTAATTAGTAAATGCATATTACTAATTTCTATTCTCCAGATATATGCATTTAATTGCTGGTAATTAAAGCATATAAAACCAAAAACCTTAATTAAAAGATTCCCAATTTATTTCGGCACAAGATCTCCTTCAGTACTAAGGAATATCTTTGAACAATAAATGATAAGAGTTGTTGTACGTGTTTAAAGTATGTTGAAATCTTTTTACTGTAAATCCTTATTCATATTTACATGGATTTACATTCTTGGAATCTGTTATACCACATTTCCAAACAAGTTTAGAATTGGTTGACATGTATTCCAAGATAACTATGTAATTGATCAAATATCAAATCACATACATGGGTTCAATCAGTTCTACCAATCACTAGGATTGGTTATACCTCAATATGGAAATACTTGTGATCAGTCACACAAGTTACCAGGACCGGTTACTAGGACTGGTTACCATATTCCATGGTATTGCTTGTAATAGGTCACACCAGTTACTAGGATCAGTTACACCAATTACCAGGACCGATTATCAATTAAAATGATAGTTTACACAATATACTGTGATTGGTCACACCAATTACTAGGATCAGTTACACCAATTATTAGGATCGGTCACACCAATTACAAATATCTATCATACCATCTCATGGTGATTACTTAGGATCGGTTACACTAATTAATAAAAACTAGCACTACACCATATCCTGGTTTTAGCAACGCTTCGATTTCATAGGTGTGCAACGGATATAAACGTTGCACAATTTGGAACGTCTATATCCGTTGCACACGGAAATATCCGTTGCGCAAATTCAGTAATTATGATTTATTAAAATAAAACCAGCGGAGCAACGTTTTTGAACGTATATTACCGTTGTACATTTAATGGCATTTTCAGTAAAATACAGGTTATTTTCTTTTTAATTTCTGATATATTAAAATTTATTTCATTTAATTCTCATAACTTATGTTTTTTCTCTCTCCGAGAAAGAACTCGTTTCTCTCTTAGTCTCTCTTCCAAAACCCTTCTTTCATAACCAAGAACAGTGAAATCTGCGATTTGAACCTAAAACCAAAAATCCAAACTATTTATTCTAAACCCTTACATCCTAATCAAAACCCATATATCAGAAATCTAAATCTATACTATAGAAACTTGAAATTTCTTAGAAACTATACAAACATAAAATTTCTTGGAAACCCTAGAAAATTGATGTTCTTCATGAAATCTGACAAAACCCATCAGTCTATTAACTAAAAATTTGTTAATTCTGGCCTACTTTATCATCAGGTATAAACCCTAATTTTAGTTTTGATTATTTTTGATGATGATGTTTGATTTTGACCTAGTTCTGTGAATAGTACCTCACAGAAATAATGCTTTTATCATGGTAGCATTTATTTCGGTAAATATTTCGCAATTTTGTGTATGTTATTTGTGTTTTTTCCGTAGCTTCAAAGCATGTGTAATTTTTAATTTCAGTTTTGTGAATTCTTAGGTTTAATTTAGTTTGTTTTGTCGAAGTTGTTTATGATTTAGTTTACTTAAAATCATGTATGTGGAAATTGTTTGAAGGTTTTAGGTTTTGCTTCTTTGTTGTAGTAGTTGGTGATGTTGTTAATGGAGGTTGGATTCAGGAAATTGAGTTCTTTGCATTGCATGCTCACATGATGGTAAGCATCTTGTAAGTTAGGAACTCTGGATTCAGAAAATTTGGTTCTTTTTCTTATTTCTTAATGAAGGGGCCATAAAAAATGGACTACTGCCATTTCATGGGATCTGTACACCTGAGTCCTCCATGTCGCCGCTTTGCAACTTCATGTAAAGATGGGGATGTAAGTATTTAGCACATTTCATTAGGAAGATTTGTTATTGCTCTTACTGGACATACACTTGCAGTAACTTGTGTTAAATGGGGTGAAGACGGAATGATATATTTAGGCTACACTTATTTGTTTTTCTTAATCTCATTTGTTTCAACTGTATTATTTTTTCTTAACCCATCACGGTTATTATCATCATGTTACCAGTTCCAACATATATGTATGCATTTTACTATTTTGTTTCCGCCACTGACTCGAAGAGCTTAGTCAATTCATTCATTAATTTTATATTTTATGGGTATAAATGAAACAAACTGGTTTTACTTTGCATTATTTCTTTTCAAAATGATTAGCTATCTTTTTTTTTAACGATAAAAGGACATAGAACTAAAGGTATATTTTTTTCTAGCTTTGCGGGGGGCTTCAACCTTAAAGGCAAGGGATTTAAAGGAAGTAGATAAAGTAAGGAGAATGGCGAATGGTAGTTATAGAGGAAAATTTTCTTGGTATTTGCAGTCAAGAACTTCTTGCTAAGGGCCGTGGACTTCTCAAACGTACTAGTAAAGGTACACTTTTATTAATACTAAGCATGTGGCACACATTCTGATGTAAATAGAATTGGTTCTGCAACAACTCTTGAAATTATAGCTACAGGAATTCAATATGCTTTTGCCCCATGTATTGCGGTAATTCACTCTAAAAATACATAATTCATAATCTATTTTCCCATTCTTTTCAGGTTTGTGATCTTTTTTTTCTTTTTCTTTTTTCATTTATTTTCTTATAATTCTTTATAGAGATCCGAGATAGGGTAGATGTTATGAGATTTACAGCGAAAATCCTAAGATTGTTCAGGAAATGACTGAGATTATTCCTGGTTCATAAGGAGATGTTCTCGTGGATTCTCGAAAAGAAGTTCCTTATGTTGGTGGGAAGTAAGATTTTACGCTCATTTTTACTATTTATGTTGCAAGAAGATCACATAACTTTATTTGGATTGACATATTTATTTTGTTTGGTGTGTTGTAGTAACAAGGTTGCTGCTTGCTCAAAGCATTTCGCTGGTGACGGAGGCACAACAAAGGGTATAAATGAGAACACCGACTGGCATGGATTACTCAGTATCCATATGTATGGTTATTACAATTCAATCATCAAGGGTGTATCAAACATCATGGTTTTGTACTCAAGCTGGAACGATGAAAAGATGCATGCCAACCGTGACCTTGTTACCAACTTTCTCAAAGTCACTCTTAATTTCAGGGTAGAAACCCTCTTTGAACTAGATCAGTATTAACTAATTCGTGCTAATAAAAAATAAGGCATGAATTATGTGTCAGGGATTCGTCATTCCCGATTGATTGGCAATTTATTGACAGGGTTACTTCACCAGCAGGCATCAACTATACTTACTCTGTCCAGGATGAGATTAATACCATCATTGACATGGTATGATGGCCATTTTTTAACATAAAATAAAAGTTAAATGTTATAGCTATAATAAGTTACTTTGACATCTTAAATATTCTGGGTATTTCTGCAGATCATGATTCCAATGAAACATAGTGATTTTATCAATGATCTAACCTATATCGTTGAGAAGAACGTAATCCCCATCAGCAGTATTGACTATGTTGTGCAGAGAATTATAAGGGTAAAATTCACCATGGGTCTCTTTGAGAACCCTATGTCTGATCACAGATTCGTCGATTATCTTGGAAGCCATATTAGTTGAGTTTTATGTTTCATTTTACGGGTGTGGAAATTTAGATACTTAATTATGTAGTTCACTAACCATATTATTATACAACAGAAACACATAGATTTGGCTAGAGAAGTTGTAAGAAAATCACTTGCGCTATTGAAAAATGGAAAATCCGACGATGATCCCTTGTTGCCTCTCGTCATAGAGGCACCTAAAATCCTTGTTGATGGTAGCCACACTAACAATTTGGGCTTACAGTGTGGTGGTTGGACAATCGAATGGCAAGGAAAAGAAGGAAACAACATCAGTAGATACCTACTTTTACTATATAAGTGAATTTATTATATACACTTAACTTGGTTATGTTTACACAAATTAACATTTTCTTGTACCAAATGAGCCGGAACTACTATCATAAATGCAATAACGTCTACCGTTGGCTCGAGCACTGAAATCGTCTACAAAGCTAACCCTGAATCTGATTTTGTTAAGTCTAATAACTTCTCATTTCTTATTGTTGTTATTGGTGAGCAACCATATGCAGAGAAAACGGGGGACAACCTTAACCATTCCTGAACCTGGATTGAGCACTATGAAGAACGTTAGTGGCTCTATCAAATGTATTGTTGTTGTTATCTCCGGACGACCTCTTCTGATTGAACCTTATATATCAGGATGTAAATCGACTATAGTAGCTCTGTAAATAATTCATATTTGTTTTTTCTTATAAATTTTTGATATGTTTCGCAGGGGATTTTCACTAGAACATTGTCTCCGTTTATATCAATCGGTTGGGTCAGGTTGGTAGTTCTAAAATACCTTAAGTTCTTTTGAAGTGTGAGTTATGATAGACTTGAATCTGAACTCGCAGGTACATTTACTTCTTTGCGTTTTCTGTTTGGAGACGATGATTATATTAATCTGTTTCACGGGTGATCTTTTTTATCCTACTACTGCACATGTTATATTGTACATTTTGGTGACTCGGTTCTGCAGTGGTGAAGTAGATATTGACACTAGGAAATATTCACCTAGGTTGATGCTACCCATTTACAGAGAGCTCATAAGAGATGGCCTTTGAATTTGGACATTCAGGTACTTCTTATTCTATGCTGTTGTTTTCGTTTCAGTAAAGGTTGCATGAAAGTACCGGTAGGGTTTCTATTCTGAGTTGAGATTTGAAACTATGCATGAAACTCCTCTGCCTTTGAGTTTATGTCATGGCCTGTAAATATTGTATAGGATTGGTATGCTAGAATTCTGAGCCTAGATTGTCAGCAGACCTTGTGATCTCGTATTTATTATACAAATGGTGAAAAGTTCACTGAGGATCTTGTGAAGTGCCCAATTGATTTAGATCTGCAGTGGTTATAATATGAATCATGAACCTACTATCCTAACAGTCTCGATCACTTTTATGTGACAGTGGTTTTTCTGTGTTCTATAATTTAATAGAGTGTTGTCATCTGCCTGCATCCATTCATCGAAGAATTTTGCAGTGAAGAGCTTCAACATGCATGGGTTTCTCTTGCAGTATAGCATTCTACCCTGGACTAAATCTACAGGTATAGAAAATTAATTCTGCACCAAATTCTTTTACATGTTCTTTCCCAAAATTGGCCATACATACTTCACATATGTGATAGCTTCTTTGAGTTCAAAAATGGATTCTAATTCTGTCAAATACTCCACAGGATTTGAGTTAACATTCTTCTACCTGTGGTAGTGTCTGGAATGGAAAAAACTTCTCAAGGTTAGGGTTTTCATAGTTTCAAATTCAGAATTTTGTTTTTATAACATTTGGGATTTTCCAAAAGTTGTTTAATATTGTATGGGTTTATGGTATGATCCTCTATCTACTTTGTTGATGTATGAATCGTTCTTGATGGATTGTGATGATAAATAATTGTTCTTAGTCGATTGCAATTCAGGAGCAGAAATATGCCGGCGGGAATTTTTTTTTTTAACTTGAAAATTAATTTGCAACGGATATAAACGTTGTACAATTATACGTTGCACAAATCACCGGAAATGAGCAACGGATGTAACTGTAACCAAATAAATAAAACGTTGAAAAAATCAAAATGGGACCCACAAAAGTGTTATTCTATAAATAATATCCGTTGCACAAATTATTTATACGTTGCACAAATAATAAAAGGTGCAACGGTTGTGCAACGTTTATAAGGGTTGTACAAATTAATTTGTGCAACGGATAATATGTGTTGCACACCAATGCGCAACGCCGTTTTGCCAACGTTTATTTTCGTTGCAAAAATTATGCGCAACATTTATAAACGTCCCTAAATGGCCGTTTTGGTGTAGTGTAGTCATACCAGATCATAAGTCAGACATTATGATTAGTTATACCAAGATACATAATAAAGTTACGATCGGTTCTACCATCTTACATATATTGGTAATCCAAATATTTGCGATGAATAACGTACCAATAAGCCTAATGATTTCCCTTTCGATTCATAAAACAAATTCATGAATATACTTCCTTTAAACGAATGTAAAATATTATTTCCTAGGATGAAATCTTCACCATAACCCATTCACATAATCATAACACGGAATATACAAGATTATGTCGATGTCATATATACGAAGTTCAAAAGATAAGTGTTATACTTCGTAGTCTAATTCCCTAATACTATGATCATACAAATCTGATCATGTATCATCACTAGAGTATCATACAATATGTACAATTTATATAGCTTCGCGGTTATGTTTTCAATATATCACGACTTGAAAGATACGTTAGGAATGAAACAGTTCAAGTAGGAAGGATGATGTCGTTGTTGTAGTTCTCTTCTTCTTCACATTCTTCAGGTCTTCGGAGTAATACTTGTATGTCTCCACATTCCTAGACTTTTTAGTATAACCTAAATAAAGTTGACTCTAGTATATAATCAAGCAACTTTAGATGAGTTTTGACACACTAAAATATGACAACCAAACTTGACATACCAACGCTTGGTGAGTTCAACTGATCTATGCTCTAACAACATGGTTCAAGAGCTGAGTACAAGGCGTGTCTGGAATTGGCTTGGACCTGATTTAGAAGCAAACATGGTAAGTTAACTAGGGTGCCAATCTACGAGAATTATGGAATAAGTTTACTATCGTGAATATAATCAAAGGTGTTGTCTTGGCCGTCAGTTTTGTGTGATGAATGGCTAAAATTTAAAGCTCTTAGATTGTATTGAACAAGGAATGGTGGGTACATCTAGGTCACGATATTGGAGACCATGAAATATATATAATAGAGGCACATAAACACAACAAAATTACCTCTTTATCACCACTTTGTGCTTGTAGATTGTTCGCAGAAATTCCTGAGAGAAGAAGCTACACAGAACTAGTACCTGAACCTGTTTTCGCAAGCTGCAAAGTTTGTTTTAGCCCTGAACCTCATTTACTTTGAATATATCTTTGTACTTAACCCAAAAACTATGAGTAGATAATTTTATTATTGATTTGGGAGGATTTCAAAACTTCGAACATGTTTTATTAATCAATTCTTGCAAGTTATTATTTCGATAAATATCTTTTGTTGATTGTATTTTACCGATCTTATGACCATGATAAGTATGCTTGGAATCTAAGTGCGCAATTAGGTAACTCGTATTCAACTCTAATGCCAGTATAGAGAACTTTAATTCGTAACTGTTAGAGTAATATTTACATAAGTAGCGGTGCACTATTTGTATCGTATTCAACCCTAATGTTAGTATAGAGAACTTTAATCTGTAATTGTTAGGGTAATATTTATATAAGTAGCAGTGCACTATTTGTCGCAAAGGGATTCTATATGAAATAGTGTGTAACAGATAACCCTAGGTTAACATGTTGAACTTACGAGCATGTGGCTATGAGAAACTTGATTCAGAAATATTAATGCAGTTGATTGAATTACACCTAGAGAGCTTATTTTAGGTGGTTCACTTGATTAGAATCCGTTAGAGAACTTATTCTATGCGGTGATTTAAAGAATCCAAAGATTAGTTGAACTTATAACTTGTCTAAAGTTGTTAACAATCAAAATTTATTTGAAGGGTACACTTGTATGATTAATAATATCTTGTTTGGTAGTGGCAAATAAATCTCTAGTCAATTCCATCACATAATTTGAAGTACAATCCTTGAAATTTTCAAAGTTTGTGTCTTTCAACAACATCAACTTGTTACTTATAATAACTTAAACCTCACACCTCCCTGTGGATTTGAACTCGACTTACCTCATTACTTCTTTATAGAATTGTGTAGAGTAAGAAATTTTTTATTGATAAGTTGACAACCTCATCAGTAACCACCACTCTATGTGCATCATCTTTTACTTTCAGTTCTAGTTTGTACATTGGCATTGCTTTTGTAAACTATTTTTTCAAAAAGATCATACAATTTCTCTCCATTATTCCAGACATGTTTTTTTATTGATTTTGGACATGCCATATAAAACCATGTTGATCTTTTGAAAATATCATTCACCGTTGCTTTGAAGGTGAACGTTGTTCCTTGTTCCATGTTTTTCATTACGTAAATATTAACTAGTCACGGACTCCACATCGTTGAAGGCTATTGGAACAAATATAAAGGCAATCACTTAAGTTGCATATGTTATGTACGTGTACTTGAGTTTACTTGTGCAGACTAATGATATTATTTACAAAACTGAGTCTATATTTTCTATAATCTTATGTGAATCTGTATACTACCGCTGTTATAGGCTATTGAAGTATACTACCACAAGTTTTTCTATCTCAATCTTGTTGTCAATGTTAGATGAACAAAACTATATATTGATTTCTAGTCTACTAAGTCAAGTCTCGGACTAGGTATAGAAGTAGGTAGTTGGGTATCAGACATCACTAAATAACCTTCGAAGACTGAAGATCGACGAAGATATTTGGAGAACTTCATCAATAAGGTATGTCATGACTGAACCATTCTATTTTACTCACAAGCTATACCATTTTATCAATTTGAGACTATGTCGTATGACTTCTAATAAATTTATTACAAATAATATTTTTTTAGTCAAGCTTGTCTTGTTATACATCTCAAAATACGATTCAAGCAATGGATGTTCATTGGTCTTTTCAAAATTTAGCTCAAAAATATTTAGGTTTTACCTATTTCCCATCCGCACTTTCCCTAAATCCCATCCTAGTTACAAAAATAAAATTTTATGTAATTCTTTTTCAGATGGGTAAACAAAACTCAATCCAATATTTTCTAATCTCTAAACTTCACTTGAGCTCTCACCACCACCATTGGCAAAATTAATTAGGTTTAAAAGTTGATTTACAAATCACCGATTTAATCAGGTTTGGAGATCTAATTGGAGAACTTGCTTATATTTCCTTACATACTATAACAACGGCCAAAGTAAAAAAAAAAAATCAATCTGTTAAACTTTGGGATAATTTAATCCAATTAAAACCTAATTGAAACAGAGAACATTAATGAATATAACATGTTTTCTAAGACCTTCAGAGATAATCCGTTATAATTCGTTTGGTTAGTTCCAATCACATCAATACAAACTATAAAAGTATGAAAAATTAAATAACTCATTATTTGCTCAAATTGTAATTTTTTTGTGCTTTTTGTTTTGGTTTCCAAACCTTTATTACTTATTAGACCATGTTTATGCAATAATAGTGGATATATTGTGAGTACTGGTAGTAATGGTGCCAAAATGCTAGCAATTGAGTTACAGAGGTTGCAGTGATGATAACGTTAAGTTGAGATTTGATGGAGAAGAAGAAGGAAGACGCGGTAGATGAGAGGAGGTGTGTTTTATTTACCCAACCTAGAAGAACTTAATATAATTTGATTTGGGTTGGATTGTTGGGATAGGATTTAGGGAAAGTGTGGATGAGAAATAGGTAAAACCACGATTTATTATTCAAGAACTAGTGTTTTGGATCATTTGAAAATTTCCCAAGCAATGATATTTATATGTACGACAAATGGGAAGGTTTCAAACATCAATAAAGAAATTCAAAACTACTGTAATTTGGACTCAGGGTAGGTGGCGAACCATCTCGCAAACTATGGATGTCTGAGTTTCTGGAATACATGAAGGTTGGCGAAACCAGTTCGCAAATCGTAAAGTTAAGAATGAGACAGTTTACCAACCCGGTTCACGAATGGTGGTGATCTGAAATTGGTGAAAGACTAACGGTTGGAGAACCCAGTTCATGAACCGTTGTCATCTGAGTTCACGAGTCGCTGATAGTAGCGCCCTAAATTTATGAATTTTCTAATGGTTGACGAACCCTGTCACCAACAGTCCCGGCGAATATTTAGCAGATGCTCAAAGACTTACTTTAAAATATATCCAGCATTGCTATGACTCTCATAAACACCTCTAAGACATCAATGATCATTAAAACACTTTGTGTATGTGCATCTTGATTAAAGTTTTAAGTGCTTAAATGAACACGATATTGCTTATTAGCTCAAAAGGCATATTTGCCAAGAACTATCATATACACGATTGACATACCCGGACCACTGTGTATATTCTTCTATGTGTTTCAATACAAAGTTCTCACATGCTTACTTAAAACCCTAATTAGAGTTTCATCTAAACAGAGAAAGTGTTTCTTCAATCTCAAGTTATCTTATCTTGAATACTAAGCAACTATAAGTCTTGAACATATATAAATGCAGAAACTCATTTAACTGGGAAATTCAATCCTTGACGCTTTGTATCTTTGTTGATTGTTAGAGTCATCCTATACTGACTTAAGTTCCTATGAAAAACATAATTAGGTCTATGATATAAAGACTTCACTTGGGGATTGGTGAATCTAGACCCGACTATCTTTACCTTGATAGTTCGCGTATCCTAATCTTGATTTTCTATTATAAAGGTTTTTGTAATATCTTTCAGGAATGATAAATAAAAATCATAAAGTTCTCTTCATCACACACTTTATGATTCCTCAAGATAGTGTCTGAAGACTGATTAGTTCATGATTGTTCTTGAGAGGTGGTTAATAATCCATGCTTCTCAGCTAACTGAGTGTATGTGTTCCAGATTTGTAAGGTTTTCTCTTCGGTCAATCTAGAAATCTTGGCCTCTTTCTCCATCACAGCATCACTGGAAAAGGGTATGTTCTTGTCACAAGAGTCCTTGATTATATTGATTCTTTGACGAAGCCACTTCACATTGAAGCCAAGTCTCTCATAATTCTCCAAGTTATACTCCCAATCAAAGACTACATCTGGAGTAACAACACTTCCAGCTCTGGTTTGAATATCATCTATGACACGCAAGATAGCTCCTACTTGCATTGTCAATAAGTAGATGCGTTTGGGGTCTTTTGTAACAATGATATGACCATACCTCTCCCATAATGTCTCATACATGCCATCATATACAGTAAGAACGCTAAATCCACCAACTAGTTCATGGTATGGGAGTAACTCAACAAATGGAGGATCGAAGGAGATCCTTGCATTAGGTTATTCGTGCACTACTATACGAGTCTCTATCATTGGAGAAACTTCTTCTATCTCTGGAGCAATTTCTTCTATCGATGGAGCAGGAACAATTTCTTCTATTCCTGGTATGGTTTCTTCTATCTCTGAAGTAATGGAAACTTGAGCCTCGTTCTCTTCAACAACTTTAGAAGAAACATTCTCACGACCCTGAGATGCAGATATGGTAATATCATCATTTTGATTCACCATAATGTTCGAATCACAATTATTGGCTCCATTATCCTCAACTTCGTCATTTGGCACCTACTATGATGATTCCATGGGATTAGAGCACTCCGAGCATGGAAATACAATCATGAAGTTCAGAATGTAAGTGATCTCATATCATCAAAGTTCTTCATTATGCATTCAAGACACGAACAAATAGTGTAAAATTCATAAAAAGACGTTTTACGACAAGCTCATCTGAGGAGCTTTTACGCTTCCCTGTATAAGACAACAGACTGGGAGAAATTGGTAAGGAATTAAAGGTTGAGTCATATTTCATTCTCTTCATGTGGATGTTCTTTACAATATATCCAAAATTCACATCAATTGGATAACCAAGCAAAAAGATGTGACCGAAACACCGAACAACATGACCGTTGAATTTTTTTTGAAAACTTCCTGGAAGTTTACTGTTTCATCGATTTCGACCTCTAAACATGCTCAAAACTAAAAAAAAAATCTTCGGAAAAGCTAGGAAATTTCATGGGCATAAGAAAAATGGGGAAGATCATGAAAATCTGATATTAGATGAATATTCTACAATATTTTTACTAAATGACTGAATTTTAAATTTTATGGTGACGTATTTCGGAAAAACTTTTCATATATTCACATGGATTCTCATTCAATCATTCACAAATCAACAATTTTATACTTCTATGAAGTAAATACAATATGGACACTTACTTGAGTGGTCTCTAAATCGTTCAAGGGATCAATATTGCCAGCGTCACCATTAGGAGCATTGTTACCTTCGTTCGTTTCTGCCTTTTGAGAATTTTCTTCATCACCATCTTCCGAAGACGAATGAGCATCATCAGTGCTTTCTTTATCCATGATAAGCTCCTCCTGGATATATCAAAAACGATCATTATTATTTCATTCAAAAAATATCATAATTGGTTATGAAGTACTTACATCGACTTCTTATTCATCGACACTGGATTCATGAATTTCTTGCCCATGAGCAAGTTGAAGACCATCAATGCTCGAAGGGGCAAAATTCTGAAGCAAATTAACAAATATTTATTTTGTGATCCTAATTATATGGATAAGAAAAAGTCATGATTGAAGAAGCATTGACAACTCACCAAAGAAACAGCTGGGGACTGTACACTATTTGGTAACATCCTGTAATCTTTACTTCTGGGTTCTCCGCCCCAGGGACTTTCTTCCATTTTCGTGAAGTCTACATTAATTCGAGGTCTCACTACATGATCATCATGTGGTAAAATTAACGAAATAATTAAGATAAGATTATCACGTCTCTATAAAGGTCATAAGAAGAACACTTACTTGTGAACATCCTGTAAGTACTTTTCGTTTATCACCACTGGAAGGATACTTCAATCTTGGTCGAGCAGAAATCATCCCAACAAAAGGAGGCTCTTGTACCAGAGGATGAACAGCCATTACAAAATCATGTAAACGCTCAAGTTGCTTATTCCAGAAAGTTATATGACATGGAGTTGTATAGGCGACTCGGTAAGAACAAGGGAACAAATATTTGCGCCCATTAAAATGCGTACAATCTAAAGAAATTTTAAGCCGGTCGACTGATGACTTTCTCTTCTGAACATCTAAAACAAATTGATCAAGGCCCATTTGTCAAGCCGCTCTATCAATATTATATTCCTCCATAAGAAACTTTCCTTGTATTACTGATACTAGGTAACATGAGTGAAACTCAGTATGAAGGATCTCTTACCATCACTTAGGTCTGTACTGTATTCCAAAGTGATGTTCTCTTTATCAGCATTAAAAGTGATCAATTGTGAGACAAAAGAAGGAACCGGCACCCAGGGACGAAAATTAAATCCAGGCTCGTTGTCTAAAACATTGGTGAGGCGTGTCTTGAGTCGAGGCTGCTTTGTGGACCAATGCATAATCCTGGCATTATCTCTCTCAGATAAAGCATAACGAGTATCAACATTTGGTCCTTACAAGACGCTACGAGGGATCAGTGCATAATTCTTGAAGCGATCCCACAGTAAGGCTTGGAGAAACATTGTATTAACGTACATTTCAATTTTCATAACGCCATTGGAAACACTGGAATCTATGACCAAGGAGTCCAAATTGGAGAATAGTGAACCCAAGAAACAGGCTATCGATGAAAAGTTTATCACATTGAGCCATCTTAATGGCAAAAGGAATCACAAATGGCTTCAACAAGTTTCCACTATATTCAATTACCTTTCTGGATAACCACACACACAAGAAAGCAACAATGTTTAAAGTACCATCGACTGGTCTTTCAGGGGCCCTATATCTTGGCCACCAGTGCCTCAACCATTGTGCATAACAAAATTTTCTAGATAATTTGTTAATATCATTCATCGTAGATGTCAAGACATCAAACATTGCAATATCCTCTGCCGAAAGTCCTTCAGGAAAATTACCCATAGATGGAAGATACAATAAAGCGACTATAACCTCTAAAGTGATGGTATATTCTTCCCACCTTCATATGAAATTGTGAGTAAGAATGCAACATCGAGAAAGAAAAGATACCATACCTCATATATCATAACAAATCTCCAGCTGCTTGAATAGCTTGTGTCACCTGTGCACAATCTAGCATGGTTCGTACGTGATCATAACCCAACATATGTCTCGCCCATCCTGAAAAGTCTGTTAAAGGTTTTCGAGAAATCTTGAATTCTATATGCGAAGCAGAGTAATGCCCTCCTTATAGACAAAACCGAATTATCGCTTGAGGATATACTAACTTTCTCTGAGTAATGTCCATGGGATTTATAAGAAGGCGAAATGAAGAACCTGGGAGACATTTTTCAGGTCTATACTGAACCACAAAGAAATCATCATTAGTGTTCGGAATATTCTTTATTCCAGGTGCTTCTTCTTCCTTATCAATGGAATTCCCATCCACAGAGGGTACCATTTCTTGAAGTTGTATCTACGGAGGTATCATTTCTGGAAGTATCATCTTTGGAAGTGACATCATGGGAATCAGTCATCCTTGCAAAGTTATTGTGACATCCATACAATATTTCTACTTCAGTATATCATTCGTAGATGCAAATTTCATCAAAGCAGTGGAATTAAAGCACAACAAAATAATAAGGATGCACACATCAGCGTCTACAAAAATGGTAACTCTCCAACCCTTACCTATTTAAAATTTCACTAGCAGTAGTGACTATAACGTAAAACTTTGAAAACTTGCTCGTTCCTTAGAGCACACTGTTCGGTCGAACTCGCAAGCGTTGCTATCTCAATCTTGTTTGTCAATATTAGTGATCAAAACTATAAGTCTTGATTTCTAGTCTACTTATAGTAATGTCTCGGACTAGGATAGATTGTGTAGTTGAGCTTTAGACTTCACGGCGTTCATCAATTGAAGATGAAGAACTACTAAGGAGAGCTTGTGGAACTTCATCAACAAAAGGTATGTGAAGACTAAAACTCATCTATCACTTGGAAAGTCTATTTCTACTCTATCTCCTATATTGTTACAAAAGTCGTATTATATATAGTTGTCGATTATACACATTTGAGATTTCGAACTGAGTTGATATCGCTTACATATTTCTCAAAATATGTGTTGGTAAGCTTTCGTTTCAACCAAGTTCATCTTATATTCTTGACGAAAGTCAAAACATGATCATGTGAAAATCGCCGAGTAACATCTTACATGGTTTGTGTGATATAATCATTTTGTGTAGACTTGGAATGTTTCGTTATGATTATTTTAATAACTTGAAAATTGCTTTGATGCTAATAGTGTGTGAAAACGGCTATAGTCATCCTCTAAGGAAGTTTCAATGATTGAAATAAGAGTTTAGAATACTTAACCAACATTGGATTATAAACATTGTGTGCATTCTTGCATGTATGTGATCCATAACCGGAACTAAAGTATGCATACCCATATGTGTACATGTAGTTATGAAATTCCGTGTACCAAGTACACAAACTGGTACACATACTTGCGTAAGGTATAGGTCCGGGAATTTCTGTTGGGATTTGGAAGTGTACTAAGTATGCGTACCCATTTGCATACTGGCGAACCCAAACTCAGACCGGCTACTTAAGTATGCGTACACATTTGCATACTTGAGTGGTTAAAGTTCTAAAATCGGTTAGCTCATGAACTAATACATTTATATATTAAGGAATGCATTCTTTGCAAACCGTGTCTATAATGTTCATGAATTGATTCGAGTGAATCAAACCGATTTTGCTTCAATTGTGTTCTTGTATACTTCTATGAGAATATAACAATTGAACAACTCTTTAACTAGTTTCATTTGAGTCATTTGAACTAGTTATGGTTAAGATGAATAAGGTTGATATAAGAGTGTTCATATAGCTAACCTCGGTTAGCTACGGTTGAGCCAACATGGTGTACACTTTTAGGTACGGTTACTAAACCTAAATGAAGGTACATTTCATTTGTGTATAACAAGCTAAGTTCGATCTAACGATTGAAATATATTAGCTTGAATCTAATCAGGTTTTCATCTAACGGTGAATATTGAATGCTTTATTACCAAGGTAACTTAGATTCCAAACCCTGATTTGAAAATTATATAAAGGAGAACTTTTGCAACTGGGAAACCTAATCCATACACCTCCTGTGTGATACTAGTTGTATAATCTAGAGTCGATTCTCCTTTAACCTTAGGCTTTTCACGAAAACCTGTAGGTTAACGACTTCATTGGGATTGTGAAGCCAGACCCAACTATTTTCTCTGTAGTTGCGTGATCTGATCTTGATGTTTCTACCGTATTTGAGTACTATCTTCTTTAAGATTGGCTTGATATTTAATCTCCGATAGGCAAGATAAAAAGTAGTCACAAACATCTTCGTCTCAACGTTTGTGATTCCACAATATCTTGTTTCGCTACCATACGATTAAGATTATTGTGAGATAATTGATATTTCTAGGCTGTTCTTCGGGAATGTAAGTCCGGTGTATCAATTAGTTCCTGTTCACCTTGATTTATAAAAAAATAGAACAAAACTCGTAGGTATTTCTGTGGGAGACAACTTTAGCTATTCCAATAGAATTTTCTATGTGAGGCAAATTTGTTTATCAAGTCTTCGACTTTGGGTCGTAGCAAATCTTAGTTGTGGGTGAGATCAACTAAGGGAATCAATTGTATAGTGTCATGCTAGGATCAGAGACGTAAGGAGCGCAACTGTACCTTGAATCAGTGTGAGATTGATTAGGGTTCAACTACGTACATTCCAGTCCGAAGTTCATTGGTAGTAGGCTAGTGCCTGTAGTGACTTAATACAGTGTGGTGTTCAAATCTGGACTAGGTCACGGGGTTATTTCTTTTCCGCATTATACTTTTTTATATAATTGAAATATCACAGGTTGTGCGTTGAATCGATCAATTGGGAAATCCAACCTTTAGTTGTTGATTGAATTGATTGATCCTTGAACATTGGTCTTTGGTATCGTTCAAGTTATTTCTATAGATTGAGTCTAAATATCTAGTTGATTCTCTTGAAAGTATATTGGAGTTTGTCTATTCAGATTTCCAAACGAAGTATTGGGTGTGGTTGTTAGACCCCCGCCTTTTCAGTTCCTTCAAACCTACAAATACGAGAAAAGTTCATTATTCAAAATCATAACTTGATTTTTCATAAAGTTGCGAGAAATTCACATAATTTTCACTGTGTGAGCAAGTCACATAATTTTCACCGTGTGAGCAATTTACGTAATCTTCAACGTGTGAACATTCACTGATTTTCTACTGTGTGAGTATACACTATTTCATCACAAATAATTGTTTGCTTTCAACAATCTCTTAAGATCAAAATTTGATTTTACACAAAAGATTTTTTTTACCGTGAATGATTCACGTATTTTTTTACGTGAGTTAAATAACTCACGAATTTAAAAAAATATAAAAAAATTACGTGAGTTAAATAACTCACGAACTTTGATTATTTTTTTTACGTGAGTTATGTAACTAACGTAAATGTGTAAAATAATAATAATAAAAAATCTTCGCTCGAACGAGCATTCGTCTATGAAACGAGAGTCTTTTCTGTTTTTGTGAAAGTCCGCAAATTCAAAATTAAATTTTGTTTTCATGAAAGCTCATAAACAAAATTTTCTTCACTTCAATTGGATCATGTCCATTCAAAAAATATATATTTCTCTCATGATAGGGATTACTGTTCGTTTTTTAAACTAACGGACGGACGGGCAACTGTTTCCTAAAACAAGCTTTTATGAAAACCTACGCATGCATATACACATATGGGGTTTTGTTTTATGAACAACTCATGGTCGGTGCCGGTCAAACTTTTTTTTTTGTTCGGACGTGAGTGGGAAAGTGAAGAAGAGATGGTGGACGGTTGGTCAATCAAAAATAAAGAAGGGTTTCTTCACTTTTATAATAACTTTTATTTCCAAAACCTAGTTAAACAAGGATTTCTTTTTTGGGCCCTGGCCCATAAACGCTAAACCGACCAAAATTGGGCGTCCGACCGCCCGGACCAGTGGTGCCTCATCTCTCCGAGCTCACGGGATGACACTCTATCATACCACCAGAGCCCGTATCCAGGCATTTGCTTGTACGTGTCATCATTGGAGCAGATCGGGAATTCTGGAAATGCCTTTTTTTTACGACTAAGTTCAACTACTTATCTCGTCTACTGGAAAATCACCATCCAGTGCTTACTGCGGAACATGACTGTCCCTCACTAAGCATGGGACTTAATGTTGATGGTGGATTTTGGACAAAGGCTAAAATCATAAAATCATGATACTGCATGTTTCTGACCGGCTTCAGAAATGTATGTGAAACTCATATTTTATGATTCGTGAACCATTTCACGATCTCTGACTGAGCGAGCATCCTCTCAGAGCTATGATGAATATGTTCCTCGAAAATCCTCTCAACCGAGATTTCGAAACTTGGCACATTTCATCACCACCTCAAAACGATAGGACGACTCCTAGACATATTGCATGCTAGTATAAAGCGTTAACGTCTTCAGGACGTGACACTATTTGTTGTTTATTAAGTGCATATTTTGCATATATTTAGTGTCGTATCCGTGCTAGTGATTGCTTATATTCTTGCAAATTATTATATATTACGTTTCTTTTTCTCTATTTGTGTTTTATAGGTGAATCATCCAAAAGAAGTAAATTGGCACTTAATTGTGCAAACAAAAGAAGTTAGCTACAAGCGGAGAAGGGCCAAAGACCAAGTGTAACTCATTCAAATCAAGGAGTTCTTGATATCATCTCGAAGAGGACGAAAAGACGAAGCCAATGGCGAAAGAATGGAATCGATCCGATGTCGTATGAAGAAGTTACGGGCGATTAAAGCAAAGCAAAGTTGCGAAATTGTTTACGCACATAATTTATAAGGGGCGTCCAATTTACTAAGGGGCAGACACATTTTCAAAGGGACTGCTAAAGGGAGTGTGGTCTTTTACTTAGGGGGAAGCCAGAATTCAAAACATGTTAAAGACATCCGGATAATTTACTAAGGGCTACCACCAACATCTTCTTCACCAAGCATCACGACCAGTCCAGGGAGTTTTGAGTTTCGACTGTGATTGATGATAGATGGAGCAGCAGGGAGGAATGAATGGTATTTTGATGTTGTTTCGATGGAATGAATGGGAGCTGATGGTTGAGCTGCAAATAACGGAAGGTAAGGGCGCCAGAAGTGACGGTGGTCGATTGTTGATCGGAGTTGATGGTTAATGGCAGTGATCAATGGCAAATGAGAATATGAAGCTAACTGTGGTTGCTTCCAGCGAAAGGAGAGATGAAGAGCTTGGCAGAGAACGAGATAGGTTTCGTAATGATGGAGAAGAATGATCAGTGGCTCGACAGGTTTGTGATAATGAATGCTAGTGATTCTCATGCAAAGATATGGATGAGCTTGAGAGTTTCAGGGAGAAGAAGTTAGCTGCGAAACAGAAGGGCATGGCAGTTGTTGCTATTAATATCGGTGAGCTTAAGTTGGAGAATGAAGAACTCAAGCATGGTGATGCCATTGGCAGGTGATGGAGCTATAGAGGAAGGTTGTTGTTATGAAGTTTAGGAACAAGAAAGAAGGATAAGCAGAGCTTAGACGATGGAGAGAACTCGAGTAAAATGGGATGGCAATGACGATGGTACTTCTGTATAATGAGATGGGGGGAACTGTTGGTTTCTATCATTGGCAGTAAATGGATGATGGAGGTGTTGCTGTGTGGATGCTGCTGCCAATGATGAAGGAAATAGTGCAGTGGTGCTGTTATTGGTGATCTCTTCTAATTGCCCGGAGTTTGAGAAGAAGACGATGACGCTGTGGCTAAGGTTAGTATATGTGAAGATTTGGATGATGTTTCGAGTTTATGAAACTCGAGAGCAATTGTGATGCTGTTTCCATTAATGGCCGTAGGAGCTGGAGATGGCAGCAATGACGCTGAAATCTCAGAGTTGGAGTTAGTAGTGATGTTGAGAAACAGAAATAACGGGTTCATATCAACTTGTCGCTGGCAATGATGGAGAAGCTGATACTCAACCGGAGATGACGAGAAGATCGAGTTTGTGATGCTTTAAGGAGCGATAAGACTGAACTGTGAAAAGCTAGAGTTTGGACCAATGCTCGGTGTTTGAATGATGAGTTAGGGTTGTTGGCTCGTTGCGGTTGAGAAATGAATAGAGAATAGTTGCGGAGAAGTTGAAAGAGCTTCAGGAGAATATACAGAGTGAAAGTCCCAGCCGTGATTGAAAAGAGAATTTTTGACGAAACATCCAGGAGAACATTCGTCTAGGAAGTCCCAGTCGTTATGGAAAAGAAGAAAATAAGAAAAGTTACAGGAGAAAAATCGGACGGGAAATCTCATCCGTAAGAAGAGAAGAAGAGATAGACTGTCAGTCCCCTGTATCTGACAGTTAAATAAAATCATTGGGCTGGACCTTAACAGCTTGCTCGTGGGTCCATTAAGCTCTGTTTATGTACTTCTTTGCACGACCAATTTTGGGCATGACCTAGTTAGGCTAGTTTTGCCAACTTTTGGCAACCATTTTGCACGAAATTCGAGACACGGGCACAGCTACAACTTGGGTACTATATAAGAGACCCTTCTAATATTTGGATACAATCTTATAATCTTTTATCAAGCTTTTGGAGAGGAGAACTCAAGAGAAGAAAAGCTATGGTTTGGAGCTATTTCCATCATCGTAACTATTTTTCTACCATTTTATCATATGAAACTCATGGGTTTTGTTAGTACCATGAGTAGCTAAACTTCTTAGTGATTGAGGATGAATTCTAAGTTCTAATATATGATTCAATTTAGCATATAAATCTATTTTAACTCTTCACGTGATTATTGTTTGTTTTTACAATAATTAATTTTATGTTTTATTGATAAATTGTTTAGGTGGCCAACTGAACTAGTCTATTAGTTAACCTAATGCTAGTAGAGAATTAGGATATCCGCAATTTTTGAATAATTCTCTACTCAAGTAGAAATTGCGAAACCTTGCAGAGGGATTCTGTGGAGCAATCGCAAGTAAAAACAACACTAGAAAGTGAACTTTGCGCTAAGAGTTCAACTACTAGGATTGACCTAAATTCACAAAATATAAAGCATTCGACCAAATTACACTTAGAGTGCGCTACTTCTAGGTGGTTTATAGAATAGAATCTGGCATTCAAGCGCTTCGGTGTCCAGTGACTTAAGGAATTTTGAGGATAGCACTGCGCTAGCTGCTTTCCTACGGTTGATAATAATCTGTGAATGATAAAGAATAGATGAATATGCTACTTTGATGACTATTTAGTAACGAAGAAGGATTCCCTGATCATATTTCTCTCCATTGCTAGCAAACTTTATTACTTTCAATTGCTTTGTTATTTACTTTGTTCTACAATCTAAAACAAAACCCCTCATTGTGACATTTTTGACAATTAAAACTCCCTGCTCTTCGTGGGAACGATCCTTACTTCCATTATATTACCAGTTAATTGTGTGGAAATAAGTAATTTCATTTGAGTGCACCTACGACACGCATCATTGTTCCCTGAATATGTAGAGAGAATGTGTATAAAATCTCTCAATGATTGGACGGCTCCTAGACATATTGCATCCTAGTATAGAGAGCTAACATCTTCAGGACGTTGTTTGTTGTTCCCTGACTATACACCCCCAATATTCAGAACGAGTATGATGCTTCTATTATCTCATACCTCGATTATCGAATAAACCTGCTCCTAGACATATCACATGCTAGTGTAAATCAATTCATATATTAATTATAGCGTGTCATTCATCAACTAAATTCCTAGAAAATAATATATTTAGCTCATCACTCCGTTCCATGGATGATCCTCAGCTGGATTCCATGGATTAGTAATAGATAATCATTCTATCTCATTACTCCGTTTCGTGGCCGATTCTCAGATGAATTCCATGGATTAGTAATAGATTGTCAATTTATATTATTACTCCGTTTTATGAATGATTCTCAGCTGAATTCCATGAATTAGTAATAAATATTCACTGATCGGGCATCTGGGTCACCACCGAGTAAGCCTCGAGAAAATGGTGTGAGTGTATATAGCAATAATGCACGAACGAGCACCCGAGTGCACGAACGAGCACTTAAAAGTATGGCCAACGAGGAAACCTATGCAAAATAGGGAAGAAAAATAATATTAATAAAATAATAAAGAGGCGCCCAGGGGGACCAGGCCCATCGTCCGACCGGTCATGCCGTCGTGGCCAGTCCCATGCCTCTTCCTTTTATTTTTCCTTATTTTATTATTTTTCCTAATCTCATGAAAACTCCTTCATTTGAGAAAACTCTCTCGTTTGAGCAAACTCACTCGTTTGAGCAAAACTCTCAGTTTCTCCATATTTCCTTCACACGATGAAAAACAATTGAAAATAGGGAAAGGTGTCACGGGACCGGGCCTACTAGCCGGCCGTCCATGCCCTAGCCGTGGCCAATCACACATCTTATGATTCCTTATTTTATTATTATTATTATTATTTCCTTCATCTCATGAAACTCCTCAGTTTGAGCAAAAACCCTGGTTTTTCCATATTTTCTCAAATATTGCTCAAACTGTCAAAGGCCAAAAGTCAAATGGTCACATGACCGACTAGGCTACTCACGACAAATATTAAAACATTATTATTTTAATATTCTCAAAATATTTGTCGCACGAGCAAAGTTCTACTTGCTCATTCGATCAAAATCGAGAGTTTCAGTCAAGATCAAACTCTTCTGAAAATTCAAAACAATGCTCAAACACGCATCAGAATGTACCAAAATTCTCAGGATTGAGACACGGACAATGGTGACACCTTGACCGACCAAGGTCGGCCCTTAGGATTCAAAGGAGCCGGTCTCACATACTTTCACAATTTTAACATAATTAATCTTTTACAGTTCATATTGGGTTCAAACTCTTTCCAACCAATTTGGAACTTGTTTAATTGACCACCAAGGGCTGGTTTCATACCCCTTGGTCGGTCCCTCATCTCTCCATAATTAGGTTTTCTTGCCTAATGCTCATACGATCACTATTTTAATAAATGATTACACCAGGATCTAATCATCCTTTCACCAACTGGTCTACAAAGGACTTTGGTGCATGCTTACTCGAGCACCTGGAACTACATGGTCGACCATCATCCCATGTAGCTGGTCCCTCTCTCACTCAATGATTTATTTTCAGTAAATCATCAATTGATCAACAATCGATTAAAATTAGAGTTTATGAACTGAACGCTCTGCAAATCATATTTCTGAGCAAGTTCAAGCACTAATAATTTTATATTGATCCAGCAATCAACATATTGATTAATTATATAATATTCGGTCCAGCTACTAATATTTTAAATTAATATTTTATTTGGTCATGCTACCGATAATTGTTCAAGTGAGAAATATTTTCTTAGACTATCAATATTGATTCAACAATCAATATTCAGTAATCCATCAAACGAGCAATATTTTCTCAGACGGAAAGTAATATTATAATGTTTAATAATTCATCAATCGAGCAATATTCGCTCAGACGAGCAATATTTACCCGTGCTATGAACTCTACATATGTCCCAGCAGACATGTTCAATCCATGAATCATAGAGCATTCGTCAATCATGCTCGACTCAACAAAACTTAGACTCATCGTCTAATCAAGTAAACAACTGATTAATTGAATACACATCTGCCTTGCAGACTCCACGTTCGTGAGACATCATTCACGTCTGTAGATGGTGGATTTTCGACAAGGTCTAAGATCCTAAACCCATAATTGTATATGCTCCTGATCCAACAATCATATGAGTATTGAGGCTCAATGTCTCTTATTGAAAGCATGAAAGTTCATGCCACAAAATCTCTACCTGAGAATACTGTCTCTCAGAGTATATGTAAATATGTAGTCTCTCAGCTGAGGCAACGACATATCTCATGAATACTGAGCAATTTCAGTATTTACTTCTATATAAAATCGAAATATTGGACGGCTCCTAAACAGCTTGCCTGCTAGTATAAAGCAATAACGTCTTCAGGATGTAACAATGTTTTCCCTGACTATATAAAAGAAATATGACACTTCAACAAGCTCATATCACTCAATTCCTGAATAATTAATGCTCCTAGATGATTATGCTAGTTGTAGGTGTAAATTATCTACAGATCCAGGTGGCAACATCCTAGAACCGGTGTACCCAAATACGAAGAGACGCGAAGCATAGAGCGAAGATTATCGGGCGCGAGATTTAAGGAGCCAGTGGATCGGGCGTAATAATGTCGGACAAGACATGACCCAGACTTCTGATAAAGCTGACAGGATAAGGCGTGGCGGGTCAAACGAGGAACTATGGTCAAACGAATAAAGAAGAACGGGTCACATCGGATAACCATAAAGACGACAGAAAAGATAGGCGACATCGCGTTAATAATGCACCTAAAAAGATTGGCCCGAACGGAGGATAGGCGAGGAGTCAGGATACATCGGCCACATGAGACGATGTGAACCGACCCGATCACAGAACTGATAAATAGATGTAACATGACCAACACCTTAATTTCGTTGTATAGAACTTCTCCTATAAATAGAGGGACTTGTATTCAAGAGAGGTAGGTTGTATTTTGAGGGAGAGAAAAGGAGAAAAACTCGAGTAAGCACGAAGAAGAAGAAAAGTGAGTAGTAAGTGCATCTTGTAAGGAAATCCCACGGAGAGAAACACCTTTGTAACACTTCAAAGTAATAAGATTCATCCTTTCACCCCCGTGGACGTAGGTAATCATACCGAACCACGTAAATCTTGTGTTCATTGTGGAGTGTTTACTTTCATTTGATATGAGCATTGCGTTCTATCCTTTGGATGTAGTTTGTAGTAAAATGCATCTACATTCTGGCGCCGACTAAGGGGACACGACTAAGATCTCGGATACCTTGCCGTAAAAACCTTCAGAGACGATCAACAGCTCCTCAATACACGATTAACGTGTTGAAGTTGAAGCTATGATGAACTCTGTTGGCCGAAAGAACGGTTGTTTTGAGTCATTTACTTCAAAGCCAGAACAGTAGCAGCGTCTTTTTAACATCTTCAACAATTTGATCAACAGAGAGACTTCACGAGCTCACCATCGACTAACATTTCGGGTTAGAAGCTATGTGAAGAATCTGTTGAAAGGACGACTGTTTGTTCTTGATAGTTGTATAATTGATAGCGTTAAACGAGTTGTTTTTAGCTACGGCATGAAGTCGGGTGCTTGGAATAACCAAAAGTTTGTGTTTGTAGCTGTTTTCATCGTGAGATAAACTGTCAAACCGTATAGAATTTTTTAACCGGCGGTGTAGCATAAGTCGTCGGAGAGTTCATAATTAGATCTCGAGAAAGTGGAGATGGTACAAGTATGATTTGATTCTAGGGGTTGCTTGCCGTACTTTTTTCTAAGCATCATGTGCATAAGATCAATGATTTGGAACATGTAGAATAAAGGACAAAACTAACTTAAATGCATAGGTCGAGTACAGAGAGCGACGTCGTACGGAGTGATAGCGACGGGAAAATGAGGTCAGCCACAGATTCAGCATAGGGAAAAAATAGGGTAGAAGGATAGTACCCACCTAACAACTGAAGTAGATCTTACACAGTGACAACAGTCGTACATTCGAACTTTTTGCCCTTATGTATGAATTTTTTATTTTGAATATTAGGTCAAAGTAAGGGGTTCTTTTCGTATTTGCTGACGTAGGGACGGGCGATACTCGGCTTATCACGCGACGTGACCGATGGCTAGCACTTCAGGGACGATTAGGATGTTAAGGAATCGTACAATCACTAGCAGCAGCATGCAGGCAGGGATAACGGGGCAGAGGCAAGAAGACAGTCGCCAACCACCGCCCGAGGAATCTCATGCAGTTGCGCGAGGAATGCCTGTTGTAGACGAGGAAATAGATTTGGGGCGAGACGATAACACCTTACCTCTGGACCAGGTTATACCGACTCAGAGGAGAGTTAACCAAATTGATGGACTCACAGCTTCAGACACCGATGACGATTAGGAAGCACTTGCAGCACAAGCTCAGAGGCAAAGAATGAGGCAACAAGCTGAGTACCAGAAAGCCTTGGGAAGGGAACAAGAGCGTCTTAGGCAGATTCAGCTGGGGCGAGAAGCAGCCAGTAACATCGGCCCGACAACTATTCACGCGGTCGATCGTGTAACCAACCCGATACTACCCCCACCACCCACATCTGCACCATTACAGCCTCGGCCACACCAACCCAATGGACATTCCAGTCATGAAAGTACGGACCCGACGTTGTTGGCCATTTTGGAGAGTCAGAGGAGACAAGAAGCGGCACTAAGGGAACTTCAGCAGCGGAATTTAGCCTTGGACTATGAGAACTACTAGCTGAGAAACCAACGGACCAGATCAAGATGGTCGTCCATCCGAGGGACATCGGGTTATCGTGGCCGATCCGAACACTCACCACCCACGATTGGGCCAAGTAACCTTAATCATCCCAATCAGTCGGGTCAGCCACCACTACCTCCGATACCCCCACGCAGAGATATGGACTACCCGAGGACTCGTCCACCGACGAAGAAAGGCGAGGAAGGGACGAGCGACAAGATCAGACAACTAAAGCCAAACTTAAGGAGTTGGAAGCAAAAATCAAGGAACTCTCGGGCAGAAGCGAAGAGAATAAGTTGGCCGGGATTATAAGTGAAGCCGAGAAGACACCTTTCTCTCAAGAACTGGAACAAATGCCGTTCCCACCTAAGTGTACTTTACCTTCATTTCCTTCTAGATTTGATGGAACAGGCGATGCGATCGAGCATCTTAAGATGTATACCATGTCACTAATCCAATGGAGAAGCAACCTGGTAGTTATGTGCAAATTCTTTCCAGCTAGTTTGGAGGGCGAGGCGCGATATTGGTTTTATTCGCTCACACCTGGTTCGATTAACGGGTACGATGCGCTAGTCTAGGCCTTCCTTGAGACCTACATGCATAACAGTCGACCTCGGCCAAGAATGAACAAGCTGTTTACTCTCGCCCGAAGATTCAGAGAGCCCTTGAGAACCCTGACCGACAGGTGGAGGAAACTGTGTACTGAAATTGGGAAGGTACCGGTGGACCAAGCCATCTTTGGGTTTGAAAACGCATTGGGGAGATCGGACCCCATCTGGATTTCCATGTTTTCTGAAAAACCTAAAACCTTAAAGGAGATGAGAAGAATGCAAGAACACTACATCGCCTTGGAAGAAAATTCAGGCCGAATCAAGAGATAGAGGAGTACAAGAAGCCAGTGCTGAAGTTGGTACCGAAACTAAAATGGTCATGGACGACCATATCAGGCGATCAGAAAAGAGATCGGACCCGCCCCCGAGGAGCAGTGAGAAGAGGGAATGGATGGCCAATGGGAAGAAGCCAAAGCAGGAAGCCCGATCGTATACCCCTCTAAACGCTTATTTGGAAGAGGTGTTCAAGGAAGTTGAGAAGAGAAACGACATCAACTACCCAACATCAAGGGGGGTACAGTTCCAAGAGACCCGAGACCATCCTGAATACTGTCACTACCATCAGTACAGGGGCCATTCCACAAACAACTGTCGAGAAGTGAAAGATATCGTTCAACACCTTATCCGCGATGGATATTTGAGGCAATATGTTCGACACCCCCCTCGGTCGGAAGCAACACCCGACGCACCAGTTCATCAAGTCCGCATCGATAGGGCGAGTCAGTCCATAAGCACCATTTCACATTCGGATATGCAAAACTACACCCTCGGCCCAGCAATCACCACCAGGATCCATAAAAGGGACCGTGAAGGTAAAGAGATATTTAGCGTAGCCAAGTCCCTTCCAATGGAACCTTGGATGACACTGCGCATTTCGTTCTCGGCTAAGGATGTTCAGCAAACGGACAGGCACACAGTGATCCACTGGTCATCACGCTATTGATTGAGAAGTGGGGAGTAAGAAGGATTCTCGTGGATAGCGGAAGTTCAGTCGAGGTGCTATTCTAAGAAAAATTCAGAAGAATGAAACTCTCAGACGACATGCTCGTCCCATCAACATATCGCATCTACGGATTTAATGGCACAGTAACCATCCCAAAGGGCGAAGTAAATTTGAGGGTTTCAGATGGTGGTGGCTACCTCGACACACTAACCACCTTTTGTGTGGTCGACGTCGCCTCACCTTATGAGGCCATTATCGGGCGACCATGGATTGCTGGGATTAAGGGAGTAGCATCGGCATACCATCAAAGGTTAAGATTCCCGACTTGCAAGGGAATAGCGGAAGTTGTGGGCGACTCCCAGGCGGCATGACAATGCATGAAAGTTGATATAGAAATAAATGAAGAATGGCGAGCTCGGCAAAGGCAAGAAAAGAACAAAGCAAAGGAAGTGAAAGCGGCAAAAGAATTGGAGGAGGTGATTTCACAAGCGGTCCTGGCACACAAGACTCGAGAACAAGACCCTTTATAGCAATTAAAGGAAGCGACCCCAGTCAGGGAGACCAAA
This sequence comes from Papaver bracteatum, assembly GCA_023529315.1. NCBI lineage: Eukaryota > Viridiplantae > Streptophyta > Magnoliopsida > Ranunculales > Papaveraceae > Papaver > Papaver bracteatum. Next base: position 1,742,454 of record JAJJWX010002698.1, read on the forward strand.
TCAAACTTCTCGACAGTCGAGCCGACTAGAGAAGTAAACTTGGGAATGATAGAAGAACCCAAGATAGTGAGGATCGGGGCATTACTATCGGACGAACAAGCAAGTAAACTCACGATGCTATTAAAAGAAAACCTGGATGCATTCTTTTGGGAAGTGCATGATTTGGAGGGTATTGACCCGAAGGTCTGCTGTCACCACTTAAAAATTGATCTGAGGTTCAAACCGGTTAGACAAAAAATGAGGCGTATCGCGCCAGAGTTACAAGCAGCGGTTGAGGTCGAGCTGAAGAAGTTACAAGAATCCGGAATAATAAGGAAGTCCCACTACCCACAGTGGATATCTAACATGGTCGTGGTAACGAAAAAGAAAGGGGGAGTCAGAATATGTATTGATTTCAGCGACTTGAACAAGGCCTGCCCGAAGGACAGTTTCCCCCTTCCCAGCATAGATCAACTAGTATAATCAATAGTGGGATACGAAGCGATGACCTTAATGGACGGATACATGGGCTACAACCAAATACCATTGGCGCCCGAGGACCAGGAACACACTTCCTTCTTCACACCAAGAGGATTATATTGTTACACCAAGATGCCATTCGGACTTAGGAACGCCGGGGCTACGTACCAGAGATTGGTAGGCGACATGTTTGAAGACAAGATTCACGATACATAGAAGTTTACGTGGACGACATGTAAGTTAAGAGTCGGAAATCAAAAAACCACGTCCGAGACCTTCGAGAGATTTTTCAGACAATGAGGAAACACAAAATGAAAATTAACCCTGCCAAGTGCGACTTATGGGTCACGTCGGGGAAATTCCTAGGCTACATCATCACCCCTAGGGGAATAGAAGCATATCCCGAGAAGGTACGAGCCGTCCTTGAAATGCCATCCCCCGCAACGGTAAAAGACGTGCATAAACTAAACGGTTGCATAGCCACATTGGGGCGATTCGTATCACGGTCATCGGACAAATGCAAGGCCTTTTACGACATCTTGAAGAAAGGAGAAAAATTCCAATGGACGGACACCAGCGAAGAGGCCTTTCAAAATATCAAGCTACATCTAGCTAGCCTCCCGGTTCTTCAAAGGCCCGAGCCGTCAGAAATTCTCACTCTATACTTAGGCGCGACACCCTATGCCATCAGTGCGGTATTGGTCAAAACAGAGATAGGCGTGGAGAAGCCGGTATACTTCGCTAGCAAAACCTTAAGTCCGGCCGAGAAGAACTACACCAGAATGGAGAAAATGGTGCTCGCACTAGCCTTTGATGCCTCTAAATTACGAACATATTTTCAAGCTCATCGAATACGGGTGCTCACCAAATCGCCTATCGAAGCGGTCTTGGATAGTGCTGGGCGATCGGGGAGAATCTCCAAGTGGGGAGCCATAATTAAACAATATGACGTGATATACGAGACAAGAACCGCGATCAAAGGGCAAGTAGTGGCCGATTTCTTGGCAGATTTCCCCCTCAGTGATGAGGACGAGGTAGAAGATATACCGGGAATGGCAGAAGAACAAGAGGAGCCAGCGGACCTACTAGCCTCCAGTAGTTCAACACGATAGGAAGTATTTGTTGATGGGGCATCAAACAAAGACGGATCGGGTCTCGGGTTGGTGTTTACCACGCCAAAGGGGAGGAAAATCGTGCATTCGTTCAGGTTAGAATTCAAGGCGACAAACAATGTCACCGAGTATGAGGCGGTGATCCATGCCTTACGAATAATTGTGGAAATGGGGCTGCATGAGGTTCGATTGACTAGTGACTCACAACTAGTGATCCGGAAAATTACGGGCCAATACGCTACATACGATCCGGTGCTGCAAAAATATTGGGAGCTCGCCCAATTTTACATCGAGCAAATACCAGATATTAAGTTCCGCCATATCTGCTGAATGGATAACAGACACTTGACGCTCTATCGTACATCGCCTCACAACTAGTAGACCCGAGCATCGAAGGGATACGCGTTATGAGGCTTCTTAACCCGTCTATCCCAGAAACACCAGACGTACGGATCGAGGTCGCCGTTAGCACAGTCGAGAGATACAAAGAAGGATACTGGAGAAAGCCAATACATCAATACTTAGAGACGGGTGAGATACCTAAGAGTCGGCCCGAGATGAACAAAATCAAAAGCAAATCGGGCGCCTACGAGTTAAGGGAAGGGATCTTATATCGAAAATCTTACCTAGGACCACTCCTACGATGCTTAAGCAGGGAAGATGGCCATATAATCCTACACGAGCTACACTATGGGGCGGCTGGAAATCACAGCTCGGGAAGAAGTTTTTCTATTAAGGCAAAAACAATGGGCTACTTTTGGATGTATATGAACGAGGACGCAAAGCAAATGGCAAGAGCTTGCGAAGAATGTCAACGTTTTGGGAAGAAAATCCATGCTCCCGGCGTACCGTTGAACTCAATCATAAGTCCGTATCCCTTTGCTAAATGGGGGGTGGACATTGTCGGGCCATTACATGTAGGAACGGGGCAAAGGAAGTATTTGATCCTGGCCACTGATTACTTTACCAAATGGGTAGAGGAGGCACCACTAAGGCATATTCGGGACAAATGTGTCTTTAAGTTTATTTGGGAACATATCATTTGTCGCTTCGGGGTCCCGGCTGCAATCGTCTCTGATAATGGAAAACAACTACAGGGCGAGAACATCGATCTTCTATTCAACACTTACAACATCAGGAAGAGCAAAGCTACCCCGATTTACCCCCAGTGCAATGGGCAGGCCGAGATCACTAATAAGACAATCGCCGATAACATGAAGAAAAAACTGGACGGGGAATATGGCAACTGGTACGAGGAGCTATATAACGTCCTATGGGAATACAAGACCACACGAAGGGAAGCTACGGGATTCTCTCCATTCATGCTTACCTACGGAACCGAGGCGATTCTACCAACAGAAGGGATGATTCCTACCACAAGAACCGAAGCTTGGAGGCGAAACGTGTCATCCGATCTGATCTTGGCTAAACTCGACGACTTGGAAGAAACAAGAGAAATGGCGTTACAAAAAATGGAAAATTATCAAAGGAGGTTACAACGGGAATACAACAAGCGCGTTCGACCAAGAGAATTTCATCTCGGGCAGCAGGTATTGAAATTTCTTGCCGAATGGGAGCGCGACAAAAAAGGAGGAAAACTAGCACCAAAGTGGGGTGGGCCATATATAATCAAATCTAAGGCGGGCGAGGGATCATATCGACTACTGCGACTCGACGGAACAAGAGAGCTCAAACCATGGAACATCTGATTCCTGAAACTCTACCATCCTTGACAAGCGATGCGGAAAAACGGTAAGAAAACGTGTCTTCTATCTCTGTGAAACCGTGAGGGGTATGGGATAGGGCATGAGCGACTAATGGTCATTCGTACTCGGGGCAATGCCAGTATGGAAGTGCCGAGGTGACTTACACTCGAATGGTCATTCGTACTCGGGGCAAAGCCAGTGTGGAAGTGCCAAGGTGACTTACACTCGAATGGGCATTCGTACTCGGGGCAACGCCAGTGTGGAAGTTCCGAGGTGCCTTACAGTCGCCTGGCTATTCGAACTCTGGGCAGTGGCAGTGTGCAAGTGCCGAGGTAGCCTAAGGGTTCAAGTGGTTGGAAACCAATTCCAAAGGTTGTTTAGACGCGAGGTCTACTCAGTTAGGTGGCCTACTTACATCTGAAAGGTCACCACCATCGCAAGTGGGCGTGTCCACTTGCCCGATATCGGTTGGTCGATAACCACTCCGGATTGTCGGGCCTAGAACTAGGATGACTGGTACCCTTCCACTGAATCCAAAGAAATAGTGATGAGATACCCCAATCAGGACATGGCATAGGGCCCGATGACCCTCCTTGTTGGGTGTGTTCGACAGAAATGGTTAGAATACTGAATTACTTGAACAATGATTGCAGGAATAACATATGAAACAAAGAAGAACTCGATTGCGTCATGCGACTATTAAGAAAATACGAAAAGCGTCATGTGACCAAGCGAAATGAAGCGTCTAATGAAAATAAAAAAAAACACCATCGGTGACGCAGCACCCCCATTAAAACAAACAAGCGAGGTAGCGGAAATTAAAAAGGGGAGAAGTGTTTAGAGAGATTTACAACCCGATGGAAGGGGCAACATAGTGACGCAGCACCACAAAAAGAAAGTTTAAGCCTGGGAGGAGCCGCGCCGGCCTTCCTCTGCGCGACCTCGAGCCGCTTCTTCTCCACCCAGTCTATAATGCCCGCCTGAACCTTTTGGTCTAACTCTTCCACATGAGCGACGCGTTCATCCTCGAGTTGTTGGGTAATCTGGGAAGCGTTTTCCTCAGCTTCAGCTAACTTGGAGCTCAAATCGACCTCGGCTTGTTTCAATCGGAGAACCTCCAGATCTAGCTCCCGAGAGCGTTTTTGCTCAACTAAAAAATCACAAAGACAAAATGTTATTCATCGGGTACATTTTTGCAAGAATAAAGCGCAATCTAGATCTAAAAGAACGGCCTCAACACATCGTCTAAGAGACCTGACAGGGCGGGTAACACCGACTTAAGCGACTCTACCGACTTGGACAACTCATCCTCGGCCTTGGACAACTTCAGGGTTAATTTGTTATAGTGTTGCTCATTGAACTCGTTACTGGGGCAATACTTCTTATGCTCGGTTCAATCGTCCATTAACCGATTACGCGACGCTTGGAGCACTGCAAGCTGCGATCTACTCCAATCTAAATCGCCCACAACTTTATCAAATTCACTCACTCGGCCCAGTAAATCGCTATTAGCTCGCTCCACCACATCTTTATCTCTCAGTATTCGAGGACGGTCCTCGTGAATGTCTCGATTCTGTAATTGTAGAGCGTATACCCTTTGCTCCAAACTTGTGGGTAAAGCAGCTTTTTCAGCAGCAAGGCGCTGAAAAGATCCCAAGTGAGCCCGTAAATTATCCATCTCTGCAGGATCATAATCAAACCGGCGACGTCGTTCTAACTCGTCTTCAAGTCTTGAAATTTCCTCAGTTTGACGGTCTATTTTGTCGTCTTTGTTTGCCATTCGTTGGCGAAGATTTTCCACTAGATCCTTCTCAATATCCCATTTTCTCTTCATAATTCTAAACTCCGAAGTAGCATCTATACCTATACTAGATACCTCGTCTAGGAAGAAGGACACCCGACTTAGGATACTGGCACGATAAACTCAATCAACACAAGTTAAGAATGATCATATACCTTGAGCATCGACAAGTTTGATCTCAAGCTCGTTCGCGCGACCCTTCTCATTCTGAAGTTGAAGTTGGAGAGACTCTATGAACTGCTTATCTCGAAGGCGATTGGCGGCATCCAAGCGTACGCGGTTCATAATCTAACACAAACAAAATAGTTTGCATCATAAGCGACACTAAGAAAAAGAAATTTGAAGCGGGGCATTACCATACAGAAATGAGTCTCTCACCACAGTGTAAAGTGTCAGGGCGATGTCGCCATAACGGGGCACAACATTCAACATTTCCTCATCAGTATACTTCCCAAAGTTGGAGGAAGTAAGCGCACCCAAGGAGTTCATGATCGGGCCAGAGACATTAAATGAAGTTTCAGCACTAGAAGACGATCCCTCAGTAATCCGGGGCACATAAGGAAGCTCTACCGGTACATCAGTAACGACCTTCTCTACGACGGTAGTCTCCGAGGGCTCCTGTTGGTCACCCATACCTTGTTCATCGCCTTTGTCACCCGACACATTCTCTCCAAACATCTCATCCTCATCGGAAAGATCAATGATGGGGCTCGTCTTCGGCGGTGGCTTAGAAATTTGTTTATCTCTACCAGGATTATGCCTCAACGGAGTGGGGTCAACATCGCCCGCGTCATCATCATCGTGCCTTGGGTGTTTCTGCAAAAGTGTCTCGTCAGAACATGTGAAGGCAAAAAAACAGGGGCAAGTACATGTACTTATAAGAAAATCATTATGTTTGTTACCTTCCCCTGGTCTTCCTCAACCCTTGTGCCAGCACCTCTTTTCCTAGATCCTATAGTCTTGGTGGAGCCGACCTGAGATTTTTAAACAACAACAAATGACTAACTAACGCCCGAAGCTAACAAGATGAAAATCAAGAAAAGCGCATACCTTATCAGCCTTGTCATCATTAACCACCCAGAAAGAATAGGGCTCGACGGGAAAAGTAGGCGACGGGAAGTCACCATGAAGGATCGGACCTCGGACTAGAAGCGGAACTCGGGGATAAATCGGGTCATTAGAATGGCGGGCTCGCTTGTTGGAACCCTGGCCGATGGGATCGGCATCCAGCATCATCCTTTCAACACCCTCGGGCATAGTTTTGACCCGATGAGGACTAGCAGCAAAACCGGCAAGATCTCCTAAGGTTGAAGTACCAGCTCGATAGTTGACAAGGAAATTGGCAACGGTATACTCAGGAGCGTCCTCGGGCTTGTAGGTCGACCACTCGGCGGTAGAACCATGACCATCGCGGCGATCCCTCCACTCGTTCATAATTCGAAAAGTATTGCCAGTCCATTGAGCTAAAGCACGAGAAGGCCGAATCTGGGAAAAAATCTCGTAATAAAATGGGCTATCAGGGTTGTATAAGGGAAGACGAAGGCCCAGCTCCAGTTGACCCAAGGTGATGACCACACAATCAGCCGACTACTCGTGCTTCTTCATATCGGTTTTCTTCAAGATAACGTTTCGGCCCCAGAGAAGGGTCACTTCGTAATTTTGAAGATCGTACTTCTCCTTCAGATACTCAATGAACTCTTCATCAGAGAGATCCTTCACCCTTTTCTCCGACCTGCACGAAATAGAAGAAGAGCTATCAGCAAAATAGATTTTATCGCGCGATCATCATACCGAGAAGGACTTTCAAGCAAAAACAGAGAAGCAAGGGGAGGAGCATCAAACTCGGAAAAAACGTCGTCAATAGACCTTTTCTCAATCATGGAAGGAGAAGAAGAAGCCATTAATGGAGATAATACAAAGCTCGGTTTCCAACAAAAAAAGCTGAGGCGACAAAAACTACTGTAACGATTAGGGAAGAGGAGATGAAGGAAGAAAAATAAGAAATCTAGGGTTTTTAAGCGCAAAGTAACGAAGAAATCCTGAAGAAAAGGTTGAAATGGCGGAAGTAAGAAGTGGAGAAGAAGAAGGAAAAGAAAAAATGAGCGGGCTATTTAAAGAGAACAAGTTGTAACCGATGGCAACAGTTACATGTAATAAAGTGGGGATAGTGGGGCGCTGCATGGCGAGATCTGCGGCATGGACGAGGACGTGGCGGTTGAAACGACTTTCTTCCACTTGTGTCTGCTACACGAGCGAAAGAAGGGGCATAAATGTAGGTGTAAATTATCTACAGATACAGGTGGAAACATCCTAGAACCGGTGTACCCAAATACGAAGAGACGCGAAGCATAGAGCGAAGATTATCGGGCTCGAGATTTAAGGAGCCACGTGGATCATGCGTAATAATGTCGGACAAGACATGACCCATACTTCTGATAAAGCTGACAGGATAAGGCGTGGCGGGTCAAACGAGGAACTATGGTCAAACGAATAAAGAAGAACGGGTCACATCGGATAACCATAAAGACGACAGAAAAGATAAGCGACATCGCGTTAATAATGCACCTAAAAAGATCGGCCCGAACGGAGGATAGGCGAGGAGTCAGGATACATCGGCCACATGAGACGACGTGAACCGGCCCGATCACAGAACTGATAAATAGATGTAACATGACCAACACCTTAATTTCGTTGTACAGAACTTCTCCTATAAATAGAGGGACTTGTATTCAAGAGAGGTAGGTTGTATTTTGAGGGAGAGAAAAGGAGAAAAACTCGAGTAAGAACGAAGAAGAAGAAAAGTGAGTAGTAAGTTCATCTTGTAAGGAAATCCCACGGAGAGCAACACCTTTGTAACAATTCAAAGTAATAAGATTCATCCTTTCACCCCCGTGGACGTAGGTAATCATACCGAACCACGTAAATCTTGTGTTCATTGTGGAGTGTTTACTTTCATTTGAGATGAGCATTGCGTTCTATCCTTTGGATGTAGTTTGTAGTAAAATGCATATACACTAGTATAGAGCCATCAATTAATTATTCTTAAAATCATTAGATTCATTAACTGAATCCCTGGAAAATATTCAATATTTTTCATAATATTTCGTTACTTCAATTTTATGGTTCTTCCCAGCAGAATTCCATGGATTAGTAATAAATATTCAACACATGGGCATCTGAGGTACCTTCGAGTAAACCTCGACCAAAATGGTGCGAGTGTACTTAGCAATAATACACCAACGAGCACCTGAATGCACGAACGAGTATTTCAAAATACGACGAGACGATGAACCTATGCAAAATAGGAATGAAAATAATAAATAATAAAATATGAACCAAGACGCTGAGGGATTGGGCTCACCGGTCGTGTTGTGACTAATCCCACGTCTAATTTTATATTTTATCATTTTTTTTTTATTTTCCTTGATCTTATGAAAATCCTTTCATTTGAACAAATATCCTTCGTTTTAAGGAAAATTCTCCGTTTCATGGTATTTCCTTCGCATCAAGGAAATAATATAAAATTAGGAAAGGTGTCATGGGACCGTGTATACTAGCTGGCCGGCTATGCCCTAGTCATGGCCGGTCCCACACCTCATGATTCCTCAATATTTTATTATTATTTCCCTAATCTCATGAAAACTCTTTAATCTCATGATATTTCCTTCAAATCATTAAAATTAATAAAAAAAATTAGGGAAACTCGTGGGACCGGGCCCTAGCCGTCCGGTCATGCCCTAGACGGTCCCACATGCCCCTTATTTTTATAATTATTATTTTTATGTTTCCTTGATCCCATGAAATTCCTTGATTTCATGATGTTTCCTTCAAATTATGAAAATTCCTTCAAATCATGAAATAATACATAAAATTAGGGAAAACTCACGGGACCGGGCCCAAGCCGGTCCCACACACCCCTTATTTTTTTTTTATTATTATTATTTATGTTTTCCTCATCTCATGGAAGCTCCTTGGTTTCAACAAACTCCTTGATTTTATGATATTTCCCTAACATCATGAAAAATATTATAAAATTAGGAAAAATGCCGTGGGACTGGGCTCTTTGGCCGGACGGCCATGCCTTGGCCATAGAATGTCCCACACTTCATGATTCCTTCATTTTTTATTATTTTCCTTCATCTCATGAAGTTTTCACGGTTTCGGCAAAAATCCTTGATTTCTTCATATTTTCCCAAATGGTTGCTCAAACGCACATCATAAAATATCAAAATTCTCAGGACTGAGAAACAAACACTTTGGTGACATGAGCATGTTACCTTGACCTACCAAGGTTGTCTCTTTGGATTGCAAGGATCCGGTCCCACGTATTTTCACAATTTGACCTAATTTACGCAATTGCACGTATTAGGTCCAAAACTCTTCCAAACAATTTGGAGCTTCATGGAATGACCGTTATTCGATCCCGTAACCACCCAGGTCCGGTTTCATGACCCCTTGGTTGGTCCCTCATCTCTTCATAATTAATTAGGTTTTATCACCTAAGGCTCAGACGAGCATTATTTTAATGATTAAACCAGCATTTAATAGTCTTTTATATCAACAAATCAACAAGTCTTCAAGAGACTTTAGTATTGGATCACGTGAGCATCTGGGCGCCACATAGTCGACCCATAATCCCATGTAGCTGGTCCCTCCTTCACTCAGTGGATTATTTTCAATAAATCATCAATTGATCAAATTAGGATTTTGAGTCCAGGGTTCATAATTCCAGATTCAAACGCTAATAATTTTACGTTGATCTCATGATCAACATTTTATTAATTATACTCGGTTCAGTTGCCAGTATTTTAATTTAATACTTTATTTGGTCACGCAACCAATAATTCATCAAACGAGCAACATTTGCTCAGATGAGCAATATTTGTTCAAACCAAGGAATATTGGTTCAACTATCAATATTCAACAAATCATCGAACGAGCAATATTTGCTCACGTTAACTATGTTTATTCATACATTATACCTCTATGTCAACATACATGTTCAATTCGTGAGTCTCAGAATATTTGCAAATCATGTTCGACTCAACAATACAAGGAATCATCGTCCCATGAAGTCATCAACTGACTAACTAAATATACGTCTTCCTTGTAGACTCCACAATCACACGAGACATCAATTATGTTACATGGGGGATATTAACTAGGGTTTTGGTCGGCAGTCTATGACACGTGTGTTCATACACACAATGATAATGTGAGAAAGTCGTGCAATCTGTTGAAGGAGTTAGCAAATTAGTGGATGGAAAATCAACCAAGTCTCCGCACGTTGAGCAACTGGTTTTAACGCGATTTCCACTTCCCCACTCTTTGATTCCATCAACTATCACACTTCATGGGATCATGGTGTTTACAATTCTAGCAATATAAATAAATCTTTGAATCATGATTGAAACAAGTACAATCTTACGTCAAACAGACAACAAGAGATTAACAACTCAACATCTGAGCAATTACTCTCAATAGAGCAAATTCAATCATTCAGAACTTATCTTATTTCAGAATACACAAACACACCTACAATCTTCGATCACCATTGATCTCACACATTTCTCAGCTTCCCTTCTACAGATCGACCCATCATCTCTTGTGACCGAATTTACTCTAGAACGACAATTGTCTTGGTTTAGGATGGAGTACTACAGATTGATCTCTCGAATTCAAAGCACTCCCTTCTTGCAGTGCATCTATGTGAGGTTTGACAGTTCGCTCGGTTTAAGGAGTTTCCCCCGCACGGTCGTCTCCTGATCGGTTGTCAATCGACACAAATATAATTACACTTTCTTACTACTCAAAATATAAATATAGCAAGGGAAAGAAAGGATCGATCCCACAGAGAGGTCTAGGTTGTCTCGTTGTTTCGGTTTCCTATATAAAATAACGGGAGTTTTCTGATTTTTATATACTAAAATAAAATAAAAGCAAAGCAATAAAAAGTAAAGCACACAAATCAAGGTAGTGAGAATATTGGTTAAGGATTCATCTTCATTCACAAATATGTTTTCTTCACAATAACTAGAATTGATATTATAATCTCAACTTTTATCAAAATCCCTAGAATACCTTGATCGCAAGAATATCCCGCAAATCTCCTTTTGTCATCAACAAACACATTAAAAGATGCGAGTATGAGTTCTATCTAAAAGAACAACCTAACGTGTAAAAGAACTAATCAAGTTTAATTCCCTAGATGCATTAAGTTCTATGAAATCAGGCCAATCAAAGCACTCGAACGTGGAAAACGCACTAATTCAATTTAACAAAGGTCACAATTCACTTGTGATTATTAGGATGTATCACTACAAGAAATATTCACAATTATGATACTTGTATTCAAGGATTATCACTTTTACGTATAATAAACCCTAAACTAGCAATAGATATGATTATGAGTTCTACCAATTTGCAACTTGACAAAACAATCAATCAAATCATACAACTATATTTTCAGAGAATCGTAAACGATAAATATGAGACAAAACTAATATATTGGATCAAAGAATCATTTTATGTGAAATCCGATTATTCCATAACCAATAATAAACTTAAGTACTCATGTTAATGGAGTTCATAACAAGAAGAAAAAGAAACCCTATCATGTTCACAAACCCTAGAAAAAAGTAGTAGATATGATCAAAAGATATTAAGATGATAAGTCATAAAAAGATCCATGGTTTTGAGAAAATACTTCTCTTTTATAGCTCTTCTTGTTCCAAAATTAGGTTTAGCCTTCAAAATCTTCAAGTCTACGTCCATCTACTAGTCCACCAAGCCCAGGTGTGAGAAATATGTCTCTGGAAATTTTGGGTCCAAAACTGGTCGTCGGACTGCTGACGTCATCGCCGGAATCCGGTCGCCGGGAAATTATCTCTGGCCACCTTTTTCATCAGACACTGTCACTAGGCAATTATACACTTCCAGTAGCTCAACTTTGCTTCTCTGCAGTCCACACATTCACAAAAACCATTTTAGCCAATTCCTTGTTTCTTGCGAAAACGTACCCAAAAGCGTGGTTCGTAGCTCATATGTCCGGCCGCCAACTCTTTCGTTCGACTCATACCCGCCTCACGATTCACTGAAATATTATGATTAACACTCTCGGTTCAGAATTCAGATACCCGGAACTAGTATCACCGGCGCGCCATTTTCGCTCGCTTTTCGCACAATTTCTACAGCTGGTTGCAATATTCTGTTTCAAACTCTCATTCCTTCCAACCACCTCAGGACATACTTCACTGCCAAAACTACTCTGAAACTCACTTTCCATTCATTGATTACGGCAGCGACATCATTACATGGCAGAACCCAATACCACTAACTCAGGCCAAGCTCTATCTTGCACCAGAGACTGCACCTGCGATCCCCAATGACTGCAGCTTCATTGTTTCCAGTACCTGCATTTCCACAGCGCCAGTTCAGCTCAAAGCTGCAGCTCCACCAACAAGAGCACCACCTACATCTTTGTCTCAAACCAAAACCACAGCTTCCATTTCATCTGACCAGCTGCAACAAAACAGCTATATGACCACCATCAGCTCAACTTCCACCAATCTCGCCACTGGTTCCTTGTTCCGTTCACAGCTCGAGCCTCAACTGCCATAATCACATCCATCCATGTCACTAGCCAAAGTGCAACCTTGACTCCACCGATCTCTGCCAAAGCACCACAGTCAATCCCTTGTAGTTCAGCTCCATAATCTGCAGCTGCAACTTCCAGCTCTCAAAGACAGCTGCTCCATCTCCAGCAGCACCATATTTGCCTCAGCCTCCATTCCTTGTAGCTATGCACTAGTTTACTGTTGCGACTTCCACTTCAACTTCCAGCCAACAGCTTATTGTAGCCCTGTGCTCTCTGTAACTCAATTTCAGTTCCAGTGCATATATCTCATACCAACTTGCACCTGCTACTCCAATTTAGCTCCCCTGTAACTGATCACCAGAACCTTGCAACCATTTCAAGCCATCCCTGCTGCTACAGAACCAACCAACTCCCATTCTTCTTCACTGCCATCTTCCCTGTAAAATAGTCAATTCTAGCTCCTCCATTTAATCATCTTAAAACCCTTCATTCTCTGCTGAAAATTCAGTTCCATATGCTCAAGGCATCAACCAACTACTGCATCTTATAAACTCAATTCCAACACATCACCCAAGCCATTTCACATCATTCATGTCAGTTCCATCAACTCTTTGTTGTTCTGTAATTTCACACAGTCCAAAGCCATTAGCTGCTACCAGTACCACCATCATGAGCTCAACAACATCATTACAATTCAATTGATCTCAGTACCACCAGCTCTCTGCAATTTAGCTCAGTTCAACCACCACTTCAAATCCCATGGCTACAGCTCCCATGCAAGTTACCAGCAAACCACCACCAGTGTTCCACAAACTGAGTACTCTTCGATCTTCTTCTCTATCCAATTTATGGCTACCTTCTTGTCCACCAGTTCCATACTCACTTGCACACAAGCACCATTCTCAACTGCAATTTCATAATCATATGTGGCTCAAACTCCCAATTGATTCCTCTGAGCACAACCCTTCACCACCAAGAACCCTGCCACTAAACAGTCTTCCATTGACTGCAGCTGCTTCACTATTCCATGCTCCTGCAATTCAACACTAACCCATTAACAACATCTGAACATCAACAGCTGCAATACCTACTTCCCAGTCTGTCTTATATTTCAGCAAAACAGCACCACACACAAGAGAACTCAAACCCTAAATCACCTTCAACAACACCACCAAACCTGAATTTCAAAACTCATCTCTTGATTTAACCGAACGGCAGCAGCTTCCATTTCAACCTTCCATGTTTGTTCAAAACCTAATTTCTTCATAAGTCATTCTTCACAGAGCTTCGTTCTCCATTAATTCTTCGCTCAACATCTCTCAGATTCATTCTCGGAAAGAAACGGCAGCAATGGCTGCTGGTTAACTTTCTTCTCAATTTCAGGTGGAATTTGTGAATGAGAGGATGAGAACGATTGACTAAATCTCGATATAGGGTTATAGTGGGTTGGATTATCCTCCCCATTGCTGCATACGATCCACCCAATACGAGTGCCCTGAGTAACTTCATGGGTGCCTTTAACATTTCCATTTACAACAAAAATGGCCACCCTTTAACCGTGGCTAGGCTGTCTTTAATACTTCTTTAAAAGAGTTGTAGTAGTCCCTTAATATTGACTGGGCTCCCAATCGCCCGTGAAATGACTTTTTGCGCTTTACGCTCCAAACGGACGTTTTCTCATTCTTTTGCTCTGTATGACTCCAAAGTACCTAATAACTCAAACTCACACATAAGATACATAATTTACATGAAAACTCGCAAAGAAAGCATAAATACTAGATATAAAATTAGGTGTTTATCACACCTATCATCTCCTCAATTCCGTACAAACCAACAAATCGTTTTACCCCATCTACAACGTCACATGGGGAATATTAATTAAGGTTTTGGTCTGGTGGCCTACGACACGTGTGTTCATCCATGATGAGAAATGTGAGTAAGTCGTGCAATCAGTTGAGGGAGTTAGCAAAGTAGTGGGTGGACGATCAACCAAGTCTCCGCACTACCTAGAACTGGTTAAACCACGAATTACACTTCCCCACTATTTCACTCGAGCAACCGTCACACTTACTGGGACCAATGTGTCAATATTCTTGCAATATATAAATAAGTCTCCGAATTCATGATAAAACAGATAATTAGATATACATGAATTATCTCAAGAATCCTCATCTGAACAATCACTATCAACAGAGAAGAATTCAAACTTATTCGAACCCAGCAGTTCATTTCCAGAAACCTACAACACATTCACAATCCTTGTTCACCATTGATCTCACACACTTTTCAGCTTCCCTCCTACAAATCAACCCTCTTCCCTCTTTGTGACCGAATTGACTCTGGAACGTCCATTATCTTGGTTTAGGCTGGAGTCCTACATATTGATCTCTCGAACTCAAAGCACTCCCATGTAGTGCATCTATTTGAGGTTAAGCAGTTTGCTCGGTCGAGGAGTCTCATTCGCACGGTCATCTCTTCACTTTCCCAAAAAACCAGCAAATCATTTTTTCCCCATCAACACCTAGCTTGTAGCCTCCTATGGTGAAATCATCTATGCTATAAATATTATTGTTCTTGCTTAGTAGTGAGTTAATCTTACTGGGATGCGATTGTTAACTTTTTTTAGCAATTATAACATTGGCAGAAAATGACGAATACTACTATCGTCCAATCTTTTTATTATAGCTTGAGATGTTAGATCGACCGATAAAGAGTTTTTCCCTCTGAGTGAAAAAAGGTCTGGAACCCACTTTATACATTACATATTCCAGTGATAGAGAGTCTACCCAAACTAAAATTGGACTCCTCTCAGGAATTTCCTCCGTCAACCTAGCAACTTGTATTCAACTCATTTTTCAATTTAAACCACACGTCTTAGACTCTTAGGGCTGTACACTGGATTGTGCACTAATAAGGTGTTTGGATGTACACTCATAAGTTGTTTTTTTACTTTTGGAAGTCGAAAAGTCAGAAATCAGTTTGACAATAATTTTTCAAAACGACTTCTATAAACAAAAAAGTCAGCTTTGGTGAAACAAAATAGTTTTGCTCCTGACTTATGCTTCTGGAGAAGTAGTAGTCAAAAGAGAACTTTGGTTGGATACTCATTCAGAAGTTTCTTTTTAAGTTATGGAAGCAAAAAAGTCGGAAGTTAGTTTGGCTACACAATTTTAGAATGACTTCTGGAAGCAAAAAAATTAACTTTTTGTGAAGCAAAATGTTTTTGCTTATGACTTCTTCTCCTGGAAAAGCAGAAGCACTTTTACTTTTGATATCCAAACTTATTAAAATAAAAAATTAACTTTCCGAGTTCTAGATGTTATTTTAAAATTCTCAATCCAAACTGACTTCATACATTTTGATTTCTAGAAATATGTTCAGGCCTCCTAACCGAATTGCTCCTGAATCTAATGCGATGTTGGAAAATCTTTACTTCGGCGGTTCGGCCTTTAAACGTCCATGCAAATCCCATATCCCCTCCTTCCATGTTCCCTCGTGTCCCACTAATTAGATTTTAACATGTGGCTTCTTCTTTTTTCCATAATTTAATTATCTTATTTACGGTTAAAGATAAGTACAAAACATAAAAGCATATATATTGTTACCTTTTTTATCCCTTGAAACCAAAAATCCAAGCTTACGGTACCTTTTGTATAACAAAGTTTTTGCATCGAAAAGATTTTTCATTAAAGGGAAACACATCTAATAGGTTAATGATCTTCTAATAGATACGGTGCAATTACAACAGGTATTCTAATGATTTTAGTTATATCATTTTTAAGTCAATTACTGTACTTATTGCTGAGATCTTATGTTAAGACTTTAATTTATGTGATTAAATCGTAAAACCAAAACTATAAAGAGGAGATTTATGTGATTAAATCGTAAAACCAAAACCATAAAGAGGAGCTTAAAGTTTATATATTTGTTGGTTTGTAGGGTTTACACAACGGTGCTCAACTTGAAGAAGACATCTCCAGGTGCTGCGCAAATTGGATTTTGATAAGGGTATCGACTTAAAGAACACGATCTTTAACTAGAAATCATTTCAAAAAATTGTTGGATGATGATGCTTGAGAGAGAATTTGTTGAAGATCGTGATGAGTATTCTGCCAGTAATCTCAAAGTGTAGTGAAAAGAAAAAAGAAGAAAAGGGAAAAGTATAGATTTTGGTTCGAGAGATAAAAATGATAATAATATATATGATTTTATTTTCTTCTTTTATTTGTAACGGTAAACGAGATATTTAAATTAAGGAAAAAAAAGAAGCCACATGTCGAAATCTAACTAGTGGAATACGAGGACAAGGGACATGGGATCTGCACCTTTTAAACGAACACAACGTATCTTAACAATTGATACCTTAACATACCTGAAAAGAAAGTCATATTCCCCCGACTGGTCCAACTCCTTTGGTTGTCACTTTTCCAACTCAATTTAGGATCAGATCAAGAATAAGAATAAAGAGAAAAAAAAAAAAAACCAATTGTCCTCATCAAGAAAGTTACAAAGTTTCCAACCTAGGGTTTAGATCAACATCACTTTTTTCAATCGTGCGATAGACGACGAACCGACGTCGATCCTTTTACTCGTCGGCGCGTGTTAGTTAGACATTAGCATGTTAGCATTCGTTCAGACACGTATTTTCCACGTCATAACCACTGAATCTAAATGCATCAAACAGTTCCCTTTTTTTTGCATTAGTCAAATCTAATCAAAGAGTAACTAACAAACAAAATAATTCATCCAAAATAATGTTAGATTTAAATTTGAAAAATGCCTCTTATTGTCTTGGTTGAGAATTCTGTTTTAATGGAGTAGTTGAAAACCAGAAAGATTTTGAGTCAGGAAGTAATTTGATTTGGTTTTGGACCAAGAAGAAGTCAATAACACAAGAATCTGTAAGTTCTCTTTGAATCTTCTCTAGAATTATGAATTTGATGTAGTTATCAAGGTTGTATTCTTTTGAAAGTGTGTAAGTTGTTGTATTTTGGTTTATAGTGTGACAGAAGAAGATATGGATATAACAAAGATTTCACTTATACATCACATTGGTATTGTGCTTGTTGTATTATGGATCTTATCTACTTATGGATATTCCAACCCAGTTGTATATTTCTTATCATTAGTTTATCTCTATCAGGTAATTTTTAGTATCCTCTTATCTACTTATGGTTTTTTTCAGTTCATTTGTAGAAAATTGATTATGAACAATAATATCTAACTTTGGGTCACAGCTTCTTCATTTGCTTTTTCAATTTTTTCATTTTTCAGTTCATTTATAAAGATTGGTTATGGACAGGAATAACTAACTTTGTGTCACAGGTTCATGAGGGATATGTAGTGAAGTTACAGAAGAAACTACGATACGAAGAGAAGAAACAAGCCAATCAGAAAAGGGTGAGGATTCTCTCATTCTTTTTGGTTCCAGTCATCTTAACTAAATTGTTATTGTGTTAACTGTTGTGGTGGTGTTTTGTTTAATGCAGTTGCTTACGGATTCAGAAACAGTTCGATGGTTAAATGATGCGGTCGAGAAGTTATGGCCTATATGTATGGAACGAATTGCGTCACAGCAAATCCTTCTCCCAATTATGCCTTGGTTCTTGGAGAAGTACAAACCATGGACTGCTGTATGCCTTCCAATTTGCTTACATCAAAATATTCAACCTTTTACTTTGCTCTAAATTGCATTTGTTCAATATTTTGGTTTGGTCATTCTGATGAATGATAATTTTTCAGGAAGGTTTCTCACATGTGTACTGTGATTTGTATTTGCAGAAGGAAGCAATGGTTGAGAGCTTATATATGGGAAGGAACCCCCCAATGTTCACAGAAATGAGAGTTGTAGGTCAATCTTCTGGGGATGACCATTTGGTATGTAGTTCATTTGGCCTAGTTACTGTAGCGCCTCCAAGTATTTGACTATCGATTTCTTGAAACTTTTGTTTGTGCAATTCCGATCCAGTAAAGAATACTTTAGTTATGGAGTTTATTTACTGCAGGTTTTGGAGTTGGGAATGAATTTCCTTGCCGCGGATGACATGAGTGCAATAATTGCTATAAAACTCAGGAAAAGATTAGGATTTGGTATGTGGGCAAAGCTGCATATGACAGGCATGCATATTGAGGGGAAGGTACTCATTCTAATACTTCCCTAAAGTTGATTCGTGAAATCCGCTGCACTATTTTGTGAAGTTGAGAATCATTCTTAGCTTGTGAAGATGGTAGCTTGCTATTGATAAAAAAGACTCGTTGATGCAATAATGTGGTGAATGCTTTTGGTTATTCCCAACCTCTTTGCAGGTTTTGGTGGGTGTGAAATTTCTTCGTGAATGGCCTTATCTTGGTCGTATGCGAATATGCTTTACGGAGCCACCTTACTTCCAGATGACTGTAAAACCTATCTTCAGCCATGGGATTGATGTCACGGAAATACCTGGGATTGCAGGATGGGTGGTATGTTCAATATCATAAACAAATCCCAATCTCTTTTATCAAAAAGTAACCTGCTTCCTTATTTCGTCGTAATATTTTGCTTTTATTTTGAATAGGATGAACTTCTTGGCATTGCATTTGAACAGTCATTGGTTGAGGTTAGTTTTACTTTTACTTCTCCATTCGCATTATGTTAGAATTATAAAGTGGGGCTCTGCTGGATTGTAAATTGGTTCCTCCATAGAAAGAAAAGATTGAATGGCTCCGATCTATTATTATGGTAACTTCTAATGGAACATGGATTTCGTTGCAGCCCAATATGCTGGTTGTTGATATGGAGAAGTTTGTCTCATCACCATCAGGTAACCGGAATTGAAAAGCCATTGGTTAGGTTACATCTATGTTTCTAAAAAGGTTCCACTGCCAGCCCTCATCCTATGAAGTTATTTGATGAAACTTATATTTTGTTCTGGGTAGCCAAACTAGATTTGCACCGAGTGTAGTTCCAATGGTGTATGTAGTTCATGAGGTTTTTGGGAACTACTTTTAGCAGAAAAATATTACACAAACATTTTTTATTTTTTTTTGATAACCAATACTCCCTCCGTGTCAGTTTAAGCTCATTGTCGAACGTTGGTCCCAAAGAATCCATAACATTGCTCATCCAAATGCCATTCTTTTCATTTATTTTCAGGGGATTGGTTCTCTGTCGACGAAAGAGATCCAGTTGCTTATGCTGAACTGCAAATTATTGAAGCAGCTGAGATTAAACCGTCGGATATGAATGGTTTGTTTCTGTTTTGAATGAAACATCATATTCACACTTTTGACTGCTTTAATATCAGGTTTACAAGTTCTGATTGATGTGAAATTGCAGGGCTCTCCGACCCTTACGTAAATGGACAATGCGGTTCTTTCAAGTTCCAGACCAAGGTACAGAAGAAAACATTGACTCCCAAATGGCTTGAGGATTTTAGAATTCCTATCTTCACTTGGGAAGCTTCTAATTTGATCTCTATTGAAGTGCGCGACAAAGATCATTTTGGTTATGATCCCCTTGGGTATGTCTACATTGACCATGCAAATTATTATCATTTCCCAATTTAAAAGTTTAGATGCGTCATAAAAGTTTTAGTTCATCGCCGTGGAAAATAAATATGCATCAGTTGGAGTCCCTTGATAGACATTAGATACCTCATGGTACCATCGGAGAGGGCTTCTTGACCATTAGCTCTTTTAGTTCCAAGTAATAAATTGCAGGGTTTGCAAATTTGATTGGTCAGCATATTATGCACATAGTTTCTATATCTAATTAGCATGTTAAAATTGTAGAAGGATGATATGCAGTACACCTGGAAATGTCTCACAAGTATCTTTTTTGGCAGGTCATGTTCCATTAACCTCAATGATTTAAAGGACAGCAGGCAGAGGCACGATATGTGGGTGGCTCTTGAAAATATTAAAATGGGACGTCTACATTTAGCAGTAACTGTCGTTGATTTTGAAAGAAAGGTACACGTTCTGTGGTTTACTTAAATTAATTATATATAACAAAATACTTGACCTAATTCTGAAATGCCTTTTTTTAGGGGAAAAAAAGCAATACCAAAGGTATGGTTCAGTCGAAGAAGAAAGAAAACTCAGCGACAGACTCTATTTCAAGAGAAAATGCTAAGAAAGGAGCCTCAATTCCAAATGCACCTTCAGGAGATGTCTCCAAAAGGGCAGATGAATTTGAACCAATTAACATTGAAGGCCAGGAAGAAACGGGGATATGGGTTCATCATCCAGGTAGTGATGTTTCACAGACTTGGAAACCTAGGAAAGGTAAGAGTAGGCACTCTGATATTGCAATCCATAATGAGGATAACTGTTCATCCAACAGCGTGGGATCCCAAAATAGTTATGATAGTAGTAGTGATGACGGTAAAGATGGACACAAACATAAGTCCTTTGGCGCGATTAGGAGGAGTCTTAAGAAGCTTGGGTCAGTCTTTCATAGAAGTCCTAAAAAGGAGGATTCATACGTTTTAGGAGAGGCTGCTTCCCCACGAAGCTTCAATGCTGATAAAGTAAATGAGAAGGGTACAAGTGCAAGGTCTAGAATGGATGGTCACGTATCTGAGGCTACAGAACGTCACAAACCAGAAGATGAGAGGTTAAATCTCCAGAATGCAGGAATGAGCCAAACTCAGAGCAGTGAACAAGGTATCCCAATTATGAAAAACGCCGAGAAGCTTGCTGATGGCCCGAAACATGCAGCATCCAGAAAAGAATCTGACGCGGCAAATTCCGTTTCAGCCCCAGCAGCATGTGACTACACTGATGGGGAGTCATCTCTATCATCTTTGAGAGTTTCTACTCCCAGAGTTGATGTCCCAATTGTTTCCGATTCTTCTGACGAACAAAACGTACATGTGGCTCGCCACAACTATGTCCCAATTGTTTCCGATTCTTCTGACGAACAAAACGTACATGTGGCTTGCCACAACTATGTAGTTAAAGCAGACGAACCAACAGTTAGGGAAGTGCCCGTTCAAGGAGTTGAAAGGACCAATGATGATTCGACATTTTCTGATATAAAAATCTCCCAGGGAAATGCAGTAGCCAAGAATTCAGAAAAAATGTGAGTTTGAAGTATTTCAATTTCGCATGATTGTAACCTTCTAATGCGTCAAGTTCTCTGTTGCTGTCTGCAGCATTTTGTTCACATTTCAAATTGTAGTTATACGAGATCTGGTAGTACGGTAGAAAAAATCTGTGTGGTATATGTGATGTATTTAGGTTTTTATAGGTTTTTGCTTACAGTTGAAAAGGGAATTATATTTCTGATGCTTATTTGTTCTTTTCATTTTGGTGATTCAAAAGAAAAATGTTTCTACCTGATTTGTTTTTTGCTTCAAAACTTGCACCGTGCTTGTTCTGAAACGGCGGTCATAGACATTTGTGTCGCAAAATAGCATCTAGTTGCCTGCCCCACCATAACCACATTAGTGTTATTGTACTCCTAGTGAGGGATACATTTTTTCTTCTTTGAAAAGAATTTTGTAATCCATCTTCTAGGGTTATTTGTAGAAGGGCGTGCAAAATTAGCAGTCACTTAACGGAAACTTCCTAGGGCGAATGTGTTGGAAATATGGGTTGTTGGATCATGAATTTTTTACCTCAAAAGATAATATAAGCGATTAAATATATACAAAGGCTTCCGTCCATTTTTAAACATTTAAAAAAAAGTAGTATGCAGCGAATATCCATTGAAATTTGAGCGAAGGGCAAAGAAATTACACCTTTTGTGGAAAGGTGCAAAATCTACTGGACTCTTCATAAACTCAACAACAATGTGCGTGTTGGAGATTCACGTGGACCTGCCGAGTTAGTTATCCAAAGTTTACCATTTTATCCTCCCCGATAGAGTTAATACAGTACCCGTGGTTAGGTACTATAAGGGTCAGCAACAGTAAAATAATGGGTTGAAGTTTATGTTCCCCATCTCGGTTTCTCCTTCACCTTCTTCATCTTATGAAAGGATGTAGAGATCTGCTGATACGAATGCATCAAATCTAGATGGTACAAGTAAACTTCCATTTAATTTTTCCGATAGCAATTGTTATGTTTGAAACCCTAACCCTCTTGTTACAGTTTAAAACCCTTATTTCCGTTTTCTTATTTAGATATTGGTTGAAGATAGTGATTTAGTGTTTGTATGAAGATGGGATTTAGAGATGATGTTGTTACAGTGAAGATTAGTGGATTTTTGTGATTTCTGAAAAACATAAATAGCTAAACTGGTTGTTATTAATTTCTCTTAGAGCAAAACGGAAGATTGGAGATACAAAAATGTCAGAAAATGTAAACAGGTAACTCTTCTTTCATCCTTTCAAACTGTTTAACTCGTTTTTAATTTGGGTATTTTTCAGAAACCGCAATTTCAATTTGGGGTTTTTATTTTAAAAAACCTAATTTGAATTTGGGGATTTCTTATAAACCCTAAATTAAGTTTTTAAATCTCCAATCAAATGTAGTTGCATGATACTGATAGTTTTGATTTGTGTAAAATGGTGTTTGGTATGACAGTTGGGGTATTCTGTTGATAAATGTGTGAAAGATGGTGTATTTTTTGTGTTGAAATGCTTTACATGAGAGTTAATTAGGGTTTCCTGTTAATATTTTTTGTTTCTAATACATGAACTTCATGATTTACATTGTTAAAATGGTTGTTTCCTTTTGTTTCATTGTTCTTGCTGACAGTGATGATGGAAAATTATAGGTGTTAATGATGTTTAAAATGGCGATAAGTTCTGTTTTTTTTTTCTTCCTTTTGTTTACTGATTTAATGTAATGGTTTTGAAGATGTTGATGGAGGGGTAAATAGGCCCAGTTGCTGTGGTGGTTTTCAAGATGTTGGGGGTTGAATTAGACCCATTGCTGTGGTGGTTTTGAAGATGTTGATGTGGTGGTTTTGAAGATGTTGCTTCTATTGTTATGGTGGTTTTGAAGATGTTGATGGAGGTGGTAATGGACAAGTTGTTTGCTGCTGCTGTTATAGTGGTTTTGAAGATGTTGATGTGGTGGTAATGGACCAAGCTGCTGCTGCTCTAGTGGTTTTGAAAATGTTGGTGATGTTTTGGTGGTTTTGAAGATGCTGCTGATAGAAACGGCAGTGGCAATGGATTGTTGCTGATGATGATGATGCTGGAGATGGAAGTGGAAATGGGTTGTTGCTGCTATACTTGTGGTAACCCGGAAGGGTGGGTTAGGAATAAACATCCAAACAGTGACTCACCGGGTTGACCGTGTTACAATCGCATAGATTTGTAACCTTTTCATAAATTGTGACCCTGCCCGGACCTTTCCAGCAAATGGGAAATTTCCCTGCCCTTTGCTCTTGAAATTTCTTTAACCTTTTTTTTTTGTTGTGTCATGTCCCGTTGCGACTGCCTATAACGGAAATCAAGTGCATTGGGATAATAGCAGTTAAGCTCTGTTAATGTTAGTTAATTTTATTTAAATTCAGGTTTAATTTTAATGAGTTGTTAATTGTTCTCCTTTAGGATTTAAGTTTAGGGTTTTTGTTTTTTTATTTAATACTAAGGTTAATTGTAAGATAAGGCACTGA
Source organism: Papaver bracteatum (assembly GCA_023529315.1). Classification (NCBI taxonomy): domain Eukaryota; kingdom Viridiplantae; phylum Streptophyta; class Magnoliopsida; order Ranunculales; family Papaveraceae; genus Papaver; species Papaver bracteatum. Next base: position 1,766,683 of record JAJJWX010002698.1, read on the forward strand.
ATGAAAAACTAAAATTGAGGTGGGTAACTTTTTTTTTTTTTTTTTTGGAACTAGGCATAGGCCCGTCCTGCCCCTGGCAGCGTACCCACCGGCTTACTCCCCACTGAGCAAACTCGGCCCCATAAACCCCATAGTAAAGTTAGTATAATTACACGAGTACTCCAATATTTGAGCGGAGACTCGAACTCCTGACCTCCTCCTTGAGATTCAGGCTCTTGGCCAACTGGGCTAACCCCAGATGGTTATTTACCCTAACTCTTTGTTTGATCATTGTTACTCTGATTCACTCATTGTTGTGTCAAGATCAAGCTGGTACTTGGCGATTGGTATCATCCAGTGGATTTTTTATTCTCTTAACAATGCCTGACGATCCATCGATTAAGGAAGTTGACGCTACAACCAAAGAGTTGTCAATACTACTTAGAAATTTTACATAGATATAGATCAAAGATTCGTTAGCTCGTGCTAAAGCAACTAAGAAACATGAGGAGCTACTGAATAAACTAGTTTCTCTGTCTGAAGAAAGTACGAACAAGTTTGCAGCACTTATTGAGCAGGTGTCCAGATTTACGTTAAATACACCTATTGCACCTTCACCAACACCTCCTTCTTCTGGACAAACAACTCACTCACACAACACGTTTCAATTAGGAAGTCACTCGAACTCTAACTTCAAAAAAACTAAAATAGACTTTCCTAGATTTAATGGTGACCATCGTAGAAGCTGAATCCGTAAATGTGAGGGATTTTTTCAGATCAATAAATTGGTGGAAGCATAGAAAACAAAGTTTGCTTCAATGTACTTAGAAGGTAAATCCGGTTCATGGTACATAGGATTTCAAACTGGTAAAGATCTAATACCTTGGCATGTTTTTGTTGCTTCCATTTGTGGCCGTTTTTTGGGATGCTTTAATAAGTTGTCTCAATTAACTAATGTGGAGGAGTATTATGAAAAATTTGAACAGCTCAAAGCTCTAATGGTTAGTAAGAATCCTCATCTTACAGAGGTTATTCGTTAGCTCGTGCTGAAGCAACAAAGAAACATGAGGAGCTACTGAATAAACTAGTTTCTCTGTCTGAAGAAAGTACGAACAAGTTTGCAGCACTTATTGAGCAGGTGTCCAAATTTACGTTAAATACACCTATTGCACCTTCACCAACACCTCCTTCTTCTGGACAAACAACTCACTCACACAACACCTTTCAATTAGGAAGTCACTCGAACTCTAACTTCAAAAAAACTAAAATAGACTTTCCTAGATTTAATGGTGACCATCGTAGAAGCTGAATCCGTAAATGTGAGGGATTTTTTCAGATCAATAAATTAGTGGAAGCATAGAAAACAAAGTTTGCTTCAATGTACTTAGAAGGTAAAGCCGGTTCATGGTACATAGGCTTTCAAACTGGTAAAGATCTAATACCTTGGCCTGTTTTTGTTGCTTCCATTTGTGGCCGTTTTGTGGGATGCTTTAATAAGTTGTCTCAATTAACTAATGTGGAGGAGTATTATGAAAAGTTTGAACAGATCAAAGCTCTAATGGTTAGTAAGAATCCTCATCTTACAGAGGAATACTTTGTGTTGAGCTTCATTAGTGGGGTTAAAAGATATGATTCAAAATTCTGTTGAGATACATAAGCAAACAACTCTGTCTCAAGCCTTTTCATAGAAAGATTGCAAGAAAGTGCTCTCACATTTCAATAACAATAACCTAAATCTTCCACTTATAATGCACCAACCACTTCAACTTATTTTCCTAAATTCTCACTGGCTATACAAAAACAAACTACATTCTTCACTTTACCTGTATCACCTCCACCATCTTCTTCTACACATTTTTCTACATCTACTACCAAACCACCACCTTACATCCCACCTTTAGACGTCTCCCACAAAAACAACAAAACCATAGACGAGCTCAGCCCTGTGTTATAATTGTGATGATCAATATAAGTCAGGCCACAAATGTAAGCCACAAAAATTATTTATAAAGAAGTTGATCCTCTTGAACAACCTACATAAAATGAACCTGCATATGATACTTTGGTTGAATCAGATATGGAGATATCTCTACATGCTCTCACTGGTATGATGAGTCCTTATACTATTTGCATTCCTGGTTTTATTAAGAAACAAGAAGTCACCATTCTAATTGACACCGACAAAACTCATAACTTTATCGATTCAGCACTTGAAACTATACTATCTTGTGAAGTATATCCAACGTCTCACATGTTGGTCACAATAGATAATGGTGTCAGAACTACTAGCACCAGGGTGTGCACTAACTTACACTGGCAAATGAAGGGTCAAAATTTTATTGGAGACTCGAGACTTCTTCCTCTAGGTGGTTGTGACATAGTTTTAACCTTGGGAGATATTGTGTTTAACTTAGAAAACCTTTCCATTTCCTTTATACATAATGGTAAGCACCTCACACTTCAAGGGATTACATCCAAACCATCATTCATGATTGAAAAAGCGGGGGTACAACAACCACACCAAATATTTCGTTTAGGAAATCTGTATGGACTAACTCCAATATAATTCCAAGAGAATCAACTAGACAGTCAGACTCAATCAAGGAAAATATATCCAAAAGTTATATCTCGATCTGTTTCTCAATGTAATCAGTAAATCAAACAGATAGAAATCCGTGAGCTTGATTATTATGAGAAACAACTTGAACTGTACCAAAGACCAATGTTCAAGTGTCAATCAATTTCAATCGACAACCAAAGGTTTGATTTACCAATTGATTGAACTACGCACAACCTGTGATATTTCAATTATAAACAAATATAATGCGAAAAAGAAATAACACAGACACCAGAATTTTTGTTAACGAGGAGACCAAAAATACAGAAAACCCCCGGGACCTAGTCCAGTTTTGAACACCACACTGTATTAATACGCTACAGACTCTAGCCTACTACAAGTTAACTTCGGACTGGAATGTAGTTGAGCCCTAACCAATCTCACACTGATTAAGGGACAGTCGCGTTCCGTACATCTCTGAATCCTAACAGGACTCTGCGCACTTGATTCCCTTAGCTGATCTCACCCATAACTAAGAGTTTCTACAACCCAAATTTGAAGACTTGATAAACAAATCTGTCTCCCACAGAAAAGTCTATTTTAATAAATAAATTTGTCTCCCACATAAATACCTACGAAGTTTGTTCCGTCTTTTGAAAAATCAAGGTGAATAGGAACCAATTGATAATCCGGTCTTATATTCCCGAAGAACAGCCTAAAAATATCAATCACCTCACAATAACTTAATTATATGGTAGCAGAACAAGTTATTGTGGAATCACAAAGAATGAGACGAAGAGCTTTGTGATTACTTTTTATATCTTACATATCGGAGATAAATCTAGAGAAAATCTTAGAGAAGATAATACTCAATACGATATAACAAGTAAGATTAAAACACGCAACTACAGAAAAAATAGTTGGGTCTGGCTTCAGAATCCCAATGAAGTCTTTAAGTCGTTAACCTATAATGGTTTTAGGAAAAACCCAGGTTAAAGGAGAATCAACTTTAGTCTCAACTAGTATCACATAGAAGGTGTGCGGATTAGGTTTCCTAGTTGCTAGAGTTCTACCTTATATAGTCTTCAAATCATGGTTTGATAACTTTGGTACAAAGCAATCAATATTCACCATTGGATGAAACCTGATTTAAGATTCAAGCTAATATCTTTCCACTGTTAGATGGTCTTAGCTTGTTACACACAAATGAAATATACTTTCATTTAGATATAGGTAACCACACCTAAATGTGTATATTGAGTTGGCTCAATAACAGTTAACTGAAGTTAGCCATATGAACACTTTTGTGTTAACCATGTTCATCCTAACACTTCTAGATCAAATGATAATCAAATGAATCTAATTGTGTTATTCATAGAGTTATTCAATTGTTTATATTCTCATAGAAGTATACAAGACATAATCGAAGAAAAATCGGATTGATTCAATAGAATCAGTTCATGAACATTTTATCCACGGTTTGCAAAAATTGCATTCCTTGATGTATAAATGTATTTGTTCATGAGTATGAAATCATACTTAACAGATTTAGAACTTGAACCACTTAAGTTTTCAAATGGGTACACAAACTTAAGTTCTAGGCCTTGGTCATAAGCCGGCAGTTTGCAAACGGGTATGTAAACTTTAGCTCCAGACCGAACTCAGTTTAAACCGTTTACGAACGGGTACGCAAACTTGGTTCCCAAACTTCAACAGTTAAATCAGTTTTCGAACGAGTATGTAAACTTAAGTATCCTGACTTAAACAGTTGAACAAGTTTGCGAACGGGTATGCAAACTTAACTTCTGGTCCTGAATTCCAACAACACGGTTCGTACACTTAGTACACAAACTCTAATGTATCCAGACATGGATTTTAGCTCTTAACCCCCATTTCAATCATTGACACATTCTTAGAAGACGATAATAGCCGTCTCACACAAACTATTAGCTTATAAGCAATTTTCAAGTGATCATAATCAATACGAAACATTCCGAGTCTACATAAAATGACTGTCTCACACAAATCATGTAAGATGTTACCAGGTGATTTTTACATGATCATCTTTTGACTTTGATCAAGAATAATGATGAACTCAGTTAAAGCAAAATCTGTCCAACACATATTTCGAGATAGATATAAGCGAGTTAAACTCATCTCGAAATATAAAATGTATATAATGTAAAGTCTATATAGCTATACAACTTTTGTCTTAATAGGAGATATAATAGAATAGACTTTTGAGTGATAAATGAGTTCAAGTTTCCACATACCTTTTGTTGATGAAGTTACACAAGATCCCCTTAGTAGTTATCTGTCTTTAATCGATGAACGTCGTGAAGTCTAAAGCTCAACTACACATTTTATCCTAATATGAGACATATCTATAAGTAGACTCAAAATCAAGACTTATAGTTTTGACAACTAAATTTGACAAACAACCTTAAGATAGCAATTCTTGCGAGTTTGACCGAGCAGTGCTCTAACAATGATGATGAGTGAAAATGCAGTAAAGAATTTTTTTAAGAAGAGCACACCAGCATTGATGGGCTAATTCTTTCACATCTCTGCAACACCTATACAATCTGATATTACTTTTGAAATTCAAAACCTCTTTGTCGAATTCTAAGATGTCTTCTCTGAACCCACTCAACTTTCACCTCAAAGAATTTTTTACCACAAAATCCAACTTAAACCTATGAGACAACTAATCTCATGAAGACCTTACAAGTACCCCTACATTCACAAATCAGTTGTAGAATCCTTGGTGAAAGAAATGTTATATGCTGAATTTATTCAAGACATCCACAGTCCCTTTGCTTCTTATATACTTATAGTGAAGAAAAAAGACAATATTTGGAGGTTCTTTGTGGATTATAGGAAGCTCAATGACATCACTATTAAAGATAATTTATGTATCCCTATTATTGATCAATTACTAGATGAATTGCATGGTTCTACTATTTTTACTAAGTTGGATTTTGGTCGGTTGTCAGTCGGTCAACTATAATTTCACTTTCTTACTTCACTAAAATAAATGTAGTATGCGATAAGAAAGAGTTCGTATCCACAGAGAGGCTTTTTGTTGTTATGCAAATTTCAGTTTCTTGGTAACCAAAGGGGGGGGGGGTGTTTTTTTATCAAAGCAATAAAAATAAATTGAAAGCAATTAAGTATTAAAAATAATCAATAAGGAGAAGATATTGGTCATTTTTGGATAGTTTCATTCACAAACTCGAATTATCAACAATGACTAGAATTGAAATTTTAATCTCTCATTTACTAAAAGTCCTAGGATACCTTGATCGCAAGAGTATCCCGCTAATTCCATGATTTCATCACAACCACATTAAAAGATGCATATGTGAATTCTTCCTAGAAAGCAACCTAAAGTGTAAAAGCACAATTAGATTTAACTCCCTAAAAGCAATGAGTTCTATGGAATAAGAATAATCAAGGCAACCAAAATGTGTAAAAGCACTAAATCGATTTAACCCAAGTTATGATTCATATATGACTAATAGGATATATCACTACAAGCACTACCCACATTTATGCTACTTAGAATCAGGGACAAACAACGTTGTCGTATTGAAAACCCTAATATAGCTCTAGATATGAAAGCAAATCGGATTGATTCCGGACTCAACCAAATAAACAAACAAATCATAAACAATATGAACAATGAATCATAAACAGTAAAATATTGAAACAAAACTAATACATTGAATCAAATCTTATTTGTGAAATCCACTTATTATCCCATAACCAATAAAAGGTATTTAGTTACTCATAGTATTTTGATTCAACATAATTATTATCAAAAATAAAATGAAGAACATGAAAAATAAACGAAAGAAAACCCTAGTAGAATCGCTCTCCTCCAAACTCCAGTAGAAAAATCCGTGTTAAGTGATACGTCACAAAAAGAATAGAAATTTTTCCTTTTATAGCTTTCCAACTTTACAAATTAGGTCTTAAAAGCCCACGGTCCAATACCAAGAAGTCCACTCAACTCATGTGTGTGAAAAACCCATGTGAAAATATGACCCAAAAATTGTTTGCCGGAAAACTGTGTTTTTGGCCGGAATATGACCGGAATCCGGCACCAAAAAAGTATCTACGGTGACCGGCAAAGTCCACCCGGTCACCTGTGAACGAGACAACTCGGTCAGTGGAGAGTAAAGAGAGTCAGCTGAGTCAGGGGCTAACTCAGCTGACTTGGTTCTAAACCATAGTCTTGCACAGGCCAGAGCTGTTCAATGCACAATTATTAGGCTTCTAGCCATGATGGCTGTGTCTTTGACAAATCAGTTCTGTAAATATGGCATTTCATACTCCCTTTGCAACAAAACTCCCCTAGCTCATCTTGCAAACCATCAATCCAAGCACCTACAGTCCCCTACAATCCAAAACATCTCCAGAAACAACCACCACTATTAAACTGCACCTGAATCAGAGCATCACAACCCTATTTCTGAACTAAATCCGAACCACATTCCACATGCCACCTGCAATACAACCCATGAGAAAGACAACAACTCATTTGAACCCCCAGAAAGCCACTAGCTCACAGCCACTAACTGTTGCACACAGTTCAGCTGGGACTCAGTTCACAAACACCATCAACCCCAGAAGGCCAACTCCATAACCCAGGGCTGCACCAACAACCTTGTCCATCTTTGACACAGTACTATCTGCAATAATCTCAACATCTAGCTCACTGCATCGTACCCGTTTCAGTTCCTTCGCATATCTTTTCAGATCATTCCATCAACAACTCCATACTCTCACTGCACCCCTGTAACTTCATAGATGGACACAACATGGACAACAGCTCCACATTCAGTCACATTAACCACCAACAATCATGCCTTCACACAAACTCTATTTCAGATCAGCAGAAATATTCATTGCAGCTTCACCAATAAATCCCTCAACTCAGTTGCAGACACAGCTCCACTCAAATACAGCTGCACCACTATCTCAGTTCACAATCTCATTCTGCAGTTGCAAACTCCAACTTCATATTCACATCTCCAGCTTTTCCTCAAGCCATCTCAGACTGCAACACCTACACATCTTCACTGTCAAGATCAGGAACCATTTCTGTCCTTGCCCTTGCCTGAATTCAAACACCAGAATTCTTGCCAACTCCAATTCCATCAGCTTATTCACCGTCTCCATCTCAAATTTAGTTCAGTTCCTTTCCTGTAGATGCAATACCAGTTCTGCCACAAGCCAAATATGCAATCTCAGTTGCGTACACCAACATTCTCCTAAGCATTTCTGCACCCAACTCTTCCTTTCTTACCAACTGCTAGTGCCACTCTGCAATTCATATCAAGCCTAACATTCGTATATGTCGTTCGCTCATTCGCCAACTCATTACAGTGTCATTTATTGCTTTGAGTCTCTAACTGTAGTCCTGACATACATCTAACAATTGCAGCCCCATAAGTTCTTCACTCTCAGTCCACAAATCAACTCCAAGAACTCAACATCAAATTCCATTCATTGCTGCTATCTTGCATATCCCACCACACAAAAGCAACAACAACTACAGCTGCTCATAGTCATTTTTGTCTTCATAGCTGCCTGCACATCCACCACATAACCCTTCATGGTTCAATTTCTCTCTGATTCTTTGATCTCAGAAACCCTTTCTCATAACCTTAACAATTCCTTCATTCACCATATTCAACACACCTTCATCACTGCAACAACATCTCCTCTTCTCCTCTCGTCCAACATCTACTTCATGTACTAAGTTCTCCTTGCTTATGTCTTGGTTGCACCAGATAGACCCCATTTCTTATACACTCATAGCTCCAGAATTATCCATTCTATGTTCACTGAAATGACCCTACTTCTTTCAACAAACACACTTCAGTTCAGCTCCAAATCGAACCCAAAATCACCAGATTACAGCCATATATCCTTGTTCGTGCCTTCTAATACAGACGCATACTTCCATTGGTTTCATTCATTCCTTTATTCAAATAATTTATATGCCATTCTCTTTGCAGTAGACATTCAAACAACAACCCATTTCTTCACTCCACATTGAACCCAAACTGTACTTATATATTCTCTAAATCAAACCATTTAGAAACCCATAAATTAGCCTGCAAATCGAGCTACAATACCTCACTCAGCTGAAACCCATCTCATTGCTGAGCTTCAAACTCCTTACAGACTCAAACCCCATCTCTTTAATCTTCTCCATCTCCTCGAAATCAAGCCATTAAACCCTTCTACTCATCACCAACCCCTAATTCTTCATTTCAACTTCTGTTTTTTTTTTTGTGCAGCCTTCATCATATTTTTCTCTTCTCTGAATTTGGTGAAAGAAATGGAAACCAATGATTGAGACGACCATCTGCTTAGTTTTATGGTTTTGGTAGTGACTAAGATTGCTATTGGTACCCTGCACCACCGGATAAGGGGTAACCATTCCAACTATGGCTTGTCGGTTACAAAGAACCGATAGCCTAGTTCCTTGCTCAACTCAATCGTCAGTTTTGAGCAACAGACAGTTCATTCTTCCATTCCTTCTTTGCGAAACCTAGTCTGCTCCAAGTATCTTTCGCCCGTGAACTGGTCGTTTTGCCTTTTACGCTCCAAATGGATGATTTCTTTCGCCTTCCACCAACATCAACCATCTTTTACTCCTCATATTCACTTCTTTCCTTCAATTCATTCATCACTAAAGCAGTCATGCTTTTCAGACAGGGATGAAGAAATAAAAGCAAATATGAGAAATAATCGCCTCCAATAACATTTGCACCTTTTGCCTTGTTTCTTCTTCTTTTGCTCCAAACGACTCCAAAGTACCTAACAAACTCAAATTCACACATAAGATACATATTTCACAAAATAAATAGCAAAGAAAGTCTAAATACTAGATATAAAATTAGGTGTTTACCACACCTATCAAATTCCCCCACACTTAGACTTTTCTAGTCCTCGAGCAAATGAAATAAAACTTATTCTAAAAGATACATACAACTCCCGTGAGCGTTTTCTAGAGAAATACCCACACAACCTACATTTCCAACTTACAAGTTATCCGAAAAGATAGTATCCAACGCGCTAATAAGACATAGAGATTCTGCACACTTAGACACAAATATGAACACAATCTCATTCTTAAAAGTTGAGAGAGAAATAACCATCCCTTATCGAAAGAAATTCGGGTTCAGAGTGATCAGAAGTCTCGACTCTGCCTCACAAGAAAGGGTTTTATGAAATTTCTCTCAATAATAAACAGCTCTTTATGGGTCACACATGTGTCCAGGTAGGAATGAAAAGAGAATCCTGCGACACGTTGAATAGTAAGAAGGCAAACCCTCCGAATTGTTTTGAAAACCCACATCTTTTATTCATTTTGAAAACCCTTTTTTTCTGACGATCTCTTAGAAAGGAAATCAACCACTTAACGAAGGTGAGAATATGCTTTCTTACCTCGTTATCCGTTCGGCGTGCAGCTAGCACCACTCTCAAAGCATCTATAGAAACGTCTTCGGTCTTCAATCCTTGTCTTCGTCTTCGGTCTTCAACTCTTGACTCTTGAACTTCGTAGAATCTTGACAATGTGATTCTTTCCATTGGCTTTATTGAATGAATACAAAACCAAAAATGAACTAAACAAACCAAAATATGATGCAATGAATAATTTTTTTTTTTTTTAACATAAATACAAAGTAAATACAAAATGAAAACAAACAAAAATAAAAACTAATGATGATCCTACAGAACTTTTCTCTTGTCTTTTTTTTTTACTTTTTTTAAAGGGAACTAGCATAATGATAACTATGTTCCAATTTTTTTTTATTTTTTTTTGAGACAAGAGAATATAATACGAATAAAAATAAAAATGCAAGTACAAATGCCATGGTGTGAGTACTTTACCGCTTGATTCTTCACAACTTGTATGTCTCGATATCATAAACTTCTTGAATTCTCATCTTGATAATCTTCACTCTTGTACAATAGTCTTCAACTTATAAAAATTTTGCTCCTTGTCTTGTTGCTATACTTGAATCTGAAATCTGCTCATTTTTTTTTGTACCGTTGCTTGTAAACCTAGAACGTCTTCAACTTTCCTTTGAACTTGTGATGCTTCCCTTGTTGATGATGATGGTGTTTCTATGGACCTGTTGGTGTAGAGAGATAAAGTGGATGGTGCTAACTGCGAACAAGATTACAAGTGGTATGTAAGTTAGCAATTCGATGTCACCATTCATGATTGATAAAACAACACTCAAGAGATCAAAATAGTGCTTCTATTGGTGGGAGGTTGGGTAGCTCACCATTCTACCCGGAGTTCACGTACGGTGACACACACTCTAAAAGCACATATTTAGACAGGTACAAAGAAGTGAAGGTCGGTGCCTCTCATGATGTAACATGGGTAGTCTCCACTATAGGGGACCACTAATCTACTACCGAATTCAGTCTGCACCATATTTGCCACTGGCATGGTTAAATCCAACTTTAACTCTCATACAAGTAAGAAACCCAATCATGTTCTCTGTCATCTCTAAGTTCAGTCACACTTATGAGAATATCGATGTAATCTTAGCGACATGGATACTATGTGGCTCTAAACTAACTACAAGTTGGAGTTTTTCATGCACTAATTTACACAAAAAGTTGAAAATTTTGAAATTTTTTACAATGCAAATACTTAACCACTCCCCCACACTTAAACTCTACATTGTCCTCAATGTAAATTGAGTCATCCAAAGTATGTTAAGGTGGGAAATCATGCATGAAAAATGACAAGAAATCAGAAAAATAAAATACAAGATAAGAAAAAAAAAACTAAAACTAAAACAAGACAAGAAAATGAAAATAAGACAAGAGATACTCATCCTATGGGTTGCCTCCCATTTAGCGCTTGGTTTAAAGTCGTCAGCCCGACTATCTCCTTGCTTTCTACGACTCCTCCAGAGGGAGTGCATCCACAAAATTAGCTCCTTCCACCACTTCGGAAGTGAAATTCTCGTAATAGGTTTCAACCGGTGCCCATTAACTTTAAGTTCCTTGCATGTAGCTATGCTACGAATTTCTACTGCACCATGAGAAAACACATTAGTAACAATGAAAGGTCCGATCCAACGTGACCTTAATTTACCCGGAAATAAATGCAAGTGAGAATTAAACAAAATCACTTTCTGCCCAAAACAAAATTGTTTTCTAGAAATCATAGTATCATGAAAAGCCATCGTTTTCTCCTTGTAAATGCGAGAGATTTCAAATGCATCATTCCGAAGCTCCTCTAGCTCTTGGAGTTGTAACTTCCTTTGCTTTCCAGCCTCATCCATCTCCATATTGCATTGCTTAATCGCCCAAAACGCTTTATGCTCAATCTCCATGGGTAAGTGACAAGGTTTACCATACACAAGCCTAAAGGGAGACATCCCAATAGGTATCTTGTATGTGGTTCTATAATCCCACAAAGCATCATTTAATCACATGCTCCAATCTTTCCTTGTTGGATTCACCGTCTTTTCTAGAATGGATTTCACCTCCCGGTTAGACACCTCAGCTTGCACATTAGTTTGAGGATGATAAGGTGTTGCGATCTTGTGTGACACATTGTACTTCTTCAACAAGCTTTGCAAAGTCCTGTTGTTGAAGTGAGAACCCCCATCGCTAATTATGGCTCTTGGAATTCCAAACCTTGCAAAAATGTTAGCTTGCACAAAATCTGAAACAATCTTGGAATCATTAGTAAGGGTGGCCTTAGCTTCCACCCATTTATAGACATAATCAACAGCAAGTAATATGTAATAATTCCCATGAGAGTTGACAAAAGGACCCATAAAATCAATACCCCATACATCAAAAACTTCAATAAATTAAATAAAGGTTTGTGGCATTTGATTTCGGGCACCTAGATTTCCTGTTCTTTGGCACCTATCACAAGTCGTGCAAAATATATGTGCATCCTTAAACAAGGTTTTCCAATAGAAACCGCTTTCAAGTACCTTGTGAGCGGTTATTTTACTTCCAAAATGTCCTCCGCAAGCATAAGAGTGACAAAATGACAAGATAGAATTAAACTCGGATTCAGAAACGCACCTTCTTATTACTTGGTCACTGCCATGTTTCCATAAGTATGGATCATCCCATATATATTGGTTTCCTAACCTCTTAAGTTTGTCCCTCTCAGCACGAGACAAGTTCTTTGGGATTTGTTTAGTTACCAAGTAATTTACAATGTCTGCATACCATAGTTCTCCACAACAAGACGGCTCAAGTGATCCGCAACGGTGTTCTCAATTCCTTTCTTGTCTTTGATTTCAATATCAAACTCTTACAAGAGTAAAATCCATCATATGAGCCTCGGTTTCGCTTCTTTCTTCATTAGCAAGTACCTAAGAGTTGCATGGTCATAAAAAACAATAACTTTTGTACCAATTAGATAAGAGCGAAATTTCTCCAATGAAAATACAATAGCTAAAAACTCTTTTTCAGTGGTTTTGTAGTTTTGTTGGGCCTCATTTAACATTCTAGAAGCATAATAAATGGCATGAGGTATCTTCCCCACACGCTGCCCAAGCACCGCACCAACCGCGTAGTCACTAGCATCACACATTAGCTCAAAAGGCTTGCTCCAATCCGGTGGTTTAATGATAAGGGCTGAAATCAAAAGTTCTTTCAAACGATTGAATGCCGCCATACACTTTTCATCAAAGTTAAAAACCATACCTTTTTGCAATAAGTTGCAAAGTGGTGATGCTATCTTGGAAAAATCCTTGATAAATCTACGATAGAAACCTGCATGACCAAGAAAAGAGCGTATCTCCCTCACCGTAGTGGGAGGGGTTAGAGCATGAATAAGGTCTATCTTAAATTTATCAACTTCCAAGCCCTTAGAAGATATTATATGGCCTAAAACTATGCCATGAGTTACCATGAAATGGCACTTCTCCCAATTAAGCACAAGGTTTGTTTCAACACATCGTTTAAGGATTAAAGATAAGTTGTTCAAACAAAGGTCAAATGAATCACCAAAGACACTAAAGTCATCCATAAACACTTCAATGCTGTTTTCAACATACTCGGAAAAGATACTTACCTTACACCTTTGAAAGGTAGCTGGAGAATTGCATAAGCCAAAAGACATCCTTCTATACGCAAAAGTACCGAAAGGCATCCTTCTATCACAATCTGATTGTAACCTGAATAACCATCAAGGAAACAATAATAAGCATGTCCAGCTAAACGTTCAAGCATTTGATCAATAAAGGGTAAAGGAAAATGATCCTTCCTAGTCGTGGCATTCAACTTTCTATAACCGTTACACCTGATTTCTTTAGTACAACTTGTACCGGGCTCACCCACTTGCTATCGGATATGGGGTAGATAACACCCACTTCCAAAAGCTTGAGTATCTCCTTTTTCACAACTTCCATCATGGGAGGGTTCAAACGAAGTTGCGCTTCCCTTGTAGGCTTTGCATCGTCCTCCAAACGAATCTTATGCATACAAACTTAAAAGCTAAAGTGGGCTTATACCCTTGATATCAGCGATTGTCCATCATATGGCCGTCTTGTGCTTCCTTAGCACCCTTAGAAGTTTTTTCTCCTGTAATTCACTAAGCTCGTTAGAAACAATCACAGGTAACTCTTCATTGTCACCCAAGTACAAGTACTTTAAGTGACTTGGAAGAGGTTTCAATTCCAACTTTGGAGATTTAACAATAGAAGGTAAAAGATTTTCATCGGTTCCAAATCCGCATGGTAAAGAAATACAAAAGATAGATATCTCCTTTTTCACAACTTCCATCATGGGAGGGTTCAAACGAAGTTTCCCTTGTAGGCTTTGCATCGTCCTCCAAACGAATCTTATGCACATCCTTGTCCATCATATGGCCGTCTTGTGAGTTTTTTCTGTAATTCAGTTAGAAACAATCAGTCCATTGTAACTCTTCATTGTCACCCAAGTACAAGTACTTTAAGTGACTTGGAAGAGGTTTCAATTCCAACTTTGGAGATTTAACAATAGAAGGTAAAAGATTTTCATCACTGCATGGTAAAGAAATAAAAGAGATATTATGAGTTTCTGGACATCCTTGTAGTGAGTTGAGATCACCAAGGGCTTCCTTAACTTCGTTACCACACTCTACTCCGGCATCCATGGATGTAGTTAAAACAGTTTCCAAAGCATCATCACCATTCAATTCAAACACTTTTTGCGCTAATGCATCCATAACATCAACGGAGAAACAAGAGTGGACATCACTAGGATATCTCATCGTCTCTAAAATGTTGAAACGTATTATTTCTCCATCAAACTCCATAGTCAATGTTCCCTTGTCTACATCAATGATCGTCTTAGCCGTTTTCATGAAAGGACGTCCAAGTAGCAATGGAAGAGACGAGTCCGGTGCACCTTCATCCATCTCTAACACACAAAAGTTAGCTGGAAATACAAGTTGATTAACATGCACAAGAACATCCTCAACAATACCCATTGGGTAAACATTAGAGCGATCGGCTAATTGCAACACAATTTCAGCCTTTTTCAAAGGACCTAGATTAAGTGAATTATACATGGATGCCGGCATAACATTAACGGATGCACTTAAGTCTAACACTGCTTTTTTAAAAGTGGTGTTACCAATTGTGACGGGAATGTCAAAGCTACCGGGATCCTTGCATTTCAATGGGAGTTTGTGTTGTAAGATTGACGAAGCATTCTCCCCCACACTTAGCACTTCATTTCCCTTAAGCCTTTGCTTGTTGGTACACAAATCCTTCAACACTTTTGCATACTTGGGAACTTGCTTGATAGCATCAATGAGCGGTATGTTCACATGAATCTTCTTAAGAACATCTAAAATCTCCTTTTATAGTTCCGCCTTCTTAGAAATTGCAAATATGCGAGGAAAAGGTATAGGAGGAACATAAGTAGGAATAGGAGTTTTAGAGTTAGGAATAGGTACCTTGGGTGTTTGGGGAATTTCATCCCTTTTTTCCTCCAAAACCGACTCCTTTGGAACTTCCTCTTCACCCAAATCAGCAACCTTGGGTTGCTCAAGTTGTGTACCACTTCTCAACGTAATAGCATTGACACCCTCTTTTGGGTTAATGGGTTGAGAAGGGAGTCTCCCACTATTTTGTGCTTTCAACTTATTGATATCAATTGCCATGGAGCCCACTTGAGTTTTCAAATCCTTAATAGCACTCTTGGTTTCTTGTTGGCTCTCTTTGAACATGGTAGAAATACCTTGCATCATTGTTTGTAACTTTGCATCGATATCGGAACCTTGGTTTTGAACCGGTTGTTGTGGTTGCTGAAATTGTTGTTGTTGTTGTTGAAATTGTTATTATTGCGGTTGAATTGTTGTTGTTGCGGTTGAATTGTTGTTGTTGCGGTTGAAATCCACTCGGACGGTTGAAGGTAGGTTGTTGAACCGTACCTTGCTTGTTGGCATAGCTGAAATTTGGATGATCTCTCCATCCCGAATTGTAGGTGTTGGAATAGGGATCATACCTTCTTTGTGGGTTTGGAAAAACCGCGCTAGCTTGCTCCAACTCTTCACCATGTGAAGGTAAAATAACCGCAGCCATCCTTTGCATCATGTGCTCCATATTGTTAATCCTTTGATCACGGTGTGATGATGATGAATCACTAACTTCATGCACTCCCCTAACCATTGGTTCACCTCTTGTGTAGAATTGTTGCGAGTTTGCATCCATGCTTTCAATCAACTCGGCAGCTTGGGCCACCATCTTGTTCACTAGTGCACCACCACCCGCAGCGTCAAGAAGATATCTATCACTTGATTGTAGGCCTTCGTAGAAGTACTGGATTATCATAGCGTCACTGAATTGATGGTGAGGACAGCTTGCCACCAATCTCTTGTATCGCTCCCAAAATTCATACAAAGATTCTCCCACATGTTGCTTTATTCCACAAATCTCTTTGCGAATTTGAGTAGCCTTTGATGCATGAAAATACTTCTCTAGAAAGATTTTATTCAATCTGTTCCATGTAGTGACACTTCCGGCAGGCAAACAATACAACCAATCCTTAGCGTTGTCTACCATAGAAAAGGGAAAAACTTTCATCATTGCACTATCGGCTTCAGTCTCTGTTGGAAGCATAGCCTTGACAATGGTATATAACTCCATAAGATGCTTGTTTGGGTCTTCATTCGCCATGCCATGAAACTTTGGCAACTCTCTAAGCAACCCCGGCTTGATCTCAAAAGTTAAGTTTGTTTGGATACACCACCGTTGTGCATCAAGCCTATGAGAAGCCAAATCCTTGAGTGTACGATTTGCGTCTTCCATTGCTTCTTCTTCTTCAACTAGTGGTTCTTCTACAAATGGAACCTCTAGTTCTTCTTCTAGTTGTAACTCTTCTTCCACTTCTTGATGAAGAGCTTCGTTTTCTACTTCCAAGACTTGTTCTTCCGTCGTGTCTTGACTTGGTTGGAGTATTGTGCCTCTTCGAGTAGCTATCCCGCACCTTGGATAATTCCAATCTTTAGAAGCTAGGGATTAGTACCTGAAAAGTCTATATAGCTATACAACTTTTGTCTTAATATGAGATATAATAGAATAGACTTTTCAGTGATAAATGAGTTCAAGTTTCCACATACCTTTTGTTGATGAAGTTACACAAGATCCCCTTAGTAGTTATCCGTATTTAATTGATGAACGTCGTGAAGTCTAAAGCTCAACTACACATTCTATCCTAATATGAGACATAGCTATAAGTAGACTAAAAATCAAGACTTATAGTTTTGACAACTAAACTTGACAAACAAGCTTAAGATAGCAATTCTTGCGAGTTCGACCGAGCAGTGCTCTAACAATGATGATGAGTGAAAATGCAGTAAAGAATTTTTTTAAGAAGAGCACACCAGCATTGATGGGCTAATTCTTTCACATCTCTGCAACACCTATACAATCTGATATTACTTTTGAAATTCAAAACCTCTTTGTCGAATTCTAAGATGTCTTCTCTGAACCCACTCAAATTTCATCTCAAAGAATTTTTTACCACAAAATCTAACTTAAACCTATGAGACAACTAATCTCATGAAGACCTTACAAGTACCCCTACATTCACAAATTAGTTGTAGACTCCTTGGTGAAAGAAATGTTATATGCTGAATTTATTCAAGACATCCACAGTCCCTTTGCTTCTTATATACTTCTAGTGAAGAAAAAAGACAATATTTGGAGGTTATTTGTGGATTATAGGAAGCTCAATGACATCACTATTAAAGATAATTTATGTATCCCTGTTATTGATCAATTACTAGATGAATTGCATGGTTCTACTAGTTTTACTAAGTTGGATTTTGGTCGGTTGTCAGCTGGTCAACTATAATTTCACTTTCTTACTTCACTAAAATAAATGTAGTATGCGATAAGAAAGAGTTCGTATCCACAGAGAGGCTTTTTGTTGTTATGCAAATTTCAGTTTCTTGGTAACCAAAGGGGGGGGGGTGTTTTTTTATCAAAGCAATAAAAATAAATTGAAAGCAATTAAGTATTAAAAATAATCAATAAGGAGAAGATATTGGTCACGGGATAGTTTCATTCACAAACTCGAATTATCAACAATGACTAGAATTGAAATTTTAATCTCTCATTTACTAAAAGTCATAGGATACCTTGATCGCAAGAGTATCCCGCTAATTCCCTGATTTCATCACAACCACATTAAAAGATGCATATGTGAATTCTTTCTAAAAAGCAACCTAAAGTGTAAAAGCACAATTAGATTTAACTCCCTAAAAGCAATGAGTTCTATGGAATAAGACTAATCAAGGCAACCAAAATGTGTAAAAGCACTAAATCGATTTAACCCAAGTTATGATTCATATGTGACTAGTAGGATATATCACTACAAGCACTACCCACATTTATGCTACTTAGAATCAGGGACAAACAACGTTTTCGTATTGAAAACCCTAATATAGCTCTAGATATGAAAGCAAATCGGATTGATTCCGGACTCAACTAAATAAACAAACAAATCATAAACAATATGAACAATGAATCATAAACAGTAAAATATTGAAACAAAACTAATACATTGAATCAAATCTTATTTGTGAAATCCACTTATTATCCCATAACCAATAAAAGGTATTTAGTTACTCATAGTATTTTGATTCAACATAATTATTATCAAAAATAAAATGAAGAACATGAAAAATAAACGAAAGCAAACCCTAGTAGAATCGCTCTCCTCCAAACTCCAGTAGAAAAATCAGTGCTAAGTGATAAGTCACAAAACGAATAGAAAATTTTCCTTTTATAGCTTTCCAACTTTCCAAATTAGGTCTTCAAAGCCCACGGTCCAATACCAAGAAGTCCACTCAACTCATGTGTGTGAAAAACCCATGTGAAAATATGACCCAAAAATTGTTCGCCGGAAATCTGTGTTTTTGGACGGAATATGACCAGAATCCGGCACCAGAAAAGTATCTCCGGTGACCGGTAAAGTCCACCCGGTCACCTGTGAACGAGACAACTCGGTCAGTGGAGAGTCAAGATCAGTTAAGTAAGAGAGTCAGCTGAGTCAGGGGCTAACTTAGCTGACTTTGTTCTAAACCATAGTCTTGCACAGGCCAGAGCTGTTCAATGCACAATTATTAGGCTTCTAGCCATGATGGTTGTGTCTTTGACAAATCAGTTCTGTAAATATGGCATTTCATACTCCCTTTGCAACAAAACTCCCCTAACTCATCTTTCAAACCATCAATCCAAGCACCTACAGTCCCCTACAATCCAAAACAGCTCCAGAAACAACCACCACTATTGAACTGCACCTGAATTAGAGCATCACAACCCCATTTCTGAACTGAATCCGAGCCACATTCCACATGCCACCTGCAATACAACCCATGAGCAAGACAACAACTCATTTGAACCCCCAGCAAGCCACCAGCTCACAACCACTAACTGTTGCACACAGTTCCGCTGGGACTCAGTTCACAAACACCATCAACCCCAGAAGGCAAACTCCATAACCCAGGGCTGCACCAACAACCTTGTCCAGCTTTGACATAGTACTATCTGCAATAATCTCAACATCTATCTCACTGCATCGTACCCATTTCAGTTCCTTGACATATCTTTTTAGCTCATTCCATCAACAGCTCCATACTCTCACTGCACCTCTGTAACTTCATAGCTGGACACAACAACACCAACAACATGGCCAACAACTCCACATTCAGTCACATTAACTACCAACAATCATGCCTTCACACAAACTCTATTTCAGATCAGCATAAATATTCATTGCAGCTTCACCAGTACATCCCTCAACTCAGTTGCAGACACAGCTCCACTCAAATACAGATGCACCACTATCTCAGTTCACAAGATCATTCTGCAGTTGCCAACTCCAGCTTCAGATTCACATCTCCAGCTTTGCCTCAAGCCATCTCAGATTGCAACACTTACACAGCTTCACTGTCAAGATCAGGACCCATTGCTATCCTTTCCCTTGCTTGAATTCAAACACCAAAATTCTTTCCAACTCTAATTCCATCAGCTTATTCACCGTCTCCATCTCAAATTTAGTTCAGTTCCTTTCATGCAGCTGCAATACCAGTTCTGCCACAAGCCAAATCTGCAATCTCAGTTGCGTACACCAACATTCTCCTAAGCATTTCTGCACCCAGCTCTTCCTTTCTTACCAACTACTAGTGCCACTCTGCAATTCATATCAAGCCTAACATTCGTCTATGTCGTTCGCTCATTCGCCAACTCATTATAGTGCCATTTCTTGCTTTGAGTCTCTAACTGTAGTCCTAACATACATCTAACAATTGCAGCCCCATAAGTTCTTCACTCTCAGTCCACAAATCAACTCCAAGAACTCAACAACAAATTCCATTCATTGTTGCTAGCTTGCATATCCCACCACACAAAAGCAACAACAACTGCAGCTGCTCATAGTCATCTGTGTATTCATAGCTGCCTACACATCCACCACACAACCCTTCGTGGTTCAATTTCTCTATGATTCTTCGATCTCAGAAACCCTTTCTCATAACCTTAACAATTCCTTCATACACCAGATTCAACCCACCTTCATCACTGCAACAACATCTCCTCTTCTCCTCTCGGCCAGCATCTACTTCATGTACTAAGTTCTCCTTGCTTATGTCTTGGTTGCACCAGATAGACCCCATTTCTTATACACTCATAGCTCCAGAATTCTCCATTCTATGTTCACTGAAATGACCCTACTTCTTTCAACAAACACACTTCATTTCAGCTCCAAATCGAACCCAAAATCACCATATTACAGCCATATATCCTTGTTCGTGCCTTCTAATACAGACCCATACTTCCATTGGTTTCATTCAGGACTTTATTCAAATAATTTATATGCCATTCTCTTTGCAATAGACATTCAAACAACAACCCATTTCTTCACTCCACATTGAACCCAAACTGTACTTATATCTTCTCTAAATCAAACCATTTCGAAACCCATAAATTAACCTGAAAATCGAGCTACAATACCTCACTCAGCTGAAACCCATCTCATTGCTGAGCTTCAAACTCCTTACAGACTCAAACCCCATCTCTTTAATCTTCTCCATCTCCTCGAAATCAAGCCATTAAACCCTGCTACTCATCACCAACCCCTAATTCTTCATTTCAACTTCTGTTTTTTTTTTTTGCAGCCTTCATCATATTTTTCTCTTCTCTGAATTTGGTGAAAGAAATGGAAACCAATGATTGAGATGACCATCTGCTTAGTTTTAGGGTTTTGGTAGTGACTAAGATTGCTATTGGTACCCTGCACCACCAGATAAGTGGTAACCATTCCAACTATGGCTTGTCGGTTACAAAGAACCGATAGCCTAGTTCCTTGCTCAACTCAACCGTCAGTTTTGAGCAACAGACATTTCATTCTTCCATTCCTTCTTTGCGCAACCTAGTCTGCTCCAAGTATCTTTCGCCCGTGAACTGGTCGTTTTGCCTTTTACGCTCCAAATGGATGATTTCTTTCGCCTTCCACCAACATCAACCATCTTTTACTCCTCATATTCACTTCTTTCCTTCAATTCATTCATCACTAAAGCAGTCATGCTTTTCAGACAGGGATGAAGAAATAAAAGCAAATATGAGAAATAATCGCCTCCAATAACATTTGCACCTTTTGCCTTGTTTCTTCTTCTTTTGCTCCAAACGACTTCGAAGTACCTAACAAACTCAAATTCACACATAAGATACATATTTCACAAAATAAATAGCAAAGAAAGCATAAATACTAGATATAAAATTAGGTGTTTACAACACCTATCAGATTTGAGGTCAGGCTACTTTCAAATAAGGGTCATGTTCTTGACATCCCTAAGACTGCATATAGAACACACCATGGATATTATGAATTCAAGGTTATGCAATTTGGTTTAACCAATGCACCTGCAACCTTCCAAGCCTTGATGAATTTTGTGTCTGGTCTATATCTTAGAAAGTTTGTTCTTGTTTTCTTTGATGACATCCTAATTCATAGTTTCAACCTCACACAACATATTTAGCATCTTTCATTAGTTTTTGCATTATTAAGACAACATCAACTTTTTGTGAAATACTAAAAGTATTGTTTTGCATAATCCTCATTACAATACTTGGGTCATATCAGTAGCAGGTGACCCTGAAAAGATATATTGAGTGCAATCTTGGCCCATTCCAACTAATTTGAAGAGGCTAAGAGGGATTTTAGGGCTCACAGGTTACTATAGAAAGTTTGTTAGGGGTTATGGCACCATCTGCAAACCTCTAACTAACCTACTTAAAAAAATATATCATTTAATTGGTCCCCCTTACTTTAGAGACTTTCAATTCACTCAAGACTGCAATGTGTACTACACCTGTCTTACCACTGCCTGATTTTTCCAAACCATTTGTGGTAGAATCTGATGCTTGTTTTACTGGTGTGGGAGCTATTCTTATGCAAAAGGTAGAGTTATTGCATTTTTCAGTAAACCTCTGGATCCTAAAGCTTTTGGCTTGTCCACTTATGAAAAATAATTGCTAGTTGTGGTGATGACAGTTACCAGATGGATGCATTATCTCATAGTTCACCATTTCTTCATCAACACAGACCAACAGAGCATTAAGTATTTTATGGATCAGAAAATGACCACAGTCCTACAACAAAAATGGATGATGAAGTTATTTGGATATGATTATATAATCCAGTACAAAAATGGCCTTGAGAATAAAGAAGCAAATGCATTGTCTAGAATACACTCAGATGCCTCCAATGCCAACTGCAACACTATAGCCATGTCTACACCAAATTGGGCTCGTGATATTAGTCAAATTTATGATCAAGGAACTTTAGCCACTACATTAATTCCCCAACTCTTAGTCAACTCCGGCTCAGTTCCACATTTTGTCCTTCAAGAAGGCATCTTAAGGTACAAAGGGATGATTTATGTGGGGGATACACATAATTTAAGGACCAATTTTTTGAAGTCTATACATTTATCTGCAATAGGTGGCCACTCAGGAATACAAAGCAGCTACCAAAGATCAGAAAGTTATTTTTATTGGAAAGGATTCAAGAAGGACACCACACTTTTTGTCAGCAATTGTGATACTGCCAAAGAAATAAAGCTGAGCAGTGGCACCCATTTGGTTAACTACAACCTCTACCAATCCCTTCTCAATCATGGAAGCACATCTCTATGGATTTCATTAAAGGCTTGCCAAAATACAACAAAAAATATGTCATCATGGTGGTTGTTGATAAGCTCACTAAGTATGGACACTCCATTGCTATGATCCCTTATATTGTTGTCACTATTTATAAGGAGTTCCTATATCATATCTTCAAGTTACATGGGTTACCTGATTCCATAATTTATGACAGAGACAAGGTATTTACAGTTTCATTTTGGCAAGAAAATTTCAGGACCTTGGGAACTAGATTACATTTGAGTACTACCTACCACCCACAAACAGATGCGCAAACTGAGAGGTCCAATTCATGCCTGAAAGGATATTTGAGGTGTATGACATCACATAAACCTAAGAATTGGTCCAACTGGCTTTCACTTGATGAGTGGTGGTATAACACAAACTATCATCAGAGTTTAAAGATGACACCTTTCACTACTCTCTATGGTTATTCACATCCATACTTGGATTTTCCTAATGAAGTTAAATCATTAGTGTCTACTTTTGATGACTACTTGAAAGATAGGATTGTTATGCTGGTCATCTTAAAGGAATATCTTCATCTATCACAAGAGAGGATGAGAGTAATTGTTGATAAAAAGATAGTGAATAAATATTTTGATGTGGGAGACTATGTTTTCCTAAAGCTCCAACCTTATAGACAGTCTTCCATGGCTGTGAGGAGAAATTTCAAACTTTCTGCAAGATACTATGGCCCCTTCAAGGTGCTTAAGAAGATTGGTGCAGTTTCTTATCAGTTGGACCTTCCGTCCAATCCAAAATTCACAATGTGTTCCATGTTTCACAGTTAAAGAAGAAGATAGGAGCTAGAACCACCACCTTACCCACATTTCCAGTAGTTAATGAAGAGGGTGAAAATATCTTCGCTACGGTGGCTATTTTAGGTTATACGCAAGACATTCATCAAGGTAACTTGTTCCTCAAGCTCTTATTCAATGGTCACATACAGTCCCTGATGATGCCACGAGAGAATACATTACGAATGTGGAGGCACACTTTCCAAAAAAAAAATATTTGAGGACAAAAATCGTCTGAAGAACGGGGCACTTGTCATGTCCCATTGTGCCTGCCTGTAACTAAAATCAGGTGCACTTGGATAATAACAATTAAAATTTGTTAGAGTTAGTTAATTTTTTTTAAATTCGGGTTTAATTTTAAGGCATATTCCTATGCACATGTCAAGAAGATGATTTTGCCACTTTAGTACCCACTATGGGTATGCCAAAGTGCCAAACATATCTGCCTAAGTACCAGAAATACCACTTAGGCATATACGACGAAGTCTCTAACGAGCGATAGAGTATCCATCACTATATGGTCTAAATATCACTCGTTGGTCATTCCAGTGACAACGATAGTCATTCTGTCGCTCACTGATATGATCATCGCTCATCAGTTCCTCATCCAACGGATAAAATTCCCCCCTTTATGAATACCCAATATTAAACTCATTTCAACTCACACCAAAATTCCTAAAACTCTTTAGAATTCTCAATCTCCAATTATTGTCATCACTCTTCCAATTCTTCAAAGAGCATGGATGATAATATGAACATGGCTGAGTTCATAACAAACCAACATGCTGCCGAAAATTAAAGAATTGCTAATCGTGCCAATGTGCGAAGTCGAATTAGGAGGCGATTAAAAAATTTACTTCTAAGGAAGATGAATGTATTTGATGGAATTATGTTTATTTTACTGAGATTTTTTCGCAAATGCATTCCATCCCCAAATATTTTGGGAAAGGATATTTGGAAAATTTCAAGAACAAATAATGAATCTCAATGATCGTGATGCTCCAAGGTTGTCTCATCGCTTCACTGTAATGAATTAGTATTTATCTTGTTTTACTTCAGTAGGAGGGTCCAAACATGAGGGATGGTGAAACCATGATGGAATTTGAACCAAAGGCGTCGTGCAGAATATCATCGCATCCACGAAAAAGACTTCCAATTTGTTTTGATATTTTAAGAGGGTTACCCAAATATAATCCAATATTTATGTTTTAATTTCTTAATTGTCAACTTAAGTTATAATATTCGTTTTATTTTATTAGTTTTAATTAAAATGTAAGACTGAATTAAGAATATAATATAAGCTTAATTTTCAACAATACAAGTTAAATTTTCAAATTCATTAAACTTCAAATTAATCAATAATCATTTTACAAGACATAAAATTAGAAAATAATAATTTGAAATATAGACTTTAAAAATAAACATTTGGGACAATGTTCTTCATCTTGTTTATCTTCTTAATTTCACAAAACTTCCAATCAATGCGCTCATGAACGGATTTTCAAAATTGTTTTTTCTTGATTTTCCTTACCTTGAAGTTTTCTTTGCCTTTTCTTAGTTGCGATTTTGACTTGGTTAATATCCAAAACTTGAAGACTTCCTTGCCTTTTACCCATTTCTTCATAACTATCACATATCTTCTTAACGGCACCTTCAAGAACTACTCCTGAAAAATCAAGTTGGGTTAAAAATTGTGTCATTTGGAAAATTTAAAAAAATTTAATTAGATTGAGTTTGAGAGAAATAGAGAAATATAGAAATTAGATTGAGAAAGAGAGAAACAGACAAAAATCGTGCAAAAAAGATTTGGTGTAAATTTTTAGTTTGAAAATTACATATTTATTGGCGACAAAGAACTAGCTATTGGCGCTAGACTTTATATCGTTGGTGAAAAAGCGGGGTCTAACAACCACACCCAATATTTCGATTATCAATCTGTATGGACAAACTACGTGTTACTTTCTAGAGAATCAACTAGACAGTTAGACTCAATCAATAGAAAATATCTCAAGGAGTTAATATCTCAAACTCTCAATTTGATCTTTACTCAAGCAAACAAAATCTATGAGTCTTTATCAAAGAGAGATAACTTGGATGGTACCAAAGACCAATATCCAAGTCTCAATCAATTTAAATCAACAACCAAAATGGTCGGATATTCTAATTGATTGAATAACACACAACCTGTATTATTTCAATTATATAACAAAATATAATGCGGAAAATAAATAACACTTCTCACTCCACCAACACATGTATTTATACGGGTCTCATGGCTAAGCCCATAAAATAACTTTCAAATCCAGCTGCTTGTAGGCCACTGTAGATGGTGGATTTTCGACAAAGGGTAGAATTGTAAAACTATACTCTAGATTCGGCAATCGGATGAGTATGGAGGCTCATGTCTCTTGATCAAAGCATGAAAGCTCATGCCACAAATCTCTGACTGAGAAGGTTGTCTCTCAGAGTACATGAAGATGTGTAGTCTCCCAGCTAAAACCACGACACATCTCATGAATACTGAGCAATTTCAGTAATTACTCCGGATCCGGCAATCGGATGAGTATCGAGACTCATATCTCTATGCATGAAAGCTCATGCCACCTCTGATGGAGAAAGTCTCTCAGAGAAGATGCAGATGTGCAGTCTCCCAGCTGAGACCACGGCACATCTCATAACCCTCTGATGGAGAAAGTCTCCCAGAGAAGATGTAGATGTGAAGTCTCCCAGCTGAGACCACGACACATCTCATAACCCTCTGATGGAGAAAGTCTCTCAGAGAAGATGCAGATGTGCAGTTTCCCAGCCGAGACCACGACACATCTCATACTGTATAGAATCGAAAGATTGGGCGACAACGTCTTCGGGATGCGATCGGTTTTCCCCGACTATGCAGAAGGAATATGACACTCCAGCAAGTTCATATTGCTCAAACCCTCAGATGATTAATGATCCTAGGCAATAAGCCCTCCTAGTATAGAGTCATTGATTAATTATCTAAAATCGTCTGAATATCCAGCAATATTATACGAACCATCATCTAAATATCTAGCAATATTCTACGAACCATCGTCTGAATATCCAACAATATTCTACGAGCCAACTTTAATTGTCTGAATATCTAGCAATATTCTACGATTCTCCGTTATATTTCGTAACTTCAATTCGTGGTTCTTCCCAGCAGAATGACATGGGTTAGTGGTAAATATTCAACGAAACAGGCATCTGAGCATCGAATAAGCCCTGACAAAAATGGTGCAAGTGTAATTAGCAAATAATGCACAGACCAACATTTTGAATGCACGAACGAGCATTTCAAAATATATGAACGAACGAGGAACCTATGCAAAATAGGAAGGAAAAATAATAATAATAAAATATTAGCAAAAGCGCCGTCATACGCGCTCACCATCCGGCCAGTCATGCGGTGACCAGTTCCGCGCCCAATTTTATATTTTATCAGATTTTTACTATTTTCCTGATCTCATGAAAATCCTCTCGTTCGAGCAAATTTTCTTTATTTCAAAGAAATTATCTGAACATGATTTCATCAAAAATAATAAAATTAGGAAGAAGTGTCATGGGACCGCCGGCCGGACGGTCATGCCATGGCCGTGGCCAGTCCACACTTCACGTTCCCCATTATTTTATTATTTCTCTCAAATTATGAAAATTTCTTGATTTTATGAATTTTATCTAAAATCATGAAAATTACCTAATTTCATGTATTTTATCTAAATCATATGATTTTATCAAAAATAATAAAATTAGGAAAAGGTGTCATGGGGCCGCCGGCCTGCCGGTCATGACGTGGTCGTGGCCGGTTCCACACCTCATGTCCCCATTATTTTGTTATTTCTCTTAAATTATGAAAATTCCTTGATTTCATGTATTTTCTCTAAAATTACCTAATTTCATGTATTTTTATCACATGATTTTATCAAACATGGTAAAATTAGGAAAAATACCATGGGACCGACCCCTTGAATTCTTCCTGAATTTTACTCCCGGGATGTTTTCACCTTCCGAATGAGCTTAAAACCTAAATATTCCCGCGTTGGGAGATAGGAAATTCTTTTCCGTGCAGAATGGAGGGGCGGACCATCAAAATCCGAGTATGTACGAGAATTCTACATCGATTCTACTAAAGGGCGCTAATTAGGGTTTCAACCTAGCCGGTCCCGCGTGTCCATTGTTTTATTATTATTTGGCATTTTATTTCATGATTTCATGAAAACTCCCCGATTTCAACAAAACTCCTTGGTTTTCAACAAATTTCCTTGATTTTATGAAAAAATTATCTAAAATTATCAAAATTTAGTAAAATTGGGAAGAGTGGCTTGGGACCCGCTCCCATTGGCCGGCCGGCCATGCCGTGGCCATTGACGGTCCCACACTCCCATTCCCTATTTTATATTTATTTATGTCTCTCATCTTATGGAAGTTCCCTAATTTCATCAAAACTCTCCAGTTTCATGGAATTTCCCTCAAATCATAGAAAATACATAAAATTACATAAAACTGGGAAGAGCATGTGGGACCGTGTTTGTCAACCAGCCGGTCATGCACTGGCCGTGGCCGGTCACACACCTTGTAATTCCCTGTTTTATTTATTATTTTCATCATCTCGTGTATTTTTCCCAGTTTCAGCAAAACCATGGATTTTGCATATTTTCTCAAATGTTGCTCAAATGTGCACCAGAAAATATCAAAATTCTCAGGACTGAAGCGCGAATACCATGGTGACATGGGCACATACCCTTGACCGACCAAGTGATACCCTAAGGCTTGCAAATAGCTGGTCCCGCATGTTTTAATAATTTTAACCTAATTTGCTCAGTTGCTCATATTAGGTTCAAACTTTTTCCAAGCAATTGGTAGTTTGCTCAAACGACCAAAAATTGGTCCCGTGACCACCAAGATCCGGTCCCCAAGCTCTCTTGGTCGGTCCTTATCTCTGATAACTAGGTTTTATCATCTAATACCGAACCCAGCAGTAATTCAGTAAATGATGAAACCAACATTTAATTATTCTTTCACCAACTGGTCTCAGGAGACTTTGGTATTTTTTCTCATTCGAGCATTTGGGCGATATATGGTGAACCCATCATCCCATATAGCCGGTCCCTATGTCATTATATATTGATTTGCAATAAATCATCACTTTGATAAAATTAGGATTTTGAATCCAGAGCTCTGCAGAACGTGATTCTGAGCAGATTCAAACACTCTGATAATTTTATGTTGATTCCATGATTAACATTTTTATTTATTTTGCTCGACCCAGCAGTCAGTAAATTAAATTAATATTTTATTCGGTCCTGCTACCAATAAATTCATCGAGCAATATTTGCTCGAACTGGCAATATTTTCTCGAACCGGCAATATTCGCTCAGACTAGCAATATTTGCTCGGATCAAAGAATATTGGTTCAACTATTAATATTCGACAATTCAGCAACACAGTTTGCTCATTTTTGGTTACAATGGTACCTCGTCTCAGCAGACATACATGAGTTTCGGAACATTTGCTAAAACGTGTTCAACTCAGCACTACATGGACTCATCGTCCCACAAAGTCAGCAACTGACTCCACAATCACGATATTTCAATCATGTCACATGGGGGGATATTAACTAGGGTTTTGGTCTGGCGGTATACGGCACGTGTGTTCGCCCACGATAAGAATGTGAGAAAGTCGTGCAATCAGTTGGAAGAATCAACAAAGTAGTGGATGGAAAATTAACCAAGTCTCCGCACGATGAGTAATTGGTTTAACGTGATTTCCCACTTTCCCACTCTCTCATTCCAGCAACTGTCATACTTCATGGGATCATGGTGTTTTCAACTCCGACATTATAAAATGTCTCTGAATCCTGATTGAAACAAGAACATTGAACAAGATTCGAACAATTCGAACATTCGCCTAAACGAGCAATTTCTCATCAAAATTCATACAGACAATGTTTCGTCTACACAAACTCACAGAAATCTCTCTCAATCCGGCAAAACTCAATCATTCAGAGCATTTTCACGCTGAAATCACAACACACCTACAATCTCAGATCACCATTGATCTCACGCATTTCTCAGCTTCCCTCCTATAGATCAACCCATCCTCTCTTGTGACCGAATTTACTCTGGAACGGCCATTGTCTTGGTTTAGGCCGGAGTACTACAGATTGATCTCTCGAATTCAAAGCACTCCCTTCTTACAGTGCATATGTGTGAGGTTCAACATTTCGCTCGGTTCAAGGAGTCTCCAAACGGTCGACTCTTCAATTCCGTAAAAACCAGCAAATTATTTTTCCCCATCTACAGATTGGCGACCACAGTGGCAGATTAATCTCTCGGTTGTGATCTCATGATTTCACAAGATGGCTGGTCTTAGGTTTGGGTTAGTCACAGGTTCCAACACTAACGGCGCTAGCACTAGCAACCACAATCACAATGATAACGAAGAAATCCCGGTAACAATTCCGGTCACGAATACTGCTGGCGGTGGTGATATTACTCCTCCTCACGTAGAAAATCAACACCCTGAGGAAATCAGAGGAAATCCACCACCTACCATTAATGATCTCACTAAAGCGCATGAAACTTTTGAAAAGAATCAAGAAGATATGGCTACAGCACATAAAATCTATTTGATCATTTGAAGACCCTCACTGACAAGGTGTCATAGAAAAGAAAAGAGAATGAGAAACCCTCAGATGCGGATCATGAGGTGATTCCAATTCATACAGTAGATGATGAAGAAGCTGGCAAAGCTGCAGGTAATTCATCAGCAGAGGAATCATCAAACTTCATTACTCGTGAATACCTAGAGCGTCTTCTGGAGAACCGTGGAAAGGGAAATACATCACATGTCCATCGTCACCAACCTCCTTTCCCTGCCGCTACGCGGAGAATTCCTCTTCCTAAAGGTTACATTTCTCTAACTTTTACTCTGTATGATGGAACTGGAAACTCTCGGGAGCACGTCTCTCGTTTTCTCGGAGCCTTGGGAGAGCATGAACATAACCATGTTGTTCGGCTCAAGGAATTTTCAAAATCCTTGAAAGGCAGAGCATACACCCGGTACAACAACATTGCACCGGGCATTATCAACAATTGGGAGAAATGATCAATGCCCACTACAGGAAATGCTTCTTCGTGTCAGAGCAAGTCACTCTCTCTGACCTTGGAAGGATGTTTCAGAGGGGCAGTGAAAATCCCAACGACTATGTGAAAAGATTCCGAGTTCAATCCCTGGATTGTCATGACCCAAATTTCACGGAACAATAGCTGGTCGATTTATGCATCAACAGCATGCTCCCGGTTTACAAAGCTCTGCTGGAAAATGTTCGATTCCAGACTTTCCCAGAGCTTCACGAAGCTGCGAAGAGATCAGCAACCACTGCACCTGCTCTGTTGGAAAGAGCAAAATCTACAAATACTGAGGAAGCACGTGACATTCGAGGAAGCAGACGTCTAATCAACAAACAGTACGACCTGCAGCCCTCTACAAACGTTGTTGCAGAAGGGAGCGAGCGCAAGGCTGAATCCCCGAACAAGCATGCTGTAGCTCCTCTAAAGACGCAAAAGAAGGACAAACCAGAGACACAAACTCCTGGCCAACGCACAGAAGCTCCTGATGAAGCACCTGATTTTCCTCTCCCCATTAGAGAAGTGCTCGAACTGTTAGATGCATGGATCCAAGATGGTGCAATCAAATTGGTGTACGTCAGAAGAGACCTAACTGAGGAAGACATGGAAAATCCTCGTTATTGCTGATTCCACCGGTTCGTGAGTCATCCAACAAGCAGTTGCAAATTTTTGAAACGCATATTCAGGGAAAAGGTTGGGTCAGGAGAGTTTAACCTTGGAGCTGAAGGGGTGCACAGAGATCCTATTCCCGTCAAAACTTTCTCTATTTCTGAAGCACCAGTCAAGGAAGCAGTTCAGTCACTGATAGAGCATGTCTGCGAATAGCTCTACCTGTCGAAAGAACAAAGGGGAGACATGTTCACGGCTATGAACCACATAGTTTATGGGAAACGTCTGCTGATCCCAGACGTACCTCCTGAACCTTTAGCCACTGACAAATAAATAGCTGCCGGCATCACTCAACAAGCCACTCACACTCCCATAGCAACCAAAGACCATGAAGGAATCTCCAAAGACGCGTATGGCTTCATTACTCTCAAGGTTACAGAAATTTTTGTCTGCACTGAGACCAAGTTTTACATAATCCGGGAAGATCCTGGATACGACATGATCTTTGGAAGAACTTGGATTCATGCTGGAAGGATAACTCTGATCCCTTCAACATACTCTATCGCCGACAAAAACTCTGAGTCAGAAGAAGAAGCAGTAAAACCTCCATCCTTCCACAAACATTGTTGCAGAAGGGAGTGAACGGAAAGCCAAACCTTCGTGCAAGCATACCTCGGCTCCTTCAAAAGCACAAAGGAAGGATAAGCAAGACGCACAAGCCTCTGACCAACGCACAAGAGCTCCTGATCAAGAAGCACCTGACTTTAATTTTCCAATAAAGAGGTGATCGAACTCCTGCATGGGTCCAAGATGGTGCAATCAAGTTTACATATGTCAAGAAAGAACCAACTGAAGAAAACATGGAAAGTCCCTGTTACTGCCGGTTCCACAGGTTCGTCAATCATCCCAAAAGCGACTGCGGAGTTTTGAAGCACATTATCAAAGAGAATGTTAATCCACAATAACTCGAACTGGGTACTGAAGGAGTACACAAGAATCCTCTCTCACTCAGAACCTTTACACTCTCTAAACAACCTATCAAAGAAGAAGTTCAATCCTTGGTCGAACGTGAATTGCATTGCCTGTCTGAGGCACAAAGGAGAGACAGGTCCACAGTACTGAACCACATCGTGTCAAGAAGTCCATTCTGAGGATACTTCTTGAGCCTCCAACCACATACCAAGAGATGTACGACTGGGGACTGCTTACCACAGTCAAACTCAGAAGAAATGAATTTGGAAGAACGTTGATCGATACTGACACCGCCATCAACAAAATTCCACTGAAAACCATCGGATCCACATGCATCACTCGGCAAGAAGATACTCATGCTCCATATCAATCAGAGACCTTGAAGGAGCGCTCGGAAGTACTTATGGCTATATCATTCTCAAAGTGAACATAAGCTCAACCTGGACAGAAACCAAGTTTCACATAATCAGGAAGATCCAGCATGTGACATGTCCTTCAGACAAGCGTGGATCCACGCTGAAAGATGGGTACTTACAAATCGCCTTTGGTTACACATCTCTCCAATGAAGAAAGTTCTGATACAGAAGATTTGATGGACATTCCATCATCAGAGTACTTTGAGGAATTTTAAGACGAGGTTGAACCAAGAACCTTCAAAAGATGCATAAACATTCATCAAGAGGTTCCGCACTCAGGCAAGTCTCATTCCATGTTTATGTCATTTATTTCTTCACATGATATCCTAGCATGGGGACTTAATTATGCTAGAAACTCTACAAGACGTTATGAATGGTAACCTCACCACATTAGTATTTTACCAAGTTGTTGAATCTGACGTTTCTCTGAATCAAACACTGAAACATTCATTACTGATGTCCAAACATGGCAAAGAACACTTTGGGCATTTCTCCTGCAAGTCCATGTGTTCCACAAAATCATAAAGCTCTGATGTCGGCACAAGTGTTGAATTCCACTACTGCAACGAAAGGGATATTGAATCAATAGAAGATACCCCAGGGCCGAGATGATCAATCCCCTAAGACATTCGATGCTTAAGGAATATACGCTTCAATGCTCAAGCATCTAAAGCCATCAAATTGTACTCCCAATCAAAGAGTACAGTTTCAGCATAAATATCTCGACGATGATACATTGGTTCAACACCAACACGATCGAAGTGTAACTAAACTACAGTCGATAAGTCTTCATTATTCCATGATAATACTTCTGAAGAAGATGCGACATTATCTATACATGGATGACACTAACTCCTTCAACATACACTGGGAAACCTGAGGTGATTCCGTGAAACTTTATCAACAGGATTTCTCTACATCACAAGCCCTACATAATTGAGGAACTTTCTCTCTTCACCAATCATATCCAGTATGAAAACTGCTAATGCTATGTACCGCAACAACATCGACTCACTTGCAAAGCTAGTTCATGTTCATAGGCTCACTGGAGGAAGGAGCAAGGGTCACATCTATAATCATAGTTCTATCCTTTTAGGTCGTTGGAGCAACTTCAATCATGGTACCAGCATCAACAATAATCTCTATAGGAACACCATACATGATCTCAGCAATCAACAAGGATCTCTGGAGCGTAATCATTGATGGTTTTAGCACCAACAACTCAAAAGCAACATCCTCAGGACTTCATCAACTAATCATTCTCTGAAGTGTTACACATGAAGTGGACTTCTCTAAGAACCAATGATTCATATCAAGATGTGCAGACCTAATAATATGCGCACACGAAAGTCTTCCAAAGCTAGCACGACTGGTGGGCATAATCCAAAGTCTTCTACAAGATGTTCTCATCGCCTTTACAAATGAGATACAACACACTCCAGGCCATGGGTTTGCAAAAACGTACCAATGGGTGAGGAATGAGACAATGCTTCCATAAAGAAAGATGTTATTTTATGTCTCTTCTACAACATACCAAAATAGCGCATTAATCGGACATACGAGATGAAAGATATGGCCTTTACCGTCAGGTCTACGAAACCTGAAAAATTTGTACGGGATTACAAATTACAGATGTGATCGCTTCGTTGGATGACCTCTACAACTCTGAATTGAGTGATTCTTATCTCATGAGATAACTCAGTCTCTTAGATTCAAAAGTTGGGGTCAAACATTAAATTCCGACGTCATATGAGGTTCCTACAGCTTCCAGAGCGTACAACATGCAAGCATCAATTTTAGACGGGATTCATAACTTCCACAGCCGATCGGAGTCCACCACGTATTTTCGCCAAGTCCTTCATCAAGGTACCTCCAATTTCTACCACCTAGGTCTTTACATTAATTTTTCTACCCGGGTCCGCTATCTGAGTCTTGCCAGAAGAAGGGAAAACGAAATGGAGAGATTCAACAAAATACTGGGGACTGACAGTCGACTGATCATGACGATCAACTTCACAATGCAAGACTCATGGGGTCGGGATCTTCAGTAATAATCAATCATCGTGAAAGTGATGCTACTTCCGGGACATGAAACCATGGTCATTACATCATCCCCTCTCTAAAGCAACCTCAGCTATGGTCTCATGACTAGGGTTTTAGATGTGATGTTTTACGGCTGACAAAGACAAGATGGCTGCAAGCATCATGCTCATGTACCAATCAAAGGGTCCTGATCTCAAAGGAATCAATAGCATTTAAATCCTCCACCAACCAATTCGTGGTATGGGAGTGATGCATCGAATGGAGGACCAAAACAACCCCTGCACTTGGGTATTAATACACCACTACACGATTCTCAGTTACTGGAGTAGCCTCTACAATCAGCGCAACATTTTCTTCAGTATTCTCTGCTGGTGGCTCGGTTTCTTCTATCACTGAAGCAGAAACAATAGAAGTTTCCATAACTTCAGTTACAACCTTCTCATGGCCTTGAAGTTCAGGGATAATTGTCTCTTTATTAACAACTCCAGAACAGCTCGAGTTATCCTTATTGGTTTCAATATCCTCAACTTCAGTATTTGGCACCTAATACGAAGATTACATGAGGTTAGAGCAATCTAAACATGAGACCAAATGAGATCATAAAATACATTATACAAGCATTCCAACATCATCATGTTTCATCATTATACACTCGGAGCACGAGAAAATAGCATGAAAGTCATGAAAATACGTTTTGCGGCAAGCTCGTCTGAAGAGACTTTACTCTTCCCTGTACATGATGACTAACTGGGAGCAATATACAAGGAATTTGGGGATGGGTCATACACCATTCTCTTCGTATGGATTTCCTCTATATCATATCCAAAATTCAAAGCAATTGAAGAAAATATCAAGGAGATGTGGCCGAAACATTGGACAACATACACTCTGAAAAAGTTCTGAAAGCCTCCTAGAAGTTTATTGTTTCGCCTTTTTCAGGTCCTAAACGTGCTCACAACTCAAGAATCTTCTTTAAAAAGCTTGGAAATTTTCCAGGCTTGAAGATACATATGCAAATCGTGAAAATCCGACTTCGAACGAAGATTCTACGGTATTTTTGCTAAAGGGATGAAGTCTGAAATTTTCTGGTGACGTATTTCAGCAAAATTACTCGTATACTTACGTGGATTCTCATTCATTCATCCACAAATCATCAATTTCATACCTTTATGAAGAGATTACAGGAGACATAGTTACTGGGGCAGTCTCTAAATCATTTGAAGGCTCGGCAATGCCGGAATCTCCATCGGCAACGCTACTATCTCCGTTCGGGGTTTTGGGAATTCTCCATATTACCATATCCCAAAGAAGAGCACGCTTCATCAACATGCTGATTATATACAATGAATTCTTCCTGGATTCATCAACAACAATTATTATTATTTCATTCAAGGAGAGGCCATGATCACTTGCACAAAAAAGGGTACTTACATCGACTTCTTCATCAGTGCTGGATTCATGAATTGTTCGCCCGGGAACAAGTTGAAGACCGTCAACCGATGGAGAAAAAGTCTGAAAAGAAATAAAAAACCTTGGTCTCATGATCCTAATTGCACGGGCAAAGTCATGACACAAGGAGCGCTAACAACTCGTCAAAGAAACGGCTGGGGACTACACGTCATTTGCTAGCATCCTGTAGTCCTTACTTATGGGTTCTCCGATCCTGTAGACTTTCTTCCATTTCCGTCGAGTCTACATTGATCCAGGATCTCACTTCACAAAAATCCTATGGCAAAGCCAATGAAATATGAAAAATCTCTCACCAGCACCCAGAGGTTCCGGAAGTACCATTTCTTAAAAGTTTCGTCCGTAGAGATGTTATCTCTGGAAACACCATCTTTGGAAGTGTCATCATGGGAGTCAGTCGTTCCCGAAAAGTGATACTTCAGTACATCGTTCATACAAAGTGCAGGCTTCGACAGAACAATGAATCATGGAATAAAGGTGCTCACATCATCGTACAAAAAATGGTAACGATCCAACTCTTACCTATTTACGATTTCACTAGCTGTAGTGATATTAGCGTCAGAATTTCGAAAACTTGCTCGTTCCGTCAAACCTGCAAAGACGAGCAAAATTCATTATTCAAAATCATGACTTTATTTTCATAAAATTGTGAACAACCTACACAAACCTTTACTGTGTGAACATTCACTGGTTCTTCAAAATTGGACAAACGTCCATTCTACAATTTTGAAAACTCACAGACATTATTTCATCATGTAAAATTGTCTACTTTCAACAATTGTTCAAAATCAAAACATTGATTTTACAACATATATATATTTAAAGTGAAAGCTCACACCTCTTGTGATAAAATATTAGTTCTCATGAAAACTCATAAATAAGGTTTTATCACTGAACATAAGTTTATATACATGAAGAAAATCTATTTTCCCTCGTATGAGCATTATTTTATAAAACGAGGTTTACTTTGGTTTTGTGAAAGCTCACAACTCTTAACATAAAGTTTTGTTTTCCATGAAAGATCATAAACAAAATTTTATCACTGGACACAGATCTATTTTCAAAGAAAAGCATCACTCAAGTCAGGGATTATTATTAGTTTTCAAAATTAACGATTGAACGAACATACGTTTAATAAAGTAAGGGTTTTTCTACAAAACTCACATTAACATATACACATGTATACAATCTTAACATGATGAAAGCATGAGCAACTCATGAACTCAGCAAAAAAAAAAAAAAACTTTTCTCTCGTATGAGCATTCACCTTTGAAACGAGAGTTTATTCCACTTTGTGAAATCTCACATATTTAAAAAATAAAATTTTGTTTTTCGTGGAAGCTCATGGACAAAACTTTATCATTAGACTCGGGTCTATTTTTGTTGTTCCTTAAACTTACGAATGATCGAGCGTTTATTCCTGAAACAAGGATTTCTTTTCATGGGCCCGACCCGTGAATCCTAAACCAACCGTAGTTCCACCATAGAATCAGCGGTTCTATATGAATTTATATTCACTGGACGACGCCCTATTATACCACTAGGTTTCGCTCAAACCGTGGTTTGCTCATTCAGTCGGAATCCGGTAACATCTTATCTTATAACTAAGTTCAATTACTTATTTCTATTTATACCTGGAAAATCACCATTCAATGCTGACTGAGGAACATGAATGTTCCTCACTAAGCAGGGGACTTAATGTAGATGGTGGATTTTTGACAAAGGGTAGAATTGTATAACTATACTCCAGATTCGGCAATCGGATGAGTATGGAGGCTCATGTCTCTCGATCAAAGCATGAAAGCTCATGCCATAAATCTCTGACTGAGAAGGTTGTCTCTCAGAGTACATGAAGATGTGTAGTCTCCCAGCTTAAACCACGGCACATCTCATGAATACTGAGCAATTTCAGTAATTACTCCGGATCCGGAAATCGTATGAGTATCTAGACTCATGTCTCTATGCATGAAAGCTCATGCCACCTCTGATGGAGAAAGTCTCTCAGATAAGATGCAGATGTGTAGTCTCCCAGATGAGACCACGGCACATCTCATAACCCTTTGATGGAGAAAGTCTCTCAGATAAGATATAGATGTGCAGTCTCCCAGCTGAGACCACGACACATCTCATAACCCTCTGATGGAGAAAGTCTCACAGAGAAGATGCAGATGTGCAGTTTCCCAGCTGAGACCACGGCACATCTCATACTGTATAGAATCGAAAGATTGGGCGACAACGTCTTCGGGATGCGACCGGTTTTCCCCGACTATGCAGAAGGAATATGACACTCCAGCAAGTTCATATTGCTCAAACCCTGAGATGATTAATGATCCTAGGCAAGAAGCCCTCCTAGTATAGAGCCATTGATTAATTATCTGAAATCGTCTGAATATCCAACAATATTCTACGAACCATCATCTGAATATCCAGAAATATTCTATGAACCATCGTATGAATATCCAACAATATTCTACGAGCCATCTTTAATTGTCTAAATATCCAGCAATATTTTACGATTCTCCGTTATATTTCGTCACTTCAATTCGTGGTTCTTCCCAGCAGAATGCCATGGGTTAGTGGTAAATATTCAACGAAACAGGCATCTGAGCATCGAATAAGCTCACGACAAAAATGGTGCAAGTGTAATTAGAAAATAATGCATGAGATCAAGCATTTTGAATGCACGAACGAGCATTTCAAAATATATGAACGAACGAGGAACCTATGCAAAATAGGAAGGAAAAATAATAATAAAAAAATATTAGCAAAAGCGCCAGGGGACTGCGCTCACCATCCGGCCAGTCATGCGGTGACCAGTTCCGCGCCCAAATTTATATTTTATCATATTTTTACTATTTTCCCGATCTCATGATAATCCTCTCGTTCGAGCAAATTTTCTTTATTTCAAAGAAATTATCCGAACATGATTTCATCAAAAATAATAAAATTAGGAGGAGGTGTCATGGGACCGCCGGCCGGCCGGTCATGCCATGGCCGTGGCCGATCCATACCTCACGTTCCCCATTATTTTATTATTTCTCTCAAATTATGAAAATTTCTTGATTTTATGAATTTTCTCTAAAATCATGAAAATTACCTAATTTCATGTATTTTATGAAGAATTAATTGGGGGATATGGGAATTAATTGGGGGATATGAATTACTTCCCCCAACCCATGGTGTGTGTTAAGGGGTGACTTTTGGTTATGAATATACTAAAATACCCTTCCCTCAAAATAAATAAAAAAACTTAAAATCAAAAAACAAAATCATATCCCTCATTTCCATCTCCACTTCTTCCCTCAAAATAAAAATTAAAAACTTAAAATCAAAAATCTAAATCATATCCCTCATTTCCATCTCCACTTCTTATTAATCTTATTTAGGGGTAGTGTTTTGAAACCCAAATATTCTCCATTCCCTTTCAAATTCTAAACTCTCCCCACTCTATATCAAATTCTCTTCACCTCACTTTGGAAACGAATTTTTTTTTTATTCGGAAGTGATGAAGATCATGCTGAAAGTGATGATGACCATGCCGGAATTGATGAAGACCATGCCGTATCGGGTTAAAGCATATGGTCTTTATCAATTCCGGCATGGTCTTCGTCACTTCCATTTTGAATTTTTCCTGGCTTTAAAAAACTTGGTACCGGCATGGTCAGTTGATATGAAGACCATTGGGTATTTTTTCCCAAGCATAGTTTTCATATTTATTTCCTATGCAGAAAAACAAAACCGGCATGGTCTTCATATCAACTCGACAATGCCGCACCAAGCTTTTTAAAGCCAGGAAAAATTCAAAATGGAAGTGAGGAATACCATGCCGGAATTGATGAAGACCATATGCCGGAACACGGTACCGGCATGCCCGATAATTTCCTATCAATGCCGGTAGTCAAGTGAAAAAAAAAAATCAACATTCTGGATACTTTTCATTCTCTTCCGGCATAGGTATTTAAGCAAAATACTATGCCGGAACAGGTACCAGCACGCTCGAAAAAACTATTACCATGCCGGTACCTGTTCAAAACCAGAAAAAAATCAACATTCGGAAGATCAAAACCAGGATAGTGGCAAACAATTTATGAACATTTCCAAAAATTGCCCGCATGAGTTTTTGGTTGAATACCATGCTGGCACCAAGATTTTTCAGCTGCAACAATGGTGGATTAAAAAAAAAAAAATCAATTTTTCAACCTCTTATTATCAGTAATTCTCTCATCACAATCATCTTCCCATTTTCAAAAAAAGAAATTCCTCTCAAATATTTTTTTCCCTCCTTCTACTCTCACCCAAACACAAATAAAAATACACACTAATTTATCCCCCAAATACTTAACATTTTACTAATTATACTTAATCACTAATCCTAATTAGTGGGGGCTAGATTAGGAATTAAAAAAAAATTACATAGGGGGTCACCCAGAATTGCTATTGGGACACCTATTTTGTCCCGTAGCTATATCCCCCAATTAATTCCCATATCCCCCAATTAATTCTTCTATTTTATCTAAATCATATGATTTTTATCAAAAATAATAAAA
This sequence comes from Papaver bracteatum, assembly GCA_023529315.1. Taxonomy (NCBI): domain Eukaryota; kingdom Viridiplantae; phylum Streptophyta; class Magnoliopsida; order Ranunculales; family Papaveraceae; genus Papaver; species Papaver bracteatum. The sequence continues at coordinate 1,807,935 of JAJJWX010002698.1, forward strand.
TCAGGAAAAGGTGTCATGGGACCGCCGGCCGGCCGGTCATGCCTTGGTCGTGGCCGGTCCCACACCTCATGTCCCCATTATTTTGTTATTTCTCTTAAATTATGAAAATTCCTTGATTTCATGTATTTTCTCTAAAATTACCTAATTTCATGTATTTTTATCACATGATTTTATCAAACATGGTAAAATTAGGAAAAATACCATGGGACCGACCCCTTGAATTCTTCCTGAATTTTACTCTCGGGATGTCCTTCCGAACGAGCTTAAAACCTAAATATTCCCGTGTTGGGAGATAGGAAATTCTTTTCCGTGCATAATGGAGGGGCGGACCATCAAAATCCGAGTCTGTATGAGAATTTTACATCGATTCTACTAAAGGGCGCTAATTAGGGTTTCAACCTAGCCGGTCCCGTGTGTCCATTGTTTTATTATTATTTGGCATTTTATTTCATGATTTCATGAAAACTCCCCGATTTCAACAAAACACCTTGGTTTTCAACAAATTTCCTTGATTTTATGAAAATTATCTAAAATCATCAAAATTTAGTAAAATTGGGAAGAGTGGCTTGGGACCCGCTTCCATTGGCCGGCCGGCCAGCCATGCCGTGGACATTGCCGGTCCCACACTCCCATTCCCTATTTTATATTTATTTATGTCTCTCATCTTATGGACCTAATTTCATCAAAACTCTCCAGTTTCATGGAATTTCCCTCAAATCATAGAAAATACATAAAATTACATAAAACTGGGAAGAGCATGTGGGACCGTGTTTTTCAACCGGCCGGTCCCACACCTTGTAATTCCCTGTTTTTTTTTTCATCATCTCGTGTATTTTTCCCAGTTTCACCAAAACCATGGATTTTGCATATTTTCTCAAATGTTGCTCAAATGTGCACCAGAAAATATCAAAATTCTCAGGACTGAAGCGCGAATACCATGGTGACATGGGCACATCCCCTTGACCGACCAAGGGTGACCCTAAGGCTTGCAAACAGCTGGTCCCGCATGTTTTATTAAGTAGTGGATGGAAAATTAACCAAGTCTCCGCACGATGAGTAATTGGTTTAACGTGATTTCCCACTTTCCCACTCTCTGATTCCAGCAACTGTCATACTTCATGGGATCATGGTGTTTTCAATTCCGGCATTATAAAATGTCTCTGAATCCTGATTGAAACAAGAACATTGAACAAGATTCGAACAATTCGAACATTCGCCTAAACGAGCAATTTCTCATCAAAATTCATACAGACAATGTTTCGTCTACACAAACTCACAGAAATCTCTCTCAATCCGGCAAAACTCAATCATTCAGAGCATTTTCACGCTGAAATCACAACACGCCTACAATCTCATATCACCATCAATCTCACGCATTTCTCAGCTTCCCTCCTACAGATCAACCCATCCTCTCTTGTGACCGAATTTACTCTGGAACGGCCATTGTCTTGGTTTAGGCCGGAGTACTACATATTGATCTCTCGAATTCAAAGCACTCCCTTCTTGCAGTGCATCTGTGTGAGGTTCAACATTTTGCTCGGTTCAAGGAGTCTCCACACGGTCGACTCTTCAATTCCGTAAAAACCAGCAAATTATTTTCCCCCATCTACAACCACTTAGCTCGTGACTGCCTTGATCAGATTTTGTTCATAAAAACTTGGGTTCTTCGTGTGCTTTATATCCTTAACACCAAGAGTCGCCAAGCAATGCCTTAAACCTCCATTTTCCTTTATTTGTGTCAAACCACACTAAAGTACAACATAAAACACAAACGTAATATACAAATTTACAAGAAAAATATCTAAGAAAAGTGTAAGAAACCGATATTAGAATTAAGTGTTTTAAACACCTATCAATTACCGTACTTGGACCAACGGCAGAACCGCATCTAGATAATGTGAGAATCAAAACTGATAGAAATTAGCAGCATTAACATTGAGGTACGATCGAAACACCTAAATAATTGAAATACTATATTTTCAAACTGAATGATGGAAATCAGTGTCTAAATTATTACTCCCTCAGTTTCTAAATAATATGCTTGGTTTCCTTTTTCGGGTATGTCAAAAAATTAGGCATGTTTCCTTAACTGGAAAATCAAATATTGCAACTTTACTAATTTGCCCACATTAATAAATACGGGGACCATTTCTCTCTTCTGTTTTTCTCTTTAAAATATCAAGGGACCGCTTTTTTTAAGGATAAAATAGGAAAAAACATGAATTTTTTTTTTCAAATGATTAGATTTCTTATTTCTTGTGCAAAATCAAACAAGCATATTATTTAGAAATAGAGGGATTAATTTGTTTGGCATGAAAATTTAGCAGAAAATGTAAACGAAATGTGGAACTCAATAGCATTATCGTTTATCTTCGAAGTGCACATAAATCAAAATTCGTTGAACTATACAAATTTCTACGTGAAAAATATATATCCGTTGGATTACTAACAAGAAGCAAAATACAAACTAAAAAATATAGAACCGGTAAAATCTGAATTCCCTATTACTATATACAATAAATTAACCAAGATTCCACAATCAATCACGAGCTACATGTTGAAGATAGGAATATTCAATGCTTCAAAGCTATAATCGCATTGGTGGAATTGACTGAAAAGAACACACATGAAAGTACCTGCAGCAATGCCTGCATTAGTAGAGTCAGAATACGAAAATATTGCATACTTTGCGGATAATAACATGAATTTCCTGAAAAGAAAGGACATCCAGAATTAACTACAAATATGCCTATACTGAGTAAAACGTCAACAAAAAAAGACATAGATACTTTTATTTTATTATATTTATTTGTTTACATTAATTTTTATATTCAAATTTTGGCTTAGGATGACTAAATAATTACAGTAATCTTTAGATATGGACATCGATTTATTTATGGGTGAAATATAGATCCATGCCTCTTTTTTTTTAGGGTTACAATTGTAGGCTTCTTTTTTTTCGGATTACAAAACTAGGCCGATTTTGACTATTTTTATTGAAAAAAAGCCTAACCGTGGTTATCCACCTTTTTTGCACCGTCAGTGTAAGGTAAAAATACTTTTAAGCCCTCAGACCACTGAGTTTCATAGTTAACTCAGTCTCAATCATTGAGTTAGGCGAGTCATAAAAAATCGACTCAGTCATATTGATTGAGTCAGGGTGAAGTCATACAAGTCATATTACTGACTGGGCTGAATGGCACATCACCAGAAAATGCAGGTTCAAGCTGAACAACAACCTGATCATGACCGTCTTCTTCATACAATACCATCTACTAAACACAATATTCAATTTAATCTCAACTCAAATAACCCTGCACAAAAAATCTAAGGTTGTCCCAGTTTATTTAACTTCAACTCGATCCATTTCAGTTCAAAAAATTTATAAATATAATACACACCTCCATATAAAAACATTCATTTCAATCAAAACATCACAAACCCTTTCTAACTTCCTAATCATTCATCTAATTCTTCAACTTGCTCAGGCATTCATCTACTTCTGTAATAACACTGTAAACAGCTTCAATCTTTCCCCACCTTTAGCCCCACCACATTACAACAATTTCAGCTGAATCGCATCGACACCATTTCCACTTATAACTGCAGTTGCACCAATTCATTGCTTCCCTGTACCATCTATCAGAACCAACACAACACATCACCATCTTTTCTTGTTCACTTGAAACAATTAGCTTTCAAATCCTAAGCATACATCTAAACAGTTCACTCCTCTATTTCAGTCTCAAAAACAACCACCACAGAGCCACCACCAACACCTTCTTCTGTGTAATACAAGAAACAGAAACCCCTCTTTCTGTATACATCATCTCTCCATGACCACCAACATCAGCAACTTTTGCACAACTTCTCCATCACCTATGCAATACAAGCAAAAGATCCATGATTCCGTTTTCAGCTTTTCTCCATCATTCAAGAACCCTAATTCATCTAAAATTTCACAACTTGAAATCTCTACCTTCGATTACCAGCACCCAAATCCATTTCCTGAACCAGAAACTTCAATTTTAGACTAAAACTGCAAAACCATTCTTGTTCTTTATGAAATCACAGCAAACCCCTTCTTCAAATACACCCACACAACTACAACATCGGCAATTCCTTATGGCTTCTACTCGAAATCAAAATACAACTGAAATCCGAAATTATCCCATTTAACCTAATTCTAATTTGCAAAAGACACCATCAGAACCCTCATCTTTCTTTGAATTCACTACCAGATTCAAACCCTAATCCTTCAGCAACAGCTAATTCTTCCCCATTCCAACTAATTCTTCACTATCATCACCAGATCTGCAAATCAGAATCACCACCTCTTATCTTCTGGATCGATTTTGTGTATGAAATTGTTGAATCAATTAGGTGCTATTGAATCTCATCTAATCTTTTCAAAGAACAGATGACACTGATGCCGAGTTTAAGTTTGAAACTAAAAGTGCTAATTGAAACTAAGATTTGGGTTTTAATGATGAAGATTGAATCGAATTAGTTTCGTAACTTTCAATTCTATGTCAAATGAATTGAACTGATCATAGATGGATGCTAACTGAATCTCAGATCCATTTTTCATCCATACAGAGGCAGTGTGAAGAAGAAGAAGAACCAGAGAGAACAAATATGAGGAATAAGAAAAAAATGGAGGAAACACAGTTATATTTGGTTCTCACCCAATCTATATTTCACAGTTATAGATGGTTCAATTATAAGCGTCTATTATCTTAGAAATGATCTAATCTAGTGGTCCAAGATTATTACACGTTTCGGTGTTAATGATGATGTGAGGTGTTCAATCTGAAATGTCCGTTTTCTTAGAGATGAACAAAGATGAGATAGTGGTCCAAGATTATATACACTATATACATAGAAAACACTTAAGGGTATTAGGGTAATTTGAGTATCATTACCTCATCTCATCTCATATAATGAGAAATTGACCGAATTGACCGAGAAATTGACAAAACTAACGGATTTGGATGGAAACATGGATGGAGGCCTAGTTTTCACTACACCAAAAAGGCCATTTAGGGACGTTTATAAACGTTGCGCATAATTTTTGCAACGAAAATAAACGTTGGCAAAACGGCGTTGCGCATTGGTGTGCAAAACATATTATCCGTTGCATAAATTAATTTGTACAACCCTTATAAACGTTGCACAACCGTTGCACCTTTTCTTATTTGTGCAACGTATAAATAATTTGTGCAACGGATATTATTTATAGAATAACACTTTTGTGGGTCCCATTTTGATTTTTTCAACGTTTTATTTATTTGGTTACAGTTACATCCGTTGCTCATTTCCGGTGATTTGTGCAACGTATAATTGTACAACGTTTATATCCGTTGAAAATTAATTTTCAGGTTAAAAAAAAAAGTTCCCGCCGGCATATTTCTGCTCCTGAATTGCAATCGACTAAGAACAATTATTTATCATCACAATCCATCAAGAACGATTCATACATCAACAAAGTAGATAGAGGATAATACCATAAACCCATACAATAATAAACAACTTTTGGAAAATCCCAAATGTTATAAACACAAAATTCTGAATTTGAAACTATGAAAACCCTAACCTTGAGAAGTTTTTTCCATTCCAGACACTACCACAGGTAGAAGAATGTTAACTCAAATCCTGCGGAGTATTTGACAGAATTAGAATCCATTTTTGAACTCAAAGAAGCTATCACATATGTGAAGTATGTATGGCCAATTTTGGGAAAGAACATGTAAAAGAATTTGGTGTAGAATTAATTTTTTATACCTGTAGATTTAGTCCAGGGTAGAATGCTATACTGCAAGATAAACCCAAGCATGTTGAAGCTCTTCACTGCAAAATTATTCGATGAATGGCTGCAGGCAGATGACAGCACTCTATTAAATTATAGAACACAGAAAAACCACTGTCACATAAAAGTGATCGAGACTGTTAGGATAGTAGGTTCATGATTCATATTATAAGAACTGCAGAGCTAAATCAATTGGGCACTTCACAAGATCCTCAGTGAACTTTTCATCATTTGTATAATAAATACGAGATCACAAGGTATGCTGACAATCTAGGCTCAGAATTCTAACATACCAATCCTATACAATATTTACAGGCCATGACATAAACTCAGAGGCAGAGGAGTTTCATGCATAGTCTCAAATCTCAACTCAGAATAGAAACCCTACCGGTACTTTCATGCAACCTTTACTGAAACGAAAACAACAGCATAGAATAAGAAGTACCTGAATGTCCAAATTCAAAGGCCATCTCTTATGAGCTCTCTGTAAATGGGTAGCATCAACCTAGGTGAATCTTTCCTAGTGTCAATATCTACTTCAACACTGCAGAACCGAGTCACCAAAATGTACAATGTAACAGGTGCAGTAGTAGGATAAAAAATATCACCCGTGAAACAGATTAATATAATCATCGTCTCCAAACAGAAAACGCAAAGAAGTAACTGTATCTGCGAGTTCAGATTCAAGTCTATCATAACTCACACTTCAAAAGAACTTAAGGTATTTTAGAACTACCAACCTGACCCAACCGATTGATATAAACGGATACAATGTTCCAGTGAAAATCCCCTGCGAAACATATCAAAAATTTATAAGAAAAAACAAATATGAATTATTTACAGAGCTACTATAGTCGATTTACATCCTGATATATAAGGTTCAATCAGAAGAGGTCGTCCGGAGATAACAACAACAATACATTTGATAGAGCCACTAACGTTCTTCATAGTGCTCAAGCCAGGTTCAGGAATGGTTAAGGTTGTCCCCCGTTTTCTCTGCATATGGTTGGTCACCAATAACAACAATAAGAAATGAGAAGTTATTAGACTTAAAAAAATCAGATTCAGGGTTAGCTTTGTAGACGATTTTAGTGCTCGAGCCAACGGTAGACGTTATTGCATTTATGATAGTAGTTCCGGCTCATTTGGTACAAGAAAATGTTAATTTGTGTAAACATAACCAAGTTAAGTGTATATAATAAATTCACTTCTATAGTAAAAGTAGGTATCTACTGATGTTGTTTCCTTCTTTTCCTTGTCATTCGATTGTCCAACCACCACACTGTAAGCCAAAATTGTTAGTGTGGCTACCATCAACAAGGATTTTAGGTGCCTCTATGACGAGAGGCAACAAGGGATCATCGTCGGATTTTCCATTTTTCAATAGCGCAAGTGATTTGCTTACAACTTCTCTAGCCAAATCTCTGTGTTTCTGTTGTATAATAATATGGTTAGTGAACTACATAATTAAGTATCTAAATTTCCACACCCGTAAAATGAAACATAAAACTCAACTAATCTGGCTTCCAAGATAATCGACGAATCTGTGATCAGACATGGGGTTCTCAAAGAGACCCATGGTGAATTTTACCCTTAGAATTCTCTGCACAACATCGTCAATACTGCTCATGGGGATTACGTTCTTCTCAACGAGATAGGTTAGATCATTGATAAAATCACTATGGTTCATTGGAATCATGATCTGCAGAAATACCCAGAATATTTAAGATGTCAAAGTAACTTATTGTAGCTATAACATTGAACTTTTAGTTTATGTTAAAAAATGGCCATCATACCATGTCAATGCTGGTATTAATCTCATCCTGGACAGAGTAAGTATAGTTGATGCCTGCTGGTGAAGTAACCCTGTCAATAAATTTCCAATCAATCGGGAATGACGAATCCCTGACACATAATTCATGCCTTATTTTTTCTTAGCACGAATTAGTTAATACTGATCTAGTTCAAAGAGGGTTTCTACCCTGAAATTAAGAGTGACTTTGAGAAAGTTGGTAACAAGGTCACGGTTGGCATGCATCTTTTCATCGTTCCAACTTGAGTACAAAACCATGATGTTTGATACACCCTTGATGATTGAATTGTAATAACCATACATATGGATACTGAGTAATCCATGCCAGTCGGTGTTCTCATTTATACCCTTTGTTGTGCCTCCGTCACCAGCGAAATGCTTTGAGCAAGCAACAACCTTGTTACTACAACACACCAAACAAAATAAATATGTCAATCCAAATAAAGTTATGTGATCTTCTTGCAACATAAATAGTAAAAATGAGCGTAAAATCTTACTTCCCACCAACATAAGGAACTCCTTTTCGAGAATCCACGAGAACATCTCCTTATGAACCAGGAATAATCTCAGTCATTTCCTGAACAATCTTAGGATTTTCGCTGTAAATCTCATAACATCTACCCTATCGCGGATCTCTATTAAGAATTATAAGAAAAGAAATGAAAAAAGGAAAAAAAAGATCACAAACCTGAAAAGAATGGGAAAATAGATTATGAATTATGTATTTTTATAGTGAATTACCGCAATACATGGGGCAAAAGCATATTGAATTCCTGTAGATATAATTTCAAGAGTTGTTGCAGAACCAATTCTATTTACATCAGAATGTGTGCCACATGCTTAGTATTAATAAAAGTGTACCTTTACTAGTACATTTGAGAAGTCCACGGCCCTTAGCAAGAAGTTCTTGACTGCAAATACCAAGAAAATTTTCCTCTATAACTACCATTCGTCATTCTCCTTACTTTATCTACTTCCTTTAAATCCCTTGACTTTAAGGTTGCATCCCCCCGCAAAGCTAGAAAAAAAGATATACCTTTAGTTCTATGTCCTTTTATCGTTAAAAAAAAAGATAGCTAATCATTTTGAAAAGAAATAATGCAAAGTAAAACCAGTTTGTTTCATTTATACCCATAAAATATAAAATTAATGAATGAATTGACTAAGCTCTTCGAGTCAGTGGCGGAAACAAAATAGTAAAATGCATACATATATGTTGGAACTGGTAACATGATGATAATAACCGTGATGGGTCAAGAAAAAATAATACAGTTGAAACAAATGAGATTAAGAAAAACAAATAAGTGTAGCCTAAATATATCATTCCGTCTTCACCCCATTTAACACAAGTTACTGCAAGTGTATGTCCAGTAAGAGCAATAACAAATCTTCCTAATGAAATGTGCTAAATACTTACATCCCCATCTTTACTTGAAGTTGCAAAGCGGCGACATGGAGGACTCAGGTGTACAGATCCCATGAAATGGCAGTAGTCCATTTTTTATGGCCCCTTCATTAAGAAATAAGAAAAAGAACCAAATTTCCTGAATCCAGAGTTCCTAACTTACAAGATGCTTACCATCATGTGAGCATGCAATGCAAAGAACTCAATTTCCTGAATCCAACCTCCATTAACAACATCACCAACTACTACAACAAAGAAGCAAAACCTAAAACCTTCAAACAATTTCCACATACATGATTTTAAGTAAACTAAATCATAAAAAACTTCGACAAAACAAACTAAATTAAACCTAAGAATTCACAAAACTGAAATTAAAAATTACACATGCTTTGAAGCTACGGAAAAACACAAATAACATACACAAAATTGCGAAATCTGTACCGAAATAAATGCTACCATGATAAAGGCATTATTTCTGTGAGGTACTATTCACAGAACTAGGTCAAAATCAAACATCATCATCAAAAATAATCAAAACTAAAATTAGGGTTTATACCTGATGATAAAGTAGGCCAGAATCAACAAATTTTTAGTTAATAGACTGATGGGTTTTGTCAGATTTCATGAAGAACATCAATTTTCTAGGGTTTCCAAGAAATTTTATGTTTGTATAGTTTCTAAGAAATTTCAAGTTTCTATAGTATAGATTTAGATTTCTGATATATGGGTTTTGATTAGGATGTAAGGGTTTAGAATAAATAGTTTGGATTTTTGGTTTTAGGTTCAAATCGCAGATTTCACAGTTCTTGGTTATGAAAGAAGGGTTTTGGAAGAGAGACTAAGAGAGAAATGAGTTCTTTCTCGGAGAGAGAAAAAACATAAGTTATGAGAATTAAATGAAATAAATTTTAATATATCAGAAATTAAAAATAAAATAACCCGTATTTTACTGAAAATGCCATTAAATGTACAACGGTATTATACGTTCAAAAACGTTGCTCCGCTGGTTTTATTTTAATAAATCATAATTACTGAATTTGCGCAACGGATATTTCCGTGTGCAACATATATAGACGTTCCAAATTGTGCAACGTTTATATCCGTTGCACACCTCCGAAATCGAAGCGTTGCTAAAACCAGGATATGGTGTAGTGTTTGTTATGCGAAAAAAAAGTGGCCTAGAGTTGTAACCCAGGGTAAAAAAAAGTGGCCTAGATGTGTTAATATCTCTTTATTTATTTTATATTCATTTAAATTATTTTGTTTTTAGTTTCATTTATGGTTCGATTATTATTATACAAAAATTGCAACTAAAAATTATGAATATCCTCAGAATCGTTTTGCATTTGAGTTAACCCAAAAAAAGTGTAAAAGGACTGGTGCCTAGCGCTATGCGTCGTATGGATCACTCTCTTAAGTATAAGTCATATGGTGGAATCCAAGCTATTCTAAGTGTGGAATAACAAGTCTAATGGCTTCCAAATAAAATTATTCTATAATTTTTCCTATTCATATTCCAAGGTTCTACGTAGATAGCTTGGAAACCAACTTACAGGTGCTCTACGCATATAGCTTGAAAACCAATTTAAAGGCAGTCAATCTCATGGTTGGTTCTATTTCTAAACCTAATTGTTCTTTTTTCTAACTGTTGATATTATGGGCCGAAGATGAAGCGTCAATCCTTTAAACGTTGATCGCCAAGAAAATTACACTTCGGATACTATTTTTCCTTCCACGGTTAAACTTTCCTTTCCAATTTATTCCAAGTGAAGGGTAGCATAAACACTGAACTAGGAAAAAACACTTCGAAAAGTCTCAATTGGTTAGTAGAATTAAATGTGCTAATACATCCCCTATATCATCATCCATCACCTCTTTGCCGATGACAGTCTCTTGTTTACCAAAGCCAATATCCCAAACTTTCATGATGTTAAGACTGTTTACAGAAGTATTGCAATGTGAGTGGTCAATAAATCAACTTTGACAAGTCTGGTTTATTATTTAGTAGGAAAGTACATCTAAAATATAAAAAATTCCTTGCTAAGATCCTGAATATATTTAACCTTCGTATGGGAGAGAAGTATTCGGGTGCACCAATTATAATCAACAAATCTAAAACCCAAACTCATACGTTTCTATTGAAGTCAGTGGAACAAAGGGTTAATGGGTGGCTGACATAGTTCTTAACTCAAGCAGGGAGAACTACTTTGGTAAAACATGTTAGACAATCTATGTCCATTTATCAAATGGATAATTCTTAATACCTAAAAGAATGTGTCATAAAATTGATTCTCATCTGAATAAGTATTGGTGGGGAGAAGATCTATAGTCAAAAAAGAGAAAGTTGCACCTCTTAGCTTGGGAAAATATACGCAAATCCAAAAAACAAGGGGAGTTTGGACTTAAAAATAGTGAAATAAACAACCTGGCAATGCTAGTCAGGAGTGTGTGGAGACTCGTGGGAAATCCAGATTAACTCCTAGCAAAAGTTCTTAAAGCCAAATATTTTGGTAATGTTGATGTGTTCAATGCAATCTGTCCTAATACTATCTCTTGGGAATGGAAGTGTCTCTACCAAACAATGAGTAAGATAAAACCATTCATTGCTTGGGTGGTGTGGAAGTAAATTTTATTGCCACACCTAAGACCAACACTTTGCCTGATAAGAATCTTAAGGTCTCTGACCTGATAAACCATGATTCAATGTCATATGACACAGTAAAATTGAGTGAAGTGTTTGATCAACAATCAAAAATATTAATTGAAAAAATCTCTTTAAGTTTGATATCTTCTAGTGACAGAATACTCTGGACTCCATCAAAAGATGGAAACTTCACTTCCAAAATGGCTTATTCTGCTATTAATGTAACATGGGACGAATCTAATGCAGAGTTATGGATGGAAATATGGAAATAAAAGATAACTGCAAGAATTCAAATTTATATTCGAAAGGCTCTGAAAGATTCCTTACATGTGAATGAAATCATACACAATCGTATCCACATCTCAGATTATGTTTGTCTTAAGTGCAAGTCGAAATCATAATCAACTACGCACTCTCTGGTTACCTGCAGAAAACTTTCAAGAGTCTGGTTCTTAATTAATGTACAAAATTAAAATTTTGAAAACCATACTTTTCAACAGTGTTCAGATTCTGGCTCCAAATTCGGACATACAAAGACTCATTTGGAAGATTTGAAAACTTCTCTTTGATTGATTGCCTCCTAAGGTCAATATGGACCAATCGTAATAGGATTGTTCATGGGGAAAATTTAAAGAACCAATCACCATAATGGCTAGAGCAAAGTTGATGTTACTATCTGTATGTGAAGCTTTTCCGGTTGATCGTATTGCTGCAATCACTGTGAAACAATATGATTCTTGTTAGGGAGATGGTTAAAATTTAACACTGATGGGGCTTGGAGCCCAAATTCACTAGAAAAGGGGAGAGGAAAAATTATAAGAGATGATAAGAATTGTTTCACTCATGTCGAGTCGACTAACTTATTTTATTTGTCTACAGCGGAAGAGTAAGTGCGAGGAATTAGAGATGCGCTGAAACTAGCTTGGGAAAGGAAGGATGACAAGATCATTGTAGAAAGTGACGTTGCTGAAATCATAAAGAAAATCAATCGGAAATCCTTCTTCGGAGATCAGAAAACACATCACCTCTTCCAAAACATTGAAAAATATACTCCCTCTGTTTCTGAAAAATAGGTTGATTTCTCTATTTTGATATGTCAAATAATAGTTTGATTCCCATATATAAAAAGTCAAAATGTTATTAGTTTACTAATATATCTATAGAGGGACCACCTCTCTCTCTCTTTTTTTCTCTGTTAAATATTTAATGAATGAGACCAAAAATAAATTAGGAAAATATATGAAAAAATGGCTACATTGATTAGTTTTATTAATCTTTGTGCAAATTAAACAAACCTGTTTTTTAGAACTGAGGAAGTAATTTCCAAATTCCAGTGGGTGTTCTTTGTTTTTGCTAACCAGACTAATAATGTGGCTCATGAACTTGCCCAATGAGCTAAGGCTAATGCTGGCCATATGGGGTGGTTTGTTTTTCCAAATTCCGCGGGTTTGGCTAATGCCTGTCATTTGTGGAGACACTAGGAAGGAGTAGTTGTTTCTGTAATTTGTTTCTGTACTTGGAGCCCCTATAGTGGCTTCTAAAAAAAGAAGGCTATTATTGGGGCGTCACATTTCATTAGAGGGGTGTCACCTAATAGGACAAAAAAGGGTCACCCATAAGTAATTTCGAAAATCCCTTATCTCAAATAATTTTGTAATGACCAAACAACCTTTATTTAGTTAATTTTAATTCGGACCGCGAGTTATAACCCCAAAGGTGTCACCATCCATGTACAAAAACCCCAACAAAACAAATTGTTCACAAAAAACCCATTTAACATAAACTGTCTATATTACCCTTTTAGTTTAAATCACCCCAACAAAAATAAAAATCAACCCCACCTTTAATTTTTATTATATTCTCACCACCAACAGTAACACACCACCGCAGCACCACTACCACCGCCACTGTACCACTACCGCCGACATTGTACCACTACCGCCGACATTGTACCACTACCGCCGCCACTGTACCATTATCGCCGACATTGTACCACTACCGCCGCCACTGCACCGCTGCCACCACCGCCACTGCACCACCGTCGTGACACCACCACCGCCACCACTGCACCACCGCCACTGCACCACCACCGCCACTACACCGCCACCGCCACTACACCGTCGCCACTGCACCCCCACAACTACACCACCACCGCCATTGCACCACCACCGCACCGCCACTTCGCCATTGCACCACCACTGCCAGCCATCGCCACCAGCCAGCACCACCACTGTCGACCACTGCCGATCACCAACGCCGCCGACCACCACCGAAGTCGCCTATCATCGCCACCAACCACCGTCGCCGAGCAACACCACCATTATCTCCGACCACCACCACCAACCAGCCGCCAATGCCACAAAAAATGAATTTCATTGATCAATATTTAACCAAACAGAAAAAAATGATGAAACCAACATTGGTTTCACTAAAAACTAGATGAAATCGAAATTGGTTTCATCATTTTTCCACATATTGTCATTTCACCAACACAAACTTCAATGATGAAACCAAACACGCCGACTTCCAAGTCAGGTCGAATAAACTAGGAAAAAATAATGAAACCAAACTGAAAAAATGATGGAACCAAAATTTCTCGTGCAAACAATTTCTCGTGAAAAATGATGTAACCAAACTGAAAAAATGATGGAACCAAAATTGGTTTCACCAAAAAATAGATGAAACCGAAATTGGTTTCATCATTTTTCAACATATTGTCATTTCACCAATAACCACCGCGACCAACGCCACCGCCAACCACCGTGACCAACTACCACCACCACCGCGCTGCCACTACCACTACAGTTCGCCCCAACACGTCATTGCACCACCTCCACCACCAGCACTACAACCGTCCACCGCCAACACCTGCCACACCACTAACACCACCACCACCAATACTGAGCAATTGCATCACCACTGCCATCCACCACTACCAGTCAGCACCACCGCCAACACCTGCCGTACCGCCACCAGCACCATGACCTACCACCACCCAAAAATACGATGAAACCGATTTTGGTTTCATCATAAATAAGATAAAACCATAATTGGTTTCTTCGACTGCAACTGCTCCTTGGCTCAGTTCTTTCCTGCAACTTCAAATGCTCCTTGGCTTAGTTCCTGCTCAACGCTTCTACTTCTTCTTAATGGCAACAATAATTCCTTATGCTCCATTATTAACCACCAGTACCCATTTCGGTTCATACTGTTTTATCGCAACCATTATACCAGCACTTCCATGCTTCGCCATCACCGATAGTTCAGCTACATAGTTAAAATGGAGTACCACAAATATTATTTCTTGGTTTGCAGATAAATAAACTTAAAATAAATTAAATATTAAAGCCCATCCATTACCTGCGAGCATTTCATCAGTAAGTGCTAGAACATATTCCAATGTTTCTTCCTTTTGTATATCGCGCAATATGTTGACGAACACACGGATATAAGCTGGACCATCCAGTAAATCATTAATAGGTAGTCAAGAGTACAGATCCAAATTTATAACTCTTGCCTTGTACCTAACCACATTATCTTATTCTCCTTAATATTAAATTTGGAAGTTAAAAGTACCAAATCTTAAAACTTTATTTGCACATAACAGAGCTATAAGACCTAATCTAAGAATGGGAACGAGAGTGAAAAATTAAACCATGAAATCATATGCGTCACTCATGAGAAACTCCATAAAGAATAATCATACATCTCCAAGTACAGCCAAGTAAATGTGAGTATATAACACATACATCATTAATCAATGTTGCTCTGAATCTTTCGGGTTTCTTATCATAACGCCTCAGTAGCTGAAGGCATGTTCCTGTGATCAGCTTAGTTGACATGTAAGTCTCCCATGGAATGTCCCTCTTGAGAACCTACAAATACCAAATACAATAGTTTAGAAATAGAAGAAAACACCATCCTAGTACCTTCCTGACAAAATTAAAATGTTTCAAATCCACACACTATAGAATCTGTGGCCCTTATATAACGTGATAGACCAAGAAAAACCATGAGATTTTGTGGTACACGATTGACTTCTAAACCCTGTTCTCCCACTCCCCTTACCAATGGATAAAATAGAAACTTGACCTCCTCCTAATGGTACCAGATGCTCAGTAATGAAATAACACTAACTACACACTCCTTCATTAAATTAGCTAAATGTGTTATATCCTGCTTAATCAGACTCTAGAAAATTTCAAGTAACCTTGAGCTCATATGACTAACTTTACAGCCACTACTTGTTCTTTAGTAAATTGCAATCTACATTTTCCATGGCAATGAAAAAAATGTACCAAGCAAAACTCGTATTCATCGCTTCCGTCCTAGTTTAAACCAATTACTTAAAACCCACAATTCATTCCAATGATCCAATCCATAAAAAACTGTACATAGACAAAATATCAGCCAAGATTTGTTTTCTCATTTCCGCCTCCAAATTCCACACACTTAATATAGATAATTTGAAGTGTTCTATGAACTAGAAAAAACAAACCCAAATTACTCAGATCCAACCCTAAATCACAAGTCAAAATCAAGATCAAATCTCAAAAATTCCAACAAATCTCAGTGAAGAAAAAACATAAAAACAGAAATTGAAATTATTACTCACATTCTTTGTAGTCAACTCGGACTGATCCATCTGAAAAATTTCTTCTTCTTCAATACCACCACTCGATCAGCTAAGCAGATCGAGAGAAAAACTTAAAATTCAACATACAAATTTGATCAATCAGAAGGAAAATCAAGCATTGATCTTCGATTATTTGACAAAATAGATCCGATTCAGTAAAATTAACCTTAGGAGACGTGAATAAACTCATATCAGAAAATGAATCAAAACCCTTATCTAAAAAATCACGAATCAATTTTTAGAAAGAAAAAAATGATAATGGAAACACAAACAATCATAGATATGCTGGTGAATTAACCTTAGGAGACGTGATTGAAGCAAAATATCATCCAATGTCGGTTTTTTCTTCTTCCATTTCAAGCGATTTGAAACCCTAGGTTCTACATAACTACAAAAATGAAAAGAGGGGGAGGTGCTATTGTTGGTGGTGGTAGAGGAAGAAGAGAAGGAGCGGTGTTTCTGTTGGTGGCGGTAGAGGAAGAAGAGAAGGAAATGTTGTGGATCAAGAGATGATTGGGGTTTTGGTGGTAGTAAAGGAAGACGAAGAGGCGAGGTGCTATTGTGGTGTTATAGAGACGGAGATAGGATAAGTATCGTATGAGGATAAGAAGAGAGAGAAGGGCTGTTATGGAATTAGTAAAAAAAATTAAGGATCCAATTTAATTTTTAAAAAGAATTGGGGTTTTTGTATCACTTTTTAATCAAATGGTTTTTATTTGTTAAAAATAATATGACGGGTTTTTTCTTATCACTAGATTGTTCACCTAGGGGTTTTGTGATTAGTTTTCATTTTAATTTAATTTAATTTAATTAGATAATAATTAAAGAAAGTGAAGAAATAAATCAACAAAATGAAGAACCAATGGTTGAAAATCAATAGGTATGCCTCTAAACTATCTCCCATGAATTCAATTTCGCACAAAATTAGCTAAAGTACGTTAAGAAATTCATATTTTTCCACTTACTGCTCATGTTACGGTTGGGTTGAAGCTTCGCTCCCAACCGTAATATGTACTTACGGTGAGGTTTGGATAAACTACGGACCGTAAATGGTTTTCAATAGGACAAAAGACATATTACGGTTCACGAACCCAGACGTAAAATCAACTTCTACGGTTGGAATTAATCCAAACCTGGACGTAAAACTACATGCAAATAAAAATTTACAGTTAGAATTAATCCAAACCTGGCCGTAAGTACAGATTACGGTTGGGTTGAGCTTCGTTTCCAATCGTAATCCATATTTACGGTTAGGTTTGGATGAACTCCTAACCGTAACTGGTTTTCAATAGGATAAAAGATTAACTACGGTTGGTAAAGTGGCATGACAAACACAACTGCAACTCATTCAAATCCAATTTTATGGTTTGATTTAACTAAACCTAGATGTAATACTACATGCAAATCCAATTTTACGGTTGAATTCAATTAAACCTAGACGTAAGTTCTTCATAATCAAATTTTACGTTTAGAAACCTAGACACGAAGCCAGACGTAACACCAGCAGAAACGTAACTGAAACCTAATTTTACTTCGATTTCATTCAATCTAACCTATTTTAAGCACAAAAAAGAGTAAACAAAGATGGGTTTGTTCGATCATACCTAACATACACCCTGCGTTGTTGTTGAGGATTTGAAATTTTGATTCTTCAGTTGTTTGAATCGGTTATTGAGGATGAAGATTTTGGTCTGGAGGTTGATTGAGAAGATTAGGTTTATAAGTTTTTATTTTAGTTTAAGGGTAATCTAGACATTTTGTTTTGGTGTTAGGATACCCCATAATCACTTTTTTGGACACTAAGAATCCAAGTGTAGCCCTTCTATTGTAGTGTGACGCCCCAATAATAGCCTGACACATTTAGGGGCGACTCAATCGCAATTAGGGGCGACACTAAAAGACAAAAAAGGTCACCCAAACGTAAAACTGAGCTACCCCTTATCTGCAATTTTTCAAAATGGCAACTATGCCCTTTCATAATCGGTAGCCAAAACAACAATTGGTGGGCTCGTTGTTAATCGGTAGGTTAAATTGAGACTATACCTACCGAATATTGTGTAGATACTTCGACAAATAATCCTTTGTTTATTCGGTAGCTTATCCAAATTTTAAGGCTACCGATTATAAGGAGCCCCTTATATAACCTTGGCCAAATTCCGGAGGTTCTGAGGGGTGCAGAGCCAACCATAACCACTTGGCTTGAGCTGTGGATTTAGCGGTAATCGGACGAATAATATGTTACAACCCTACCGATTATAAGTTGCCCCAAAATGATATTATTTCTAAAATCCTTCACGTAAATAATTTTAAAATCTTCTATAATCGGTAAGTTATACAACTACAAAACCTACCGATTAACAACGATCCCCAGATCGAACCTTTGCCATATTTCATAGGTTTTGAGTGTACACAGCCAGCCATAACCACTTGGTGCGTATTTTGGGTGCAGCGGTAATCGGAAGTTTAATATATTACAAAACCATCCGATCATAAGTAGCCCCAAAATGAGTTTTTTCGAAAATCCTTCATGTATTGAATTTTGAAATCTACTATAATCGGTAGGGTATCCACCTTAAACAACGTACCGATTATAAGGAGCCCCAGATCGAACCGTTGCCAAATTCCATAGGTTTTGAGTGTTCAGAATCAGGGATAACCACTTTGTTTGTGTTTTGAATGTAGACATATTCGTAAGGAAAATTGGTTCCACAACCTACCGATTATTGGTTGCCCTAAATTCAAATTTTGTAAGCTACCATATTCGGTAGGTATTATTAATAAAATTACTACCAATTATTGGTTTCTCCACTTTCAACCTTCGTCAAATTATCCGTTGCATGTTGAACCAAATTTCAGAAATATCCGTTGGAGTTTTTGGGAAAAGGAAAAAGAGTTGTTGGACCCTAAGTCTATATAAAGAAACTAATATCTATCACCCCAATTGCACCAAACTGTTTTCTCTCTTCAGTTCTAATTTAGAAAACCTAAAACATGGATATTGCTTTTGCAGAAGAAGAAGATTGTGATATTTATAGAGCGTGGGTTGTGGTAACTGTTCATGATCTTGTTCACAAGCTCCATAAACGGGAATCCGAAGAGCAGTTATGGAACCGTATTTTAATGGTATTTGAGGCATTAGATGGTAATCGAATTCGAAGATCATCCAATGGCATTAAGATGAGAATGAAGGCGATCGATAAGGAGATTAACAAGCTTGAAGATGAAGAACGATTTGTTAGGGATGCTTTTCCTCAATGGACGTATCAAAAACGAGTAAGTATCTTTCATAACTCCGGCTCACTTGTTACTCATTCGTTAATACTAACTTGGTCATTCGTAATTTCAGAGAAATCTTGCTGATTATCGGTATATGAAACTCTACGGGAAATAATTTGAACATAAAGGATGTTACAAAATAAAGAGGGAAAATTTCTGCGGTGTCTGGACGTTATGATCTTTTTTAATACTTTCATGGTCAATAAGGAGTATGGATTTAGGTGCTTTTGACGAAATTGTTAGGTTGTGGTCTTTTGAGGTTTATGTAATGCACTTAATCAGATGAATATTAATATAAAAAAGTTTCTGATTATTAATATTCGGTAGAATTGTTCGCCAACTAAGTTCCCGATTAACATATTCGGTAACTTTGTGAGTCCATATACTTTCCGATTATGTTGTTATTTGGTTCCAGGAAACCAAGTTTTTTCACACAGAATAATCGGATATTAAAAAAAACATATAGCCTACCGAATATAATTATTCGGATGTAAGGGTGAACATTTACCTCTAGATTGTTGGGTTGTTTGGCTACATAAAAGAAAGTTTATTGGGCTTAGAATAATCGTAAGGAATTCATAAAAAACAACTACCATTTAATATAATCGTTAACCAATGAAGGAATATAGATTCCCGATTAGGGTGTTATTTGGTTCCAGGAAACAAATTGTTTTCACACATAATAATCGGAAATGAACCATTAAAAACCCTACCGAATATTGTTATTCGGAAGGAATGGTGAAAAATAACCCTCCGATTATGGTGTTGTTTGGATACAGAAGAAAAGTTTTCTTTACACATAATAATCGAAAGTCACATTATATTATTAACCTTCCGATTCTGACTAAATGTTTTGCAAAATCTCCAGAATCGGTAGGTTAAAAATATATAAAGCTCCCGATTCTGACAAAAAAATGCAAAAAACCCAGAATCGGTAGGTTCTTATATAAAATTAACCCTCCGATTGTGTTCCAGAATTCAACAGTTACATGTCTTATCATGTGATTCGCTTGCGAGTCATCGTTAAATGCATAAACATAACAATATAGCCATTCATAATCCATAAAAGGAAGAATTCACAATCCATAAACATAACATACCAACTAATAATCCGACACAAACTTTTAAAATGACATAATCCGACATTAACTTTGAAAACCATAAAGTTAACTAAAAAGTAAAAGCAGCGAGAGTTTACAACATCGAGAGTTTACAACATCGAAAGTTTATTTCTTCTTATTTCCCATGACTTTGCGACCTTTACTACCTCTACCACTTGGACCAACATCATCACCGGTTTCATCAACTTGAGTGCTCGGTGACGCCCGAGTTCTTTTTTTCACAACCTTTTTAGGTTGCTTTCCTTTATCCACAAACCGAGATGCATAATCTTCATTGTCAATGTTATCAATCATCTCTTGGTGCTCTTTTATCTTCTCAAGTGGCACAGGCTCTCCGGCTTTTATGCAATTAGTGCACCATTTGGACAAACCTCTTAACCTGTTCATCTGTTTTAAAACATAGCATACTATCAAGGACGGTTCTAGTCTGATTTTGACCCATAAAATAAAACTAAATTAAGAAACCAATACGTACCAATCTATCAAAACCCGGAGGTAGATGTTACCTAATTGGGGCAATTTGAAGTTTCTTGAGTGTTTGGCTATCAGAATCATCTACATCAGAGACTGGTTCTTCATCACCTTGTTCGCGTTCTTCGTGTTCTTCGGTGAGAACCTCTTTATTACGGGCAGACACTCCAATGTTTGAATCACCCCCAGGAACAATATTTTTGTTTCGACCCGATTTACGTACCTTATCTTTCATCTTCTTAGAGAATATTCGACGATTAACGATAACGATGTATTGAAGCGGAGTTAACGAGGGGGAGAGTTTTGCTCTCTATATTCGGAGAGCAAGAAAAGGATGGGAGAGTTGAAGTTGAAAAGGATAAGAAACGAAATGAAAAAAGAATTTAGGTTGACAGCGGTATTATCTTTCTACCTAATAATCGGAGGTTAAACGAGTTAATATAGCTACCGATTATAGGTTACCCCAAATGAACCTTTGCCAAAATTGGTGCGTGTTTTAGGTTAATTAGCCAGCCCTAACCACTTGGTGCGTGTTTGCGACGTAGAATAATCGTAAGGTTATCATACTATATAAAATCCCTATTATAGGTTGCCCCAAAAATGAATCTTTCCTAAAACCCTTCAATTCGAAAATTTAGAAATTAAATATAATCGGTAGAAGAACTGGCTACCGATTATAGGTTTCCCCTAAACGAACCTTTGCCAAAATTGCACATGTTTTAGGTTAATTATCCAGCCCTAACCACTTGGTGCGTGTTTGCGACGTAGCATAATCGGAAGGTTAGTATACTACATTAACCTCCGATTATAGGTTGCCCCAAAAATGAGTTTTTCCTAAAACCCTTCAATTACAAAATTTTGAAATTAAATATAATCGGTAGAAGAACTGGCTACCGATTATGGGTTTCCCCAATTATAGGAGTCATAGTCCCAATGACTCCCGATTGAGTGAGAGAAGAAGAAGAAAAAAAAAGAGAAGTGGGTATATTTTGCCACTACTTCCGATTATAGGTAGCCAACTTCCATAAACATGGATGGGTACGAAGAAGTACATGAAGTTGTTGAAGTTCAAGATTCATTACCGTTTAAAGATGACGATTTGGGGTATTTATTGAATGATCCACACTTTGATGGAGATGAAATCCTAGACGACGCTTTCATGGAAGAATATGGACAATCACCCGAAATCAAAGGTAACGATGCGTCAAACAATCAGGTATGTTGTTAACAAACCGTAATAGCAATGTTATGTGAGCTTGTGTGTGATTTTGAACGTGAAAATTCGTCACCTGTTAAGCATTGAATTCCATTAACAACTATTAATCGGTAGTCAACTGAGTGTAATTATCTACCGATTATAAATAAGTGGTAATTGAACTTTTGTCCTTATTTTTGATGGTCTACACAAATATCCTTATCACATAATAATTTTGTCCCTCTTTAGCAATAAGCCCATCAGGGGCCCATCAATAATTTAGGGACTTCCAAATATACCCATTTTTAACAATTTAGGGACTTCCAATTTCAGATCTAGAAAAGAAAAAAACTCTTTTTTCTCTTCCTTCCGACTACGGCCACCACCACCTTCTTCGTCGTCTCCTACACCACATCCACCTCCTACCATCAATGACACCACCACCACCACCTCTTAAATAATCTATGGCAAGTTCTATTTCAACTGTTTTAAACCAAATTCATAGATCAGTTTGATTTTTAATTCTCGATTTGGTAATAAAATCGAAAATTCGATTTGATTTTTGATATGCAGTAGGTTTCTATTGGAATGATCGATCCACGGGAAATACAAAGGAAGGACTACTTGTAATCTTTTTCCTGCCGGGGAACCACTCACCAAAAAGAGAGAAAAAACGATGGCTGATGGTTCTGAAGAATTAGCGAAGGCACGAGAGGAGCTTCTGATTCTTGGTAAATCTCTTGTTGTTCTTTAGAATTAGTCTTATCTAATTTCTATATCTTTCATCTTTTTTTTTGTTTTTTTTAGTATCATAAGATCCAGGGGTATCTATAGGGTTAATTGTTATTTCGGGGTTTCTCGTTTAATTTATTAATTTACTTTATGATTTCAGGAATGGAATGATGTCTCTTTGATAAGCCTGAACCATTTCTGTCTCTAAAAGCCGCTATTAAGGATTATGTGCTTCTTATGCGTAGACATATTTCCAACATTCATGAATCCATGAGCGACTTACAAGTTGATTTGGGCATGTATATTTTCTTCGGTGTTTATAGCAGGTATATAAGAGATGGTCATTATTGTTTTTCTGGTTGCATTTGTTGATGGTGTTCCGGGTCTAGTAATTGTCCTTTCAGTAACCTACTTACTTCAGTTTTTATGGGATCAACTATTGTTGTTCATCCCATTCATGGATCAACTCCTATTGTTGACCCAATTTTTTATGGAATAAACTACGGTTGGTGAACGGTGGTTATCTCCATATATTTTGGATCAACTATGGTTGTTGATCCATATATATGGGATCAGCTACTGTTGTTGATCCTTTGAACTCATGTTTTGTAGTTTAAATCATGTAAATTTGTTCTAATGTTGAACTTGTGGTGCAATGGTAGCATGACCGACTCCATGTCAGATGATGCGTGTTCGAATCACGCCAAGTTCACTCCATTTTACATGGATAAACTATCATTATTGATCCAATTTTACATGGATCAACTTCCATTGTTGATCCACTAAAATTGGATCAACTTCTACTGTTGATCCTTTTTTCTTGGATAAACTAGATAAATTTCTATTGTTGATGGTTTTGTTGGTGGATCTGAAACTGCAGTTGATGAAGTGGTAGCATTTTTCCATCGGCATGGATAAACATCCATTGTTGATCCAACTGCAATGGATAAATTGCTACTGTTGATTCAACTGCAATGGATAAATATCCACTATTTGATCCAACTGAAATGGATCAACTACTTTTTGTTGATACAAAAATATTTGAACCAGCGGTGGCGGTGGTGGCGGCGGCGACGGCGACGACGAACTTGTGGTGGCGGCGGCAACAGACTAGTGGTGGAGGAGGACTAGTGGTGGTGTAATGGTGGCGGTGAAGGAGTGGTGGTGGAATATTGGTGGTGGTGGCGGTTGGAAGGCGGTGGTTGTTGAACGGTGGTGGTGGTGGAATGGTAGTTCAATGTTGGTGGTGGTGGTGCTAGTGGTGGTGGTGAAGTGGTATGGGAAGAAATTTGTTGTATTTTGAAATAAAGAAAAATATTATATGAGTGAGGGTATTAAGGTAATCTAATATTAAATGGATAAGGTTATAAAAAAGGAGGGACATATTTATTGTTGCATAAGGATATATTTGTTGGGAGTTAAAAGTAGGGACATATAATTAATATACCCTATAAATAATCGGGAGTATTTTATGTATTAAGTTACCGAATACAATAAAAATCCCAAATTGAAAGGTTCAATTTGTATTAATCGGAAGTTTTATACCTAACAAAACTTCCGATTGAAAAAGTCATCCCAAATAAAAATTTCTCCTAAAATGAAGATATTGTGAATCTTGTACTACCATAATCGGGTGTTTAAGTAGTAAACTATCTTCCGATTATTAATAATCGATTGTTTATGAATTAAGTTAACCTCCGATTTTTAAAGTTTTTATACACTGAACAATTGTTCATTTCCCCATCTATTAATCGGTAGAATATCTCAGGACTAAACCTTCGATTATTAATAATCGGTGATGTGTTTTAGTCTTTGATTACCGATTGTATAACAATCGGTTGTACAATCTTTAAACTTTATTCCGATTATTAATGCATAACTTGTTGTTGTGGTGTGTAGGCTGTTGATGACGATTATTATTTAAGGCCTGATACTGCCGTACACTACGAAAACGATTTGGTATGTTCATGAATTATCTTTTCTTTTTCGAATCATGTATGTTACATGGTTATGCTTATTTTGTTTGTTTTATTTTATGCGCATTTTGATATTTCAAAGTAAGGAGGAGGCCAAGGCGAGGCTTATGAACAAGGCAAAAGAGAACATGTGCGTCGTAGTTCAAAACCCTTGTGTGAAGAATATTCGGTTTGAAATGATATGTGAGCGAGGTGGGGTGAAGAAGAGTCACTAGGGAAAGAATAATAAGTATGTAAGATAGTCGGAGAGAAATACAGTTGGCCCAAATTTTAGCTACCGATTATACAGTTGCCCCAAATTTTGTTTTGGGAGAAATCTCAAATCATACGAATTTGAGAACTATAATAATCGGTAGATTATATGACTACCGATTATAAGTTGCCCCAAATCTCTTCTTTGGGAGATACTATAATCGGTAGTATAGTGAGGTTATTATTACTACCGATTGTTATAGGACCAAGATTCACGTTTGTCAAGAAATCTATATTAATCGGTAGTCAAATATGATTACTAACCTTCCGATTTAGTGTTACACAATCGGGCACAAAATTACTTCCGATTATATAAGGGCATTAACGTAATCTCCACGTTTTTGGACACCCCTTAACGCGGCCTCTGGGTTGGGAATAAAAAAGTCGCCTCTAATTGCGATTGAGTCGCCACTAAATGTGCCAGGAATAATAGCCTTAAAAAACAAGCTTGGTAAAGGGGCGTCATGGATCGGTAGAGGGGCGTCAAGTGTGATAGCAATGACCCTCATATTGGTTAGGGGGTGTCCTATAGGGGTGTAGATTGACTAGATTACCCTTTTCACCTTAAATCAACCAAAATCAAATCAATTTTTTTTAAGCCTAATGATTCAAAAAAAAATCAAATCAGTTTTTTTTTCATCTTCTTCTTCATCTTCTCTTCTCCTCCATTTCCATTCTTACCATAAGCTCCATTAAAATCGATCAAAAATTTCATCGTGATTAATCGGTGATTCGCAACATTAATAATTGTTGATTGAAGTCTATATTCGAAAACCCATTTAGTATTTTTGTTGTGTTCAATTGAAGTGTATTCTCCATCAAAAATTGGAGTTTTAGGTTAAAAATCAAATTTTAGAATGCTGCATTTTTTCTTTATACGGTTAGAATTGGTTATGTTACGAACCGTATCTATGCTTTACGGTTCGTAACAATTAAATAAATATCAAATACTAACCGTATGTTCTTGGTTCTGAGAATTTTGGTCAGATACGGTTGGTAATTTAAACAGATTACGAACCGTATTTTGTCATGCATGTTAGTTTTTTTCCAGTCGGCTCATATTTTCGAGTTAGTTACCAACCGTATACGGTTGAGGATGATATTAAAGTTACCAACCGTAATTAACCTACGGTTTGTAATAGAATAAATTTTACCAAACCGTGAATCGGTATTATTTCGGGTTTTCCCAAATTGAACCGATTCACGGTTGGTTTGGTAGTCAAGTTACCAACCATATCTCACATATACGGTTGGTAATCGAGATAATTACCAACCGTGAATCGTATTATTTCTCGGGTTTTCCCCAAATTGAACCGATTCGGTTGGTTTGGTAGCTGGTTACCAACAGTATCTCACATATACTGGTTGATAACCTAATTACCAACCGTATGTTCTTCTGAAAATTTTAAAATTTTGATTTTTTTACATACTTTAGAGAATTTTAAGCAACAAAAAGCTAATGGAACTAGTACTTGTTTTCTCTATCATATAGAGATTCACCCACCTCAAATTTGCAACTGGAATCACTCATTTTGGTTGAGTGAATCAAAATCTAGGGTTTCACAAATATCACATAAGTTTTCTTCTCCTCAATTTTTTTTTTTTTATAACTCTAAAAATCTGATTTTAGAGTTATAATACACTAATCTTGATTATCAAAACTAATCTTGATAATTAACACTAATCTTGATTATCATTACTAATCTTGATTATTAACAATAAGGGCTAATTAGTCATTTACATATTTTCATTGATAAGGGGCACTTGATTTTACTTCTAATGGCCTTTTTTGTTTTATTAGTTTGACGTCCCTTTACCAAGCTTGTTAAAAAAAAAAAAAAAAAAAAATGTTGTCCACTCTCATAATATTGCCAAATTTTCTTATAGATGGCTTATGCTTTATGCTGTTATTTGGGACCGTGGTATATGTTACGGGTCACTCACCAGTTCACTTCTCATAATATCGAAACAAAAGTGAAAAAAGAAGAAGTTCGATTAGGAGAGCCGTGGAAAGAAAACAAACTAGATTTAATCAAAAAAATCATCGCAGTCGATTCGCCGATAGTGGAAGGAGTCAATTTTGGGTTTCAGATAGAAGCTACTCCTAGGTCCTATTGCAAATTTAAGGTACTCTTTTCATCAATCTAGATTAAGTTTTTCTTAAATTTCATGTTTTGATTTTTCTTTTGAGTGTAAAGAGAAATTGTGCGATGCAGAGTTCTATTCAGCGATTCAATTGTTTCTTAAGGATTCTGGTTCTAACCTTGATTTCTAGTATGCTGCGATTATTATTTATAACTTTCAAAATCTTCATTGAATGAATGGTCAAGTCTTTATATGTTAGTGAAGTTAAATGTGACCTTGATAGAAAGTTAAGAGTTGAAATTCAGCTCAAACTAAATCTGGCTTGGATTTTGTATTGGTTTTCAAAGAAAAATTGTGCTGAAAAAACCCTAAAAAAAAATCCGCTGAGGGTGATAAGTGGTAGACAGTATTGCTAATTTTTATATGGTGCAATCAGTTTGGTATATGTGTTTTTCTATTTCCGAGTTTTTTATTACTATCTACTGGATAGATTGTGTTCTAATGAATTGGGGCGGCAGTTGAAACTAGCTTCTTTGGTTGGTTCATGGGGTCACAAAGAGTTGATTTAGCAGTGTGAATGGAACATGTGTTTTTGTTTCTCAAATTCCCTGGAATTGTAGTTTTAATTTTCACTGCAATCTAAAAATTATCCATTGGCCAGATTGGTCCTGAATACCCTGATTTAGCTATTCTGATATCTGTCATAAACTACCATTGACTGCAATATCAATTTGTCAGAGTTAGTCGTCGTTTCCGGAGAAAATCTTAATCGGGTGAAGGGAATTTGCTGCTACAAGAATCTCTTATCTTTGTGCCTGACAATTCCAATGCCTACTAACCTGTTTCGGTTTTGTTTTGCAGCGAGTGGGAGGTAGTAGACTCTAGTTTACCTGCCGAACTACTGAATTATAGTGTTGAAATCTTTGTTACCAACTTCTAAGATCTCAATTGTTCTTGCTCACTGGTGAGCTGGTTGTTAGACTCGAATACTTTAGTCGCGGAAAGAACAGTAGAAAACTCTTATAGTACTGTCCTAACTGATGGAGCAACCATTGGACCTCTCCTCCCGAGCACTTGAAAGTTCAGGAAGTTCTAATATTCACAAGTCCACAAATGTTAGTCGGGTTAGGAAGCTATTGTTCCACCATATGCTTGTTGGGATCAATGATGGACGGTTCTTTTATGGTGCTTTCCACTGCTTAGACAAGCAAGGAAATATTATATTACAAGATGCAGTGGAGTACCGTAGTATCCGAAGCTCCTCAGCTTCTCCTATGGAGCAAAGGTCTCTTGGCCTCATTCTTATACCTTCATCATGCAGAAAATCTTGCCATATCGACAACGAAGCCATTGAAGAACAATTATCACAATTATCACTTGAGAAATAAGGGTAAGCTTTACCAAACCCTTGCATGAAACTGTTTTCAAGATTTCGATTGTTCTTCATTGCTTGATAGTTATCATACCTCCAGACGTTAAACACACACAAAAAAAAGAGCAGGTCTCATCAAATTACTGTCACACATGGAGTATAGGGCGGCATTGGAATTTTCTTCCATTGTAAGGTTTTCAAGTGATTATTTCCAGTTTATAGTTGTTTTCTTCCATTGTATATTGAATTCTTAAAGGGGCTGCTATAGCCTATAGTTGTCTTTTTCTTCTATTTAAAACTGTTCCTGAGTTGTAGCGGGTTAAAGAAAAAATGGGCGTTAACTTTCAAACATACTTTTTGATGCAAATTTTTGGTTTGGGCTTCTCTACATATTTCTGTTAGAGTAATGACTGTTTTTCTGTGTTTTTGTTTTTACTTTTACTATGTAACTTGTCCTTCACTTCTGTTCTTCTATTTAAGTCCCATGTGACACCTGTAAGAGAAGTGAGAGACACAAAACACTTGATGAATGAATTACTTTGCTTATCAACAACTATTCCAACATGGTATCATTCGTCTGGTTGTTTAGATTCCTTTAGGGTTTCACTCTCATAGTGTAATCCCTCTTTGCTTCCGACGCCACCATATTTCATCATACTTAATCAAACTTTACTACACTTCATCACCAAGTTTGCTTCATACTTCGGTTTTCCTGTGTTTATCCATTGGATATTTCATTGATACTTCAACATCATGACATCTCAGTTGCATTATGAGATCACACCAGATTTCCCTTTTACAACTTTTGGAAATCTCAGTTATCTTCTATCCTTACCAGTACGAATATTTTTGGATATGTTGGAGAAGAAATAGAATCAAACCCATCTTATCTCAGATGGGACAGATTTGTCAATAGCTGTCTCAATGAAACATTTTCTCCTTATATCTCAACTGATGTGTACGGATGCCTTACAGCTGCTGAGATATGGACATATTTTGCAACCACCTTTACAAATCAATTCTATGCACGACGTTCTATGCTAAGAAATCAGCTTCATAACATTCGTAGAGGAAATCAATTTATTTTTGCATATCTTCATGAAGTTAAGATTATCACCGACTCTCTAGCTGCTATCAATGAATCAGTTTCAGACGCAGATCTTGTTATGTATGTCTTAAATGGTTTGGGAAGAGACTATAATGAACAGTGGATTAAGAGTCAATCTCTTGAAACAACTGCTGTTTTGGATCAAGTTACTTCTTCTGCTTTTTTTACTAAGAGAACTTTTGGATCTGGTAACTCTAATGTTGGATCTAGCAGTTCTGGTACTCGATCCAATGGTTCTAGTACCAGATCTAACAATTCTAATGCTCGTTTTAACAATTCCAGTGCTGGGTCAAGTAGCTCTACTGCAGGTTCTACTTCTTCAAACACATCTAGATCTTACAGTCGTTCATCTGCAAGCAGTGTGGTCATTCTGCTAGCAAGTGCAAATACAGATACATACCATCTAGATATGGTAGTAATCAAGCTAGAAATACACCACAACGCTATCAACAACCTCAAGCTCATGCTTGTGTTCAAAACCCTCAACCAAAATCCACTTCAGAAGACCTTCAACACCCACAAGCAAATGCTTGTGTACAAGTAAATGTTGCATCTTTCTCTGAAATGTCATCATTTCCAGCTGCTACTCATTGGCCACCTGATTCTGCAGCTTTACATCATATAACAAATGATTATACTCTTCTTACAAACACATCTACATACACAAGATCATCTCAAATTATGGTTGGAAATGGTCAATTTTTACCAACTACCCTGATAGGCAACTCTGTTTTACACACATCCACTGCTTCATTTTCTTTAACAAATGTTTGCTATGTTCCTAGCATTCAAAAGAATTTAATTTCTATTGGGCAGTTTAATGCAGAACACAACTGCACTTTCTCTTTTTCACCTTGGGGTATGAAATTAAAGATGTTGAAACTCTGCAAACTCTAGCAGAACGTGTAAATATCAACAATCTATATCCTATTTCATTACCAACTCTACCTAACCAACAACTCTAGTTTCTCTTAAAGCTGATTCAAATATTTGGCACAAGAGATTGGGCATCCTAGTTCCAATATTCTTCATAAACTTCAAAACAAGAATCACATTACAATTATGTCACCCTCTACACTTGAGCCTATTTTTCACTCATGCCAACTTGGTAAGAGCAAGAAACTTCCACTTCAAACCTCTGCAAGATCAGCAACATCACCACTGTCACTGATACATTGTGATATATGGGCTCCTTCACCTACCCTTTCTACGCTTGGTTATAAATACTTCATCCTATTTATTGATGACTATAGTCATTTTCACTGGATTTATCCAATGAAGGAAAGGTCTGAGAGTCTCACATGCTTAAAGCACTTCAAGACCTTAAATGAAAACCTATTGTCATCCTCAGTTCAAATTTTTCAATGCGATGGTGCCTATGAACTGGTTAAAGGTCAATTTAAATAATATTTAGATGAAATTGGTATAAAAGTATCTTCTGCCTGTCCTCACACTCCACAACAGAATGGATTAGCAGAGAGGATGATTAGACATATCATAGTAGTTGGTAATACAATTGCTCTACAAGCTTGCCAAAGCAGTTCTGGTTTGATTATTTTCTCACAACAACATATTTGATTAACAGAACTCCTTCCAAGCTGCTTCACTTTGTAACTCCTTTTGAGGTACTATTTACTCACTTGCATGATTACACTCTACTCAAAGTTTTTGGTAGTACCTGTTACCCTTATCTTGGAGCATACAAGCAAGATAAATTGAGTGCTAAATCATCTCAATGCACCTTTATTGGTTATAATACCAATCATAAAGGCTACAAATGTTATGACAACAGTTCAAAGAAAGTGTACATCTCAAGGAATGTAGTCTTTGATGAAACATCTTTCCTCTTTTGCACCTTTATTACCACCTCTGAGCCATCCTCTGTTGTTCTTAATATACCTCAAACTGATACTTTACCAACTTACTCATTGAGCAAGAAGTTGAAACTGTCTCTCCACCTATTTCACCAACACCTTCACCACCAAGACCTCCTGCTCACCCTATGACAATAAGGCTCATAGATAGCATAACAAAACCCAAACATCTTCCTGATTTTGTTACCAACTACTCAGTTCCTCATTCTATGAGCACCACTCTCACAAATAAAGCTCCACTTGAACCAAAAACTTACAAATCTGCTGTTAAAGATCCAAAGTGGAAAACTTCTATGCAACAAGAGTTCTTTGTGAAAAAACGGGGGTACAACAACCACACCCAATATTTTGTTAGGTAATTTGTATGGACTAACTCCAATATAATTCCAAGAGAATCAACTAGACAACCATATTCAATCAAGGAAATATATCCAAGAGTTATATCTATGTTTCTCAATGTAATCAGCAAATCAAACAGATATAAATCCGCGAGCTTGATTATTATGAGAAACAACTTGAATGGTACCAAAGACCAATGTTCAAGTGCCAATCAATTTCAATCAACAACCAAAGGTTGGATTTACCAATTAATTGAACTACACAACCTGTGATATATCAATTATATAGAAAATATAATGTGGAAGAAATACCACAGACACCAAAAATTTTGTTAACGAGGAAACCGCAGATGCAGAAAAACCGCAGGACCTAGTACAGATTTGAACACCATGTTGTATTAAGCCGCTACAGAGTCTAGCCTACTATAAGTTAACTTCGGACTGGAATGTAGTTAAGCCCTAACCAATATCACACTGATCAAGGTACAACCGTGTTCCTTACGTCTCTGAATCCCAGCAAGACTATACACACTTGATTCCCTTAGCTGATCTCACCCGCAACTAAGAGTTGCTACGACCCAAAGTCGAAGACTTTATAAGCAAATTTGTCTCCCACAGAAATACCTATGAATTTTTTGTTCCGTCTTTTGATAAATCAAGGTGAACATGAACCAATTGATAATCCGGTCTTATATTCCCGAAGAACAGCCTAGAAATATCAATCACCTCACAATAACTTAATTATATGATAGTATAACAAGTTATTGTGGAATCACAAAGAATGTTACGAGGAGCTGTGTGATTACTTTTTATATCTTACCTATCGGAGATAAATCTTGAGCAAATCTTAGAGAAGATAGTACTCAATACGATAGAACAAGTAAGATCAGAACACGTAACTACATAGAAAATAGTTGGGTTTGGCTTCAGAATCCCAATGAAGTCTTTAAGTCGTTAACCTATAATGATTTTAGGAAAATCCTAGGTTAAAGGAGAATCGACTCTAGTCGCAACTAGTATACCACAGGAGGTGTGGGGATTAGGTTTCCCAGTTGCTAGAGTTCTCCCTTATATAGTCTTCGAATCAGGGTTTGATAGCTTTGAAACAAAGCAATCAATATTCATCGTTAGATGAAATCCTGATTTAAGATTCAAGCTAAGTTTTCTTAAAACAAAAAAAAAAAAATCTCTCCACCGTTAGATGGTCTTAGCTTGTTACACACAAATGAAATATACCTTCTTATAGATATGGGTAACCGTAGCTATATATGTATATTGAGTTGGATCAATAACATTTAACCGAAGTTATCCATATGAACACTTTTGTATTAACCACATTCATCTTAACACTTCTAGATCAAATGATAGTCAAATGAATCTAATTGTGTTACTCATAGAGTTGTTCAGTTGTTTATATTCTCATAGAAGTATACAAGACACAATTGAAGCAAAATCGGATTGATTCAAAAGAATCAGTTCATGAACACTTTAGCCACGGTTTACAAAGATTGTATTCCTTAATATATAAATGTATATTTTCATGAGTATGAAATCATACTTGACCGATTTTAGAACTTAACCACATAAATTTGCAAACGGGTATGCAAACTTAAGTTCCGAACTTCGATCTTTTCCGACAATTCGCAAACGGGTACACATACTGTTGTTCCGGACCGAACTCAGGTAAAACAGTTTGCAAAGTGGTACGCAAACTTAGTTCCCGGACTTTAACAGTTAAAACCGTTCGCACACGGGTATGCATACTTGGTTCCCGGACCTGAATTATTCTTACAACAGTTTGCATACGGGTATGCATATTATGCTATATCATACAATGATTAATTGTTCTAAACTCCCATTTCAATCATTGAAACATTCTTAGGAGACGATAATAGCTGTCTCACACAAACTATTAGCTTATAAGCAATTTTCAAGTGATCGAATGATCAATACGAAATATTCTGAGTCTACATCAAATGACTGTCTCACACAAATCATGTAAGATGTTACAAGGAAATTTTCACATGATCATCTTTTGACTTTCGTCAAGAATAATGATGAACATAGTTAAAGCAAAAATCTTTCCAACATATATTTCGAGAAAGAAATAAGCGAGTTAAACTCAGCTCAAAATATCAAATGTGTATAATTTAAAGTTTATATAGCTATACGACTTTGTCTCAGTATGAGATAAAATAGAATATACTTTTGAGTGATAGATGAGTTCAAGTCTCCACATACCTTTTGTTGATGAAGTTCCTCCAAGCTCTCCTCATTAAATCTTCGTTTTCAATCGATGAACGCCGTGAAGTCTAAAGCTTCAACTACCCATTCTATCCTAATCTGAGACATAGTTATAAGTAGACTAGAAATCAAGACTTATATTTTTGACAAACAAGCTTGATATAGCAACGCTTGCGATTTCGACCGAGAAGTACTCTAACACCTTGCTCTTATGTCAAATAGTACTTGGATTCTAGTTCTAGATAATCCCAATATGAACATCTTATGATGCAAATGGATCTATATAATCAAGCTCAAAGCTGATGGAACCGTGGACAGGTTTAAATCTAGGCTTGTAGCCAAAGATTATCTTCAACAAGATGGTGTATATTACAATGAAACTTTTAGTCCAGTGGTGAAGTCTACAACCATTAGAGATGTTATTACAATTTATTTGACAAAGAAATGGAGCATCGAACAATTGGATATCTCCAATGCTTTTCTTAATAGTAACCTTGCAGAAATTGTTTACATGGAGCAACCAAAAGGCTTTGTTGATTCCAATTATCCTTCTCACGTTTTTGTTCTCAAGAAAGCTATATATGGCCTCAAATAAGCACCAAGATCCTGGTATGAGAAATTCAGTGGTTTTCTACTTCAACTTGGTTTTAAGAAAGATGTTACAGATCAGTCAATGTTCATATACAACAACTATGGTTTTATGGTTATCTTACTTCTCTATGTAGATGATATTATACTTACCTGCAGCTCCAATTCTTTTACTAGCTCTCTTATATCTCAACTTGGTTCTAACTTTGCTATGAAAGACCTTGGAAATCTACATTACTTTATTGGAATTGAAGCTGATATGGCACATTATCCACAGTCTATTCTTCTCACTCAGCAGAAGTACACTTTGGATCTTCTAACTAGAGCAAAAATTCTAGACTGCAAACCTTGCAACACTCCAGTCATTACTGATAAAAGACTATTTATACTTGAAGGGACTTTACTTACAGATCCTTTGCAATATAGGAGCTCAGTTGTGGAATTGCAGTACCTTACTTTAACCAGACCTGACATCAACTTTGCAGTCAACTATGTGTGTCAGTTTATGCATACACCACAGATTCTCATTTTATTTTAGTCAAGCTATACTAAGATACTTAAAAGGAACTTTAGATGCTGGGATTACTCTATCTGCAGGAGATATAACTTCAATCAGTGGATACTCAGACTCTGACTGGGCTGGATGCGCTGATACTAGGAAATTCACATCTGTATTCTGTGTTTTCTTGGGAAAGTCCTTAATTTGATGGTCATCTAAGAAGCAACCTACAATTTCTAAGTCTTCTACATAATCTAAGTATAAAGCAGTCAGTTTACTATCTTCTGATGTTATGTGGATTTCACAACTTCTTGAAGAATTGGGCATCTCTATCACAAGACCATTCAAGCTTTACTGTGACAACCTTGGGGTTACTTACCTTGTTTCAAATTCATCTTTGCATGCAAGAACTAAGCATATTGAAATTAACTATCACACAGTCAGAGAATTACATGAGTTTGGTGATGTTGAAGTTCTGTTTGTACCTTCCTCTGAACAACTTGCTGATATCCTTACCAAAGGCTTACCTGCTTCAACCTTTAATGATTTAAGGTTCAAATTGATGTAGTACCCTGCTTCAGTTTTAGGGGGAGTGTTAGAGTAATGATTGTTTTACATTTTGGGTTTTATCTTTATCTTTTAGACTTTACTGTTTTCATGTGTTTCTGATTTTACTTTTACTATGTAACTTGTCCTTCACTTCTGCTCTTTTATTTAATTCCCGTGTGACTCATGTAAGAGAAGTGAGAGACACAAAACACTTAATGAAAGAAGTGCTTTGCTTATTAACAACTATTCCAACAATTTCTCTCGTATCATTTGTATGTTAATTAATAAATTTCTTTGAGTACCATAAGTATATTATACTATATATATCAAAAAATAGCACACATTATCATAGACTGCATAGTGCAATGAAATGTAATTTACGACAGAGTTGTTTCTTCACCTTTTTACAATGAAGATGAAGGCAGTTCTCTTCCCAGAGTTCGTTTACCAAGTCAAGACATATCTAACACGCTCTCAAGCAAGTGACAAGACAGATTCATGAATTAGATCTCTTTCAAGTTCTGCTTCTAGTTTACCTCAATTTTTGAAATGAACAACCTGTTTAAAGTACGATTATTAGAATACCAATTTTCATTCCTGCGGAACAAACATTAGAACCACCCCCCCCCCCCCGCGTTGTTCTAGGATGCTAGCTGTGACATGCTGACATAGCATGTTGGAATGGAAAGTAGTTTTTTAAACTTTTATGAAACAAAATGTTTTTATTTCTGACTTCTGGATTGCTTTGTGCTTCTCCAGAAATACGAGCATTTCTACCGTTGGTATCCAAACAACTTCTTAAAAATGTGTTGACTATTGAGTTGGTAAACGGTAGGGCTGTCAATGGGTCCGGGTCCTCCCGGGTATCACTGGACCCGGACCCTACTTATAAAAGTCGGGTCCGGTTCCTAAATTTGTGGACCCAGAACCGGACCCGTTAAAAATGCAGAGTACCAGTCGGTTCCGGGTACCCATTGGGTATAAAAAAAACTTCAAAATCTTGATATATTTCTCTTTTTGGCCTGAATCTAAATTTTTTTTACAAAAATTTATTATTATTTCTTCATTAATGTACTAAATAAAGATTAAATGTAAGAAAAAAATGAAAATGAAAAAAATCTAAGCCAAAACTAGCAAAATACATATAATTTTGCTAAAAAAATAAAGTAAAGTTAGACTAACCGGGTACCCAACGGGTATTACCCGTTTGGACCCGTAAAGATTCGGGTCCAATCGGGTAATTACCCGTCGGTTCCAAAGTTGTTAATGGGTCCAACTTTAGGATCCAGAACCGGACCCATTTCTACAGGTTCCGGGCAATGGGTACCCATTGACAGCCCTAGTAAACAGTAAGAGTGAAGTTGCTATCTAACACCAATCCATCCTTCAATTTATTGTTCCAGCTGGGATAGATATATTAATAATAATGTAGGCTTCTCTATCAAACTGTAATAACAACAATAATAAACGGAAGCAATAATTTTTCCGTCAATCTCTTCTCTGCTACGAAATCGCAAGTCAATCGGGGAAGGAAGAGAAGAAATAAACTGTTCAATTTCTGAAAACCCTTATTAATTCATATCCTTGATTCTTCCAAACAAAGATGTCTACCGAGGAAGAAGGAAAGAGCAAAGGTATCTATAGTGGTGGTAGTGGTGATCAACAGTCACCGCCATCAGCACCACCTCACTATGGTACTTTCCAAGGACTTCCTCCTCCTTATCCCCAACAGCCTTTAATTGGTTACCCTCAGCCTGTTCCACCTCCAGGTCTTACTGGGGCATCTCCTTACTACCCTCATGGTTACCAGGGTATTCCAGGTAATCATCAAGAGAAGTTCAATTGTCTCTCGAATTTTTGTTTATATATTTTGGGGTTTCATTGTTTTGTTTGATCCATCTATAGTTTTGATCTGATAGACAAAAATAAATTCACCATTTTTTTAAAAGGAATTTCATCTTTTACTGTTTGGTCATTTGTTTTTCTTGATGGTGTTGCAGGTTATGTTGTTGAAGGAACACCTGTGAATGAACATCGACATCGTCGGCTTCCTATATGTGGTTGCGGGGTTGGTTGGTTTCTGTAAGTTCGCAAAATTGCTTAATTCAGTCTATGTTTCTTTGGTAGGAGTATGTTTCTTTGGTGCATTTGAATTTTGTCTGTTTTGTAATTGTGTTGATTATTTAATTCTGACATAGTTTTTCTGTTTTCTATAGGTTCATAATTGGTTTCTTTATTGCTGCTATTCCATGGTATTTCGGTGCTTTCATTCTGCTTTGTGTCAGAATTGATCATAGAGAGAAACCAGGGCTGATTGCGTGCACAATTGCTGTAAGTATATTCCATTTTCACCATTCCTTTTAACTTTGCTGAGGGAGTTTGAGTATTGCATTAAACATCTCTATAATGGTTTGTTACATGTTAGGTAAAAATGTGTTCTTTTCTCTAACTCCATTAGTCTGTGCCAGTGAGTACACGTTTTACTACTGATCTAAGTATGTATGCTTGGGGCTAGGAGGCAAGTATTTGAAGGATACATAGTTTTTCAGATGTTAGCCTCTCAGTTTGGACTTCAGCTAAATGGTTATGTTTCGACCATTGCAATCTGCTGGAGCCACATCATTTTTTTATATTCTTTTTTATCAAGACGAACTCACTTTGTTATGTCCTTACCAACCTTTCTCATGTGGTCATTTAGAGATTTCAAATTAATCGGTATCAAGTGGACTTCGCAATGTAACCAGTGATCCATGCTCTGAAAAACATATTATTAGGCTTTCTCAGACTTGTTTGTTACTATTGGATTTTACTGTTTTCTTTTTCTCTGTGGTCGGTTTCATGGAAAGTTTATGCATATGAAATCTCATGTGATTGGATGGAAGAAGGATGTGTATTGTTTGATAAAGACCTACATGTCAAATTTGTGAAAATTGAGATTTCAAAATGCACATTAGCTTTACCATGAAACTGTACCAGCAACTTTTGTTTGTTGCTGCTAAAACATTTAAGTTGTTATTTAAGTCTCTCTCTTTGCTCCCTATAATGTGCAAATCATTCACTTGTCTCTCCTACACCAACTTTGCTCATGTTCTAATCGATATTTTTGTTACATTTTGTATATGGTGTACAGGCTGTTCTAACTGCTGTTGCCATTGTTATTGGAGCTTCTAGTCATTGATGACTTCTTTCCTGCATCCTGGCGATCCCTTGACAGAGGAGGTTGGAGTTGCATGGACTGTAATACGGATGTATATGTGTGTATGACATAATGCAGGTGGTTTTATTTATTTAGTAGATGTCTACTAGAAAGATACTGCCTTGCAACCATGAATTTTTAAGTCTTAAAATTTAGTTAATCACCCGTGTTTGTATTTAAAGTCGTCCATATTTGTTTATAGAAAGTACAAAACATATTTTACTAGTCATGAAGTTCAATTCTTAGCAGGGTAAGGTTACTGATCTTATTTATCACCCAATTCAGTTGACTGGAAATGTTAACTGTGAGAAACTCCATACGCGTTGAGAAGTGATATGCAAAGTCCATTGGAGACTCACAAATGATTCTCTGCTTAGGTTGGTGGTGCTTGGAGGCCAATTTTGTTCGCACTAAATTTGAATGCCTAGACAGAGAAAAATTTAATTTAAATTGTCCGACTCAACCCTCCGGTTTAAGTTCCATGATCCTCCGGGCTTCTCAATAAGTGTTCAAACCACTTTTTACAGAACATGAACTCCGAAGGTGTAGTCATCTTCACATTGTCCCAGTAGGGTTTGATTTTTATCCGAAGGTCCAAATCAAAAATTTGCATTATGCGAGGGATACAAATACGTGAGTTATCCTTAAAATAAGAAATATATTCAGCAACGCTGAATATATTTTTTAGAACAAAGATTTTCACACCTTCAAAGCCTCACATTTGAATGATGCAGCTGTTTACCGGATGGGCAATAATTTCAGATACGCAGCATTGACATGTATAACACCTTGATATAACATCTTAATAGATTAGAATGCTAGGGAACCTACAAAGCTTTAAATGTGAGCTCCTAGATGTAAACGTATTTATTTCAACTTAATGCTAAAAATAATACTACAGGTGTGTATGATAGACATCCACCTAAGAGAAGTTTGGTAAAATAAAATGTAAATATCAAGAAAGAATGTCTCCAAAGGTCCAACAGTTTCTTTTTCTGACTCGATGTCATGAGACTCCACAAGAGCAAGAACATACAAGTTCTATCATTAAATTGTCCAAGTATAGCTAGTTGAGCAGTCAGTTGGGATTTGTTCTCTCCTTCTTCCCAGCAAGAATCATAGAGATCTGTAGACCTCTACTAAATGCTTGGTTAAATAGCAACCGAGTCTGAAACTCCGAAACGAACGGGAACCATGACAATATGACTATAGGCATGAAAATTAGCATCCCCATCACATACTCGTATGCTCTTGCTAGCCCTTTTATGGACTCCCAAAATCCAATGCCCTTCAACATCGGCTTGCATGCTTGCCCAATCTACAGAAAGTAGTTAGAATATAGCCTTAGTTGTCAGAATATGAAGTACACAATACTTTGGCAAAATATTTTTCTTCAAAATTTGAATATTTATACACATCATTCAAAACAACCTCACAAAGTTAACCAGGCTGGGCTCAAACACACATGAATTTGACAAAACCAAATTTTCACAACAATTAGAAACTAAGAACCATTTCAACTTATTTTTGTCAAACTGGATAGCAACTTCAAATGACATTTACGGCTCTAGGTACCAACAAAAGCATATAAGAGTTGAGAAATGATGGTACTTACGAGAAGAATGGACCACCCTGTGGGCATGAAACCAAGTAGCGCAGCAAACAGGTCCGATATTGTTAGGCCACAAACAACGAATAGAACGGCCATGACAGACACGAAACCCAGGAAAAGAAGTCCTTTGAGAATTCTGAACATCAGCTGAAAATCGGTACCAAATCTTCGTCTACCCATTGATACCATCTAAATTTAACAAGTCGGAGACAAAACCAAGTTAACTAACTAAAAAGAAGTCCTGGGCAGCCAGACACTAAGAGCATATAATGATATAAATGCATGTATATACTCTTCATGTCGAGATTCTGAGATATTTAGCGCTAACAAGATGAACATACCTTTAAAACTAAAAGAACAGTTGCCATTACAACCCACGAAAGTCCATACACCTGAAAGAAGATATGGACTGTAGTAAAGCTTGGCACTAATTTTGAGGTTTCAAGTAAAGAAACAAAAAAATAATTCAGCAGACCAAAATGATAAAGTAACGGAAAAATATCGTTACCAGCACATTCTTGTTATGATGGGATATATTGAGGTGGTAAACGATTCCGTATTGGTAGATCAAAAAACGCAGCGCCAACAGTATTTCAAGCAACCGACCTCGAATGTTTGTGTGTTTGAGATGCTCTTGCTCACCATCCCACCAGGATTCCCAGCTTCTATCAGGTTGGATACCGATTCCACCCCGGTTACCCATCCACCTTTTCCAGTCTCCCCAATCATCAACTGTCTTCTGCCATTCGAAACAAGAGGGATTGAACACGAACGGAGCAAATAACCATGAACCTACCAAGAACCACATGGAGAAGGTGATAAAAAAATAAAGACTTGAACTTCTATAGGAATTTCCATAGGCTTCGTACACGACAAGCAATATCATCAACTCCAGCCCTTTCACAAAATGGCTTCTTGAGTAGAATCTGTAGTTGTCTGCAAACTTTGCATGAAATACAACAAACCCACGTCCTGTAGCTCTATACTTCGCACCACCATGCAAAATTGTCCTTCCAAAATAGTGAGCTTTTGTGCCTAGCTGGAAGGTAAAGAACACAGATGCTAACTGTAGCTGCATGATTATAAATTCACCAATCGCAGTTCGGAATCCCCTCTCTAGGCCAATCTCCATCACCATTGGCAATACAAGCAACAGACCTAGCTGAAAGACAGACTGGGTAGCCAAAGCTGCTTCAAGAGCTTTACTTTCTCGGATACTTGGATCATCAAGAATCCCTTTTTCCAGACCACTCAAAACCAAATATAGACGCCCATATAAAAATACATAAACAGTAAGCACCGTAACCTGAAAATCAGAAGATGTTGATGTGAACCACCGGGATTTCCCAAAAGAACAACTGGCATTTTCGAGCGGTAAGAACATAACTGACAAATGAAATAAACCGACACGATCATTTCCAAATTCTCGTAAAATATTCAATACTTCTATATTATAGCTGTTTTAATACTTACGGAAAAAAATAAATCCTTATATGGTTCTTTTTTTTTTTCTAAATAGCCAGTGACAAATGCAATTTGGTTTAACTGTTTCTAATTTTAGTTTGCAAGTCATTTAATGTGTGACACGCAATTGAGGGTGGCATACCCAGCAATCACCTCCATGTTTACCATTCATCCACCCACCGACCCACCCAAATACACCATCTCCTACACCCCTAGTGCGATACTTGGAAACAAGCCAACCAGCAATAAATTTGTGACCCACCATTAAAAAATGGGTGCTTTGAGGTCAAATAAATTTGTGACCCACCCTGAACCCTATACTAGGCCAACCCTCTCATACTTAATCAGATACCAGACAACCCCCTGTACAAGAAATGTGGCACTCATAAAGCTGCAGCCATTTGAAATGCGGTCTCAACCCTAAGTCTGAGTTGCAACAAGATGAGGCTCACAATTTCAAATGCACAGATCGCCTGTCATCAAACACATGGTCAAAACTAAAAAATTAACAAATGCTATATACATTAGATTCTTTCTTGGTGGTCTTTTATCTGTTCTTTCACTTTTGACAAAACTCCACCCACTTTGCATCTTTTACAGTCACAGAAGATACTACGTGCACATACCAAGTTATATTCCTCTTCTATAATGAAAAAAGG
Source organism: Papaver bracteatum (assembly GCA_023529315.1). Classification (NCBI taxonomy): domain Eukaryota; kingdom Viridiplantae; phylum Streptophyta; class Magnoliopsida; order Ranunculales; family Papaveraceae; genus Papaver; species Papaver bracteatum. The sequence goes on from JAJJWX010002698.1 coordinate 1,850,853, forward strand.
AGAAAGAAAGGCGAGCATTTGATGTGCAAGGTAAGCCAATCAAAACTTAGACGATACCTCGTAGAAAATATTAAGCACATACCATACTACTGAAGTAGAAACCAACTGTGGTGAAGTAGAACGATAACATTCTAAAGAAGTCAAACCGGCGTCCTAGACGATAAATGTCCCGGCTCAGAGTTTGCTCTCCATTACCATTAGCAACCTTAGCCTCAAACTGTGAAATTTGATTCATTCCCACATCACGTCCTTTTCCTACTTGAATGTATTCATGATGAGTAACATATCCCCCGCGCAGAGTTGAATTAAACCCTGTAAACGTTTGTCTATCAATAATTTTGATAGGTAAATTTGAACAAATGACAGTTCAAGGGCACCTGAGTTTACCTGAGAATATATCCTCGCTCAAATTAATAACTTTTGATGCTTTACTAACCCCACCCCTAGTCAAGTGAAAAATTCTGTCGAACACATCAGGGTGGCCATAGTGAAAACGAACCCTGATAAAAAACACGAAAAACAGTCAGAAAGTTCATCCACACTAACGCGTATTTCAAGCAGTCTAGCTTTTCCTTCCATTTATGTTACTTTTCCCTCTAGCAACTTGCTGAATATGTGGATGACTAGAAACTACAGATATATTTGGGGTATCAGGCAGTCATACCATGTTGTTGATCCTAATTAACTGGCCATGCATGATTTTAAAGTGAAAAACAGGGAGACGAATTTCTGGTTTCTTAGCTCAAAATACATAAATTTCACACATTTTAAATTTATAGTTTATAAGATAAAACCAAAAGATAATTAAACAGAACAGTATTCTTACACATTCATTTATGCTGACACAAATCAACATTTCAACTCAAGCAGTACCAACCAAAATAAATTTGTAGTATTGTAGATCATATAAATTTTCCTCTTTGACAGATAGGGAAGGATATACCAACCGAAGAGGATTTGCCAGAATACGCTGTCCAATGGTAACAAAACTCATCTCCTGATTGGACATGAACCAAGCAAGCGATGAAACACTAGAAGACACGAAACAAAAGTATATCATCATTAGTTGTTCAGCCAACAAATATTACTCACAGTGATAAGCAAAAAAGTAATGAAATTAAAAATTACACTGATAATTATATTCGACAAACCTTCCAGTAAAAATATGCTCTCGGAGACCCAAAATCGTTGGTTTGCGCTCACCACGACGTGATTTCAGGAACTCCTCCAAAACGTTTCTCATTTTGAATGCTTCTTCAAGGTAATTATCCTGAAATATTAAGGAGAGAGAGATTAAAACTTAATAACAAATACCTCATCTTCTAAGAAAAGGCAAATTAATGGTACCTGATTCATGTCTATGGTCTGAAGAGCTTCTCCACGAGTGAAAATTATAGCATGGTTTTGGTTTTCAGGCTTCCCTTCACCAATATCTGTTGGGGGACCTGGTAGCTTGATTCGGTATATTTCCTAGCAGTGCAAAGATCTAATCAATAGTGCAGGATACACACTGTTTTTCCATGTAATCGCATACTCAACATATAATTTGTCTCATGCTTTAGTTAGTGCCTTCCCCATGAGGTTAAACAGTTGATTATAAATCAAACTTTCCATCTAACCATTTGATAAATGAGGCTTTGACAGTGTGCCTGCAACAAATCTTAGGTGCATACCCAAAATTTACTTATATATTCACAAATATGTATATGCCGAATGATCTTACTACTAAGCCACAGGGGCATGTGGACCTACATAGGGATGAGCAAGGGGATTACTGTACATCATGATATCCTCACCAAATAATATTTTCACAAAAAATCCACATTTTCTTAGAACTCTTAACCTCCATTACTCCTAATGCGTCTATTTTATAAGAGTTTCACAGTGGTGTTGAGGAAATAGAACAATTTCTGAGGGCTACAAGTTGAAGATTAACCTGTCACTCGCTAATAAGATCTATAGATTCTATATGGTTAAATTCAGCACTTGGATCACTTCTTCATGGGCCCTACATTGATATGTAAGTTGGCTAGTTCGCCACCATTGCTCTCCAAACTCCAAAACTGGATGAATGAAAGAGTTATGATTTGGAACCACAATACTGAAAATCAACCCTAGATTAATACCGATGCAGGCCCCAAATAAGGTACATAAGCTTAATAAAACAAGAGTATCAAACTAAAGGGAATAAATGTTGCACAAACCACTATTGTGCCACTACTTCCCCACACGATGATTGATTTTCAGATTACGAAATGAAATTTAGAGACTAGCAAGAGAATATGAAAATGAATTGAGGGTTAGACATTTTGCTAAGTTGATATCAAAACCTATACACAAGATTTGCACAGATGTTAGCTCTGTGAATAATCATACTGCTTAAACTAGTTTTCATGTGTAAATGGTTACCTGGATAACATTGGTGTTAGAATTCCAGGCACCCTTAATTTTGAGATCCACCACAAATTTTCACCAATACGACCTTAGAATTTATTTATTTCTAAATACAGGACCTGACTTCTTACTGATCTCAAAAGTCCACCATAATCTACAAACACACGGTTTCTTGAGGATCCAAACTAGATGAAATGGAATTTTGTACACAGGTCTTTACGTTGTTCTGCCCTTTTGCTATCCCTAGCATTTTTCAGTATACTTCTAAAAACATGGAAACTTTTATCTAGCAAGCTTCCTTACTTTCTAAATGGTTTATTTTAGTGACTGCTAATGTTACCTAAAATTAATGAAACCCTATTAATAGTTATCACAATGTGATTCACTTAATCTGATATCTGATATCTCAGTAAGAATTACCGGAACCTTAATTAACTCATATCTACTATTAAACATCCTCCAGTACTAAATGGTAAAAAGAAAAGCAAAAGTGCACACTAAAATGCAAACAAAATTCATTAGCTTTACAGCATATTACTCTCGTCAGTATCAGCATCGATAATGTGATTTTATAATGATTGAGCATTAGCCCATTAGCTCTGCTACATTGAAGTCAAACTTGAAACCAGAATCATGATTCTCAAGATTCTGTTGCACAGACATTAAATATACACTTTTTAGGAAATTCCATACCTCGTCTAATTTGTCTCCTCCTTTAACGAGAACAGAGTAGTAAACCCTTTCAGACTTTCCATTTAGCATCTCCTCTCTGTCATCTATGTAAGCAACACGCAGGGACGGATACCTATAGACAATAAAAGTTCAGTATCAATAAGGTTGAATGGGTCCAGGAGACATGGCATAATCAGTCAGGGTCACCTATGTCTTTCCAGATATCATTCAAACAAGTCACATCTGCATCGGACTTGGAACAAACCCCAAATGTATCTGGCCTACATTATTCACCAGAACTTTCCAGATCACCCGAGTCAACTAAATTTAATTTGGGGCAATCCAAACTATAAGACGAAGCGTCAGCTAGATCAATGGGTCAGAATATAAGTCATATAGCTTACATTAGCATGAGGTTTAGAATGTTCTGGTAACAACTTCGATCTCGAAGTTCACCAGACTTCTTCTGGGCCCCATAGACCTGACAAGAAACGACATAGGTAAACTTCATATCAGCTACAGCTTGTGAACGAGCAGCAAAAGCCATCTCATCGTCGTGATGATCTATATTGACTGTTCGATATCCACCAAAAATGGCTGCAACAAAATTTTAAAGAGCTGATGGTCAATTGGTATCCGAAAAAACAACTACAAAGAAATTATCTGAGGATATTACATGGAGACTGTGATTATCCAATTTTTGTTTCTTTTTACATCAAAGTTGTATATATTGTTTGTGCCGGTTGCAACTCAAATATGGATTGGTTATAAGAAATCGCATCAAATGAAATTTAAAAGCCAAGTACCAAGATCTCCTGCCATATCGAGGAAGCATTGAAGTTCTAGTGCCTGCCTATAGTACATCATCCCTCTCACTGTAAAATGCAAAAAAGAAAAGAAAGAAGCAGTGGTAAATATAAATAACCAATACAGTACCACAAAGAGATAAGCTACTTGTTTTCTTATTATCTTAACACTTAACCTGTCCTGAAAAGAGTTTGCGCCCTGTAAGATACCCATCTGCGAATTAATTCCACCTTTTCTTTTCCACCATTTTCATCCTTCACATCATTAGTTCGTTCAAGAAAGTTGTTCCATTCATCTATTTGTAGTCATAAGATAAATATTATATCGTGGGAAATAATTAGCGCAGAAAATTGGTTGAAATAACTTCTCAACACTTACCAGGATATATTTTCTGAAGGTAAAATAAAGTTGATATCCCGTCTTCGTTTTCCTTGTTCAGTTCCTCCTCTGAATAAAGAACATCTTCTTTGTAGTATGGAGTCAAAACACTGAACGATAAAGAGTTACATCAAGTATTAAGGGAATTTTCACAGGCATGTAACTTAAGCAAATATCTTCTCTAAACCCAGAGTCTGAAAATACTGGTGACAACATGGCATACACTCTTATAAAGACAACAGTTAGAAACAGAAAAACATATACATGATGGAAATGACTCACATTTTTTTACCAGTTATACAAACATATTATGACTCTTCTTGACTATGATTGAGTTTTTTGATCAATTAGGTCCAGGACTTATGGCATCCCCTATGGAATCCAATTGATGGATCAAATTCATGTTCAGCTACTATGGCCATCCGTAGTTGGATTTCGAAAATGCTAGAGAGAGAGGATAATTACCGGATGTTTTAAACAGCCACATCCGGCAATCAACTCCCCCATCCAGTAAATGCTGGAGATGGGCATGAATTTAATGTACACTTGACTCCATGGTGGAGTTATTCTATGGGTCAAATTCACTCCAGAGCGCATACTTCCCACAGGTGCCTAACTATCGTTTTAACCAAAATTAGTGAAGTTATACGTAGCCGAGAAGCCTCTTTCTATCGGAATTCTCAACAAACAAGTAATTCAGTTTCTACATGGAAACCTTAATAGTTTAAGCACAGAGAAAGCAAGTCAAAAATCCTAGGACACATGACCCTGAGAAAAGCCAAAGTGCTACGACTTTTGAGTCTATGTATAAACTGAGTAGTTCAACATTAAGCATACCAGAGCCTTTAGTTTAAGAAAAAAGAGCTTTGTGTTTCTTCTTTACATAACAGATACCACTAAAGAGAAACTGTACATTTTCTAAGAAGGAAACTATATCAGTATATATAAAAGCCAAACAGAACCAAAGGCAGAAATTTGTATCTAACCATACAGGGTAGAGTTAATAAGGTTTAATCACCAAAGATAAATAAGTAAAATAGGTATAGATGAGATTTGATGGCGAAAATTTTGCTCAAGGGTATCAAACCTGAAGGATAGCATGTTACGGACTTTGGGAGCAGTTGGCATATTCATAAACAAAGAGTTACTAAAGAAAGTAATGCGGCGGCGAGCTTCCAAATTCATTGGCACATTTATCGCTGATTCCTTAACAGTTAACAGCAAATGAAGCCTCACGACCTACAAAAAATGCAGAATAATATCTACCTCTAGTCATGCTGGCACAAAAATAAGAAATGCAAATGAAACCTCACAGCCTGCAGAACTTATCAGCAATAAAACAAAAGAGTATATAGCATTTGATTAATACTACTACCTTCTCCATCCATGATCTATTTCGCATAAGGTTGAGATCTAAATTTTGAAATTTTTGTTTTTTCTTCCCATGATCATCAGCAAGGCTACAAGTAGAATCATTGCAAAGTGTGAACATTAAACCAATTTTTCTGAAGCAAGAAGAAAGAATCAAATATAATCTTACACAAGTGCAGAAGTCATCACATCCTGGGTTATTATCTCCATAATATCCTGAAGGACATTAACTATCTGTGCTTTGTAGTTTTCGATATCTTCATGATCACCTTTCTGTCAACATAACGATCTTAAGTTTACAAGTGCAACAGCTAATTAGTTGCAACTGAAGCAGTCTTCCCAGCTAAAAAGGAAGACAAAAGCAATACATCTCACCAAAAGATTTAGAAGTTTCTCCAACTTATTGCTGAGCTGAGGAAGCTCGCTCATACGGAAGTCTTTCAAGAAACAGCGTCGTTCTAAACTTGCATCTACTTCTCGACATATCTGCCTAATAAGCCTAGACATAAAGCATGAAACAAGTTTCATCATTCATGCCTTTGAGGAATTATGAAGTAGAATGACAAAAGGAAAGTGAAGAACATCCAGATTTTGGCATAATGGTGCAGTAAATTGTCTATCAAAGGAGTCGAGAATATAGATACAAGTTCTACTTACATCTCATCTTCGTCATCCAATAGAAGTCCATACAGTATATCTCTGAACGTTTCATAACATTCAATTACTGCTGAATGCATGTACTCATCGTTCTTGATCTTTCTAAACAAATCCATGTCATTCCTACCCTTGAAATCTTTTGCCATGTCCAACGCAATGGGTATCTATCAGCAGACAACATGTAGGGTCAAAGGCAGAACACACCTCAAAATCTAGAAAATGAAAAAAAAAAATGGTATTATACCTTACTCGCAAGCAAAAAAGGAGGCCACTGGACAACAGAAACATCATTAGAAGAATAAGGCACAAGAAGCAGATCCTTTTCCCTGGATGATAGAAAGAAGATACAAATGATGACCAATTGAAATCAATAACTATAGTTGAATAAGTTAATCAGTAAGCATGTGCTAGTCTATACTTATTGCTGATTAAGTCCTCTGCCCGCATACAACTGATGAACTCATTCCAAAATTGAGAGAATTTAGCAATGTTCTTCCTTTCCCATGTCCCATCCTGTTAGTATATGGCCCAAATTCCACCAAGAAATAACAAGTTAGTCTTATTTCATTATGACAATTTGTAATACATTGACATTAACAAGTATTTATGGATTACCATCTGGTCCTTCTTGGATTCTTCCTTTGAAGTTGGTACAAGACGTTTACTGAAAGCACTGGGCACAGATTCAAATCTGGATCTCAACATCCCAAGGGTCCGTATCTAGAAAGCCAGGGAGGAGCAACTGATAGTGAGAAACAAGGAAGAAAAGGAAGAAAGTTTTCTGTGGTGCCTGTTTCTGAGCTATTCATCTGACTAAAATTGGATATCAAATGCGTTAAACAAATAAATCTACAGACACATGATAACGCCTAACCTCTCCCAAGTGGCTGAATGCACCATGAATACCACCAAATATGGTGGAGAAAATAGCATACCAAATTTGAGTATCCATGAAATACACCTACAGAGCAAGAAAGGGTTGAGTATCACAATAAATCTTGATGGGGACGAAGAGCACCAAGTGATTTGCTCCAAATCCAAGAGTCAACAGTTACATCCTCTAGAATATTCAGTTGTTTTTTTGGTACTCAATACAGGTAAAATTCAACCTCTGAAAAAGGAATGACATGTCAAATGAATATGCACATCAATTTTATAGCGCACATGGATTTCTAATTATATTTTTTTTAGCAATTTTGGTTTTTAATCTTACATGTGAATGTTTTTAAGTGTATTTCCCAGTGTTTCAATCTTTTCGATTAACCCTTGTCATTCGTTGATTGATTAAGAGAAGTTCTTTTAGTTTTAAAAAAGTGTTAACACTGATCTTGTTGAATTAAAAATCAAAGTTATCGGATTCAGATCCAAGTCATAAACCAGCTGTACTTGTATGCATAATCTATACACGGATGAAATAAGACCATCATATCTGTTGGTATAGACAACAGCCTACTTACTTGATGAAACTATTGATACTAGATAAAATGATGGAGGAATTATAACTAACACTAATACATATTTTGATCCAGCTTCTTACATTAGAATTATTTAGCGATTCAAATAACATCCTAATCTTTGTGTATGCAGTGATATCTATTGTACTATTTTCAGATTTTAAAGAGTTAAATAAAAGAAGACAGTACGGAGATGATGAATGAAAAATCTTTAACAATAATCAATTCAGTGATTCATTCAAATCTGCTTACCAAGACAACGGGAGCCCATATGGAAATAACAACACCAATGTTGTACTTGACTGCATCAATTTTAGCTTACCAGTTAGTACACGCACAAGTCACGATAAATAAGCAACGTCCAATAGCAGCATATACCATATCTTACCATTAGGGAAAAACTCGTGCCACTCATAGTTGCCCATATGGATGCCCATGATCAACTTTGTTGGCCCAACTAATGGCAATATCTACAAGGGACCCAACATTTTGCTTGATTTTCGCTATGCATAAAATAAGTAACTTCACGATGTTTAAGGTTACCACTGAAAAAGCTCACCAAGAAACTAAAGACTTCTGACTGTATATATGTCATAAAGAAAGTATAATAATTGTTTACTACTTTACTTTGATCAATGATCAGTATTATGATGAGTATGATAGATATAGTGTTGAAAACTTAGAAGGATTTCAGGGAAAAACGAGAAAAACAAGTTACTCGACACCCTCAGGGTTTCATAAGTATGGATGGTGAGGAAAAGAGCTTATTGCTGCACGCCAAACAGGGAAAAAAAAATGCTCGTATGGAAAGTAAACTTACCTCCACGTAATAGCTAAACGCTAGCTTGCTGATTAACAGAAGGATCCAAAACATTGTATATCTGAATGCACGAGACATGATCCCGTTAGTGAAATGTGAAAGAAGCTCATACTAATAGTTTTCTACAACCAAACATCAAATTTTCTTACTTTAGAAGAGAGAACATATCTTCGTGCATGCCTCTTCCTAAAAAAAGTTTTGGCTGTAATATAGTTAAGCAGATTAGACATATTGTTCAGTAATAAAGGTCTGCAAAGAAAGTAGACAACAGTGATGAAAGAAAACCATGATATAAATGCTTACCTGAGCCCACCACATAAGGAGCACAACAATTCGCCAGTTCGAGCGCTCCATATGTCTTCGAAGAGGTGGAAGAAAAAATACTAGAGCAGCCAAGATATTGGGCAGCACAAAAATTACAATCGCGTAGCTATAAAATGACTGGTTTTGCCAATTAACCCAGTTGCTGAAATATTTGACCAGACCCGAGGGATTTTGGACAGAGCTGGAATACCCTATAGGGAGGACAACTACCCAAACTGCCGCAACCGCAAATTTCAACAAGTAACGAAGAATTTGGGTAAATTTCAAACTTCCCCAAGCCTTCCAACTAAGAATTACATCCAGAGTCACTGCAGCATAGTCTTAGAGTGTATTAAAACAATTTGATACATTAAGGCAACACCTTAAAACAGCAAATGAAAGGTGATTAAGCTTCTGTACCTTGCAGGAAACTGAGTAAAGCCCACGTTACAAAAATACTCAACACGCTTTTGAATACGTCTTCTTCAAAAAGAGCTATAGGAGATCCAGAAGGACTCCATGCAATGATAACCATAGCCTATAAGCCAGCCAAAACGGATATGAAATTACCAGCCATGCTGGAGAATTAAAGGGAAATAAGACCACGGCTTAAGATTGACAATACCTGGAGAGCCAAAATATAAAATATCCACATCCGGTCAAAACTTCTAAAAAGGTGCCAAAAAGTCCGAACTTCAACAAAATTTGTCTTCGGCTTCCTCTCTCCAGCAGTAACTTGGTTTGGTCGTGGCTGAAATAGTGTAACATAGAGAAGTTACTCTGTCGCTATAAGTAACAAAATCCTAGTTTATACGACTAGGGTTATTATAAATAATGCCAGCATGCCTTCCTTTCATGCTAGAACTAGAACAGTTATACTTAGAATGGATAAAGGATTAACCTGAAAGGATTTATATTCAGCTAACTAATGAGCACAACTGTTAAGTGGTATGGTACCCCTTTTGGATAGGGTTCTGTAGAGCACTATTAGCTGGATTTCAGACATCTTAAATGGTTCAATCATCAGCAGAGCACTAATAGCCTTTGATTTTGTTCTTAATCATACAATGTGCATATTTAGATTAGATCATGTTTAAGGATAACTTGTTTTTAAAGAGATGATCTACATCAAAGAAATTGGTCAAGCTCAAAGCAACTCATCAGAGTATCTACACATTAAAGAGGATCATCTATACTACTTGAAATGCCACTAAAAGCGTAATACAGCTTTCAAACCTGGAGCTTAGGATCTTTCTTCTCCGTATGAATAAAAAACTCTGACTCAAGATCCATCGGCCACCTCAACTTAAAACATTTTTCTGACCTGCCCAAGGACCAAAGGATATCAATGCTACTCAACTATATCATGTAATTAACTATTTGTAAACTAACCCGTAGTATCTTACCAAAAATATTCATTTAGATCATCATAATTTCTCCACTTTGAATGGCTAGCTGTACCTCCTTTGTTCCTCCTCGTTTCCTGTTGGACCAAGCAAGGATTGCATTTTCCATACCAACTTCACATGTCCAGCCAAATGAAATGGAAAAACTGAAATGAAGCATGAACAAATAGTTTACCTTGCGCATAACCTGGTAAATAGGCGTTATCACTTTTTCCAAAAATGATTCTTCACCCTGGTATGCAGGTCGGATTGCTTCTCCACTGGCAGAATGGGCTTTGCTATATAAAATCCCGTAGAGCTCATTCGCCATCTTGTTAATGTAAAACAGCAAACGGGACATCACAAATACAGATCTCAAAAAAAAAAAAAAAAAAACACTGAATTCTATTAAATCAGATTATGCAATCTCTTCACAAATATGAGGCAGGATCCAGAACTGTACAAGGATAATATAAAATCAGGTAGCAATTCAAAACTGCTTATGTAGAGATAGCAAAACACTGATTCAGGTAACTAGTTGATGCTCAAGGCTTCCATATGCACACAACTCTTTACCTCCTATTATTGGAGAAAACCATTTTAATCATGCGAAATTTTGATGTGTATCACGCATTGGTCTGTAAATAGCTCTCATGTGTAAAAGTTTCATTCCTTGTTGGTCTCGACTCCTCCATGACTAAAATTCCATCTTTACTCCTTCTCAATTTCAAAATGTCTCTATGCTTGAGCAACTGTTTACTAATATGTTATAGAGTAACTTAACCGATTGCCGGCCCTGCACCCTTTGCTTTTTTTCTTTTTTTTGTATTAAATCATGTGTAACCATATTAGAGAAGGGATGCAAGATTATATCTCCAAAGAGATGTGATGATGGGCCTCAATTTTATCCCTTTGGTTCAAAGCATAAGGCTCCACTCATTGAGTTGGGCTTCACTCAGCATGGCTCCTGCATCAAACCCCCCCACCCCACCCCCCAGTGAGAAGTCTCGAATTCGAAACCTCGGCTTCGAATCCTCAGATAACACTTGAAGGGGGGCAGAGACCAGCACTACAAAAAGCAATGACTGGCCAGAAAGGCCATTAGACACAAATTGAGCGATATATTGCCCTTTGCTGTGAAAGTTAGCGAACACATTTTTTACATCTATAGGCAAGCAGACCTAGCTATCCCATTTCCAGTGCAACACAGACAAAATCAAGTAGACTAGAAATAAAAGGAAGAGGGTGGCATACATGATGAAAGATATAACAGATGCATTCTGGCATGAATCGAACATTTGAAGCTTCTCCCCAAATGAGAAGATAAAGTCCAATATAGAGAAGCTCCACCTGCTGTCTATCACCATTAACTGGGAACCTGAAGCCAATAATAATAATTCTATCAAGTGTGGTACTTATCCTCAAGTGGTAAAACCAGATAAATAATAAAGTTTCCTTGAATTGAGCTTGCCAGTAAGTTTGCTTACTTGAGGTGCGTTTCACAACGCAAATATGCACACCAGGAGCGATAGTTTTTAAAAAACTTATCCATTAAATGCTTTACGCTCTTACTATCCACCTGCAATATGTACCGAGATTAACCGTTCTGCCTTTCAAAAATGCAAAGATGGGAGTTGCGGCTTAACGAGTAAACACAAAGGTGACGAAGCAGTAACTGAACGAGAAAATGAAATACCTGTGTATAGTTTTCTTGCTGCCTATTCCTAATGTCAACATTTGCAAGTAGCAAAATTAAGTGCTCCCTCTGATTTGCTATATTTCCTTTCTTAAAACAGCAAAAAAAAAAGGAAAAAAAAAAAAAAAAAAGTCAGTCACACTGCATATTATTTTGGTCATTCAAAAGCTCCTTTCATTCAGTAAATATTAATCAGTATAGAAATATGGTAGCAAGTTAGGAGTATTCTCCTTGAAGTAGATCAAACAGATAATCACATAGAGTTAAAGGTCGTACACATAATATTTTCATGTGCATTTCGGTGGGACCTAACATTAGGACAACCAAATCAGATTTAGCCAAAATCTTTCTACAAGTAGAGGCAATGATTACTTTGGCAGTTAACCAATGAAATCAAGTTTAGGTAAAGAAAACCTCAATAATGACAGTCGCACTATACTCTTCACCGCTTATAATTCATGCGGCTAAGGAACCATGTACTTTTAGTCTACCTTGCTTGGAAAGAACCGTTGAAGTTACCCGAGCTATAAATTAATATGAAATGAATGGAGAGCTCAGATTATAAATTACCTGAAACCCGAAAACTAACCAAAGCCAGTCTAGCAAATCATGGATAGATATATCTGCGTCCTCAGTCATGACATCGTTGTGTTGAGCAGTATCAGTTGATGGTATTCTTGGTTTGGGAAGATTATCCACTTTGCGTAGAGCACGGAGTGCAGCTTTTATCTATGATTTGCAGACACCAAGAAACATAATGCAATCAGGTGAGAAAAAAGCAGCCTGCAAAATCAAGAAATGTCATATGCAACATTGTACAACCTCAGGAAGTTCCATTATTGCTGGAGTAGTCCCAACCGCATACAAGGGAAGAATATTAAAGTGCACATAGTTCTCCTTTTTCCTCTCAACTTCTTGAGCATATCTATTTATCTGCAAATATTATAGTCTTTATCATTTTAATACATAAGTTCTTTCCAAGTGCAAAAATACAATTGGCTTGATAAAAGAAAACAGAAAAATAAGAAACATCCAACCTCCTCATAAACTTTATCGGAGGGTACCACAGTTTTCAGCACGTCATACAATACTGAAGCAATCTGATATATTTTAGCCATTTCCTCACTGCATGACATTGAGACAATAAAAACGGTGTAGTAAAAGATAATTCTCATAGACTTTGTACGTTTTCTTAATATTCAGCAACAACTAAACCAAGAATTGAAAAAACCAAGCCTCACGGTTTCTTTTTGAGTGGATCTTGTCTAACTTTTTCTTCGTAATACATCTTATAGAACTTCTGGATTTCACCTGGATCACCTCTCGAAAGTTGAGGTTTTGTTTCCTCCTCTTCCTACCACCAAAAGAAATTATAAAATCATGGTTCTATCAATATTTGCTGCTACAAATCGCAAGCCTGTGACTAACTCCAAATATATATAAATATACAAAATATACACTTTACATATTTATAAGATTGCTTAGATGTAATTAACTTTATCAATTATGCTATATTAAAGTACTCGTCGTCCAAAACCTGATAACTTTTAACGTCATGAAATACACCGTCAACCTCTCTTAAATGCAGAGGTTAAAAGCACGCCACTTCAGACACAACAAATGAGGCTAACTACAGCATGAATAGCAGAACGAAAATATGTAATGACATAATAAGAAGCCAAATTGAAGCAGGTAAAACAGAGCCCGAATAATAAAAATGAGAGAAAAAAGTAAAAGCAGAAGATAGAGCTTAGGCTGATCTGAATGCACCATGCTTCAATTATCCAACATGTTTATGAACGATAGTGGGTCACCTAACAGGAACAAGATGATGGTAATATTTCCTGGCTCACGTTCGAGTCGAAAATTCCTTGTCATCAATACCCAATCCTTATGGACCAACATTTCCTACTTCGGGGAAACAAACACCAAGGAAGTTTTACATATCCAACCTGGGTCAGATTGGACCAATAAAACACAACCTTACCAAGTTAAAACAAAAAGGACATATGCTGGCGTAGTCTAGGTTACATCTGCTAAGTGCTGACACTCCAATTCTGCACACCCATTGACCGTGACACACATTCCCAATTCGATCAAATCCCTCGAACAAAGATCGAAGTGAGATGACATTTTCCTTGAAAACCAAATTAAATGGTTTTCTACTTATGCTCAGTATGCATTATATCTTCTTTCCTTTCCTGACTCTACCCAACTGGAGATCTATTTTCAGGCTATGTAGGAAACCAAGAACTTCAAACAAATAATATTTCCATGACACACATATAAGGTTTTACGATTCACACGAAGACCACGGGCTTGAATAAGGTTTGGAAACTTGGATGATTTGGATACATAGAGTGGCTTGATAACCTCTGAAGCAGACTTGGGGATATCGTTTCAACCATAGGTTACACTAAAAGCCTAAAATTAGCTGTGAATTAAAAATAGTTTCAGATGATTAACAAGTGCATAAGAATTTTAAAAAGCTGGTCGGCTAACAAGGACCACTAGAGATCAATGAATATTTATACAACATAAGCACACTAAGAAGGAAATATCAAATATGCAAACCAACAAAAAAAAAAGGTGCAGATTAATGCAATGCCTAAAGACTAGAGTAGGTCCTAAACTAACCACTACAGAGGAAAAACATGAGATCTTCACGGTGGAAAAAGAGAAAAAATCAAGTAATCAAGTTCACCTTTTCTAGCCTATGTAACAGATAGGTTTTGAACTGACGAACACCACGCCCAGTTGATTTAGGATCCAATCTGTGAGCCTTCTCAAATGCGTGGAAGCGACCTTATAGAATACATGAACCAGAATGAAAAGAAAAAGGTGGTAAATACAAATTTCTGGTTGAAGAGACAAAAACAAAATACAGTGAAAAGGAGATCAAAATGGCAAATAGATTGTGACCATCATGCGTTTGCAATAAATTCTGATAGAGCATCTTGATCCACCGATTATCCCATAAGTCATTTATTATGTCTAATATATTTTGGTTAAACAAAATGTAGATCCCTCGATAGTTTTAGTAAAGGATGGTCACAACCAAAACATATTAATAGACACTATAGGAAGACTTTAATTTTTCTTCTTTTGGACATATCTTTTGCCATAATGAAGCTACATTTTTTTTTCCTCCCATCTTTTGAATTCATATCCTTATTTTGCAAGAGCAGAGAAACAAAATTCAATCAATGAATGATATTGCTAATGATTATGTAGCAAAGTAAGATGTAAGCATTTCAGTTCAGTGTCCAGTGTAAAACTAGTAGTACAGTGTAGCATTAGACAGAAACATTTATTAAATGTAGCAAAGTAAAAATTAGGAGCTTACAGAGGTATGCAACTCTAGGATTCTCAGGTTCAATTTCATTGGCAACACGAAGAATAGGAGTAATCGATACAAGAGAAGACGGAACAAGCTCACTATCAATCGCAGTAGAATCCTCCTCATTATTATCATCAAACATAGTACCAGCTCTAGTCATCCTCCTTGATAATGTTTTCCCACGAGGAGGAAGACGAGGCTGTTGTATGTCATTCTTAGTTCCACTAGTACTTGCCATCTTCTTCTTCGGCAAAACATCAAATTCTTCTGATTTGAAACCATTTTTGTTGTGTTAATTTATATGGAAGGAGAGAAAGTGGGGGAGATACTTTGGTGAGTGATGTGTTGAAAATGTGGGGTAATGTAATTATGCTTTTAATAAGGTTTCTCCATATAGGCAAGTAAGGAATGAGAGTAGAGAGTCTTGTTTATAATAGTAATACTAAAACAGACTCGTAGAAAAGAAAAAGAGAACCCTAACTTTTGCTTCTTTTTGGGTTTTGATTTGGGATTATACTTTTCCTTCTTTAATTAAAGGCAAATGTGGACACAGAAATTCTTCCTGCTTTTGCATTTGTTTCTAGGGTGTACTGATCAATGGAGATGAGAGAAAGAGAACACTGTGAAGAAGAATATGGAGGGGAAACGCGGTCGGTGAAACATTCATTGAAAGTGCCGAAGGGGTCAAAAACCTTTTCCTTCAGCAAGAACGCTGATTATCACGAGCACCCCTTAACTCCAATTTGGGCACCACAAAAAATATTCTCTCTCTTCAACGAAACCCATAAAAGCGAGAAAATGTTATAAACATATAATTATGTTAAGAATATTTAGGGTAAATCTCGTTTATTATTGGGATGTCCTTGTGTTTAGCCCTATAAATAGAGGCTTTAATGTTTGTCTATTATACTAATGAATAGAATTTCTACCTTCTTCTTCCCCTCTACTTTGTGTCTTCTTCTCCTCTTATTCCATATTACAACACGTCATTAGCAACGTAGCTCTACCTACTAAGCGAAATATAAAAAAAAAAAAAAACGTTATGATATGCACAGTCTAATTGAAAAGGGAAGCCACTCAACATATTTTGTGGATATTTTGATTTATTTAATTCTCTGTTATTACTTATTTTGTTTCTAATGATCAATTTGTTGGTTTACGAACGCCAATTTATTGCAAAACTGAATTTGTTATTTTGTCTCTTTTGCATGTATGATCTTTGTAGGAATTGTCGAATCAAAACTATGGTTTAACAACCATGAAGCAGTGATATAAGGCTTTGTGATTTGAAACATGTTCTGTACATGATCACAAGTCCGAATAGGTTTGTTCCGACTTACAACAAAGCCCTATGGATGATTGAATCGGTAATACTATACGGCATGCACTTACTACATGTTCGATTTATTTGTTTGGTTGGATTTATGTATTGAGTCCACAATTATGTTCTAAAGCACCGTCTCATCTATTTTGTGACGGATTTTATATATCTGGGCAACCCTAAATATGAATTGCGGTTATTCTCAAAGTTTTTTTTTATTATTTTTATTTTTTTACACTTCTTTTGGGTGTAATTAGAATCCGTTATTCCCTAGAAGGCATAATTTATGTTTACGGGAAAGGATGTGGGTGATCCAATTTTTTTGATCAGTTTGATTTTTTTTTTCTCTATTTTCTATTGGAAAAGAAAAGAAAAACATCCATCAAAGATGGTTTACATTTTTTATTTCCTTTAATGAAACTGTAACCACCAAAAATTGGTGTTATCACAATCTAATTACGTTTGCGGTAACCAATCATGTGCATGGTTGAAAAACCTCCGGCCAATTAATTTGGTATCTTTGTCAATTGATGAAGATCATGTGATTTTCTTTAACTTTTTGTCAATACAATTTTGGTGTACCGTATATAGACCCAACCGGTATTGGTTTTCCTCCATCATTTTTATAAGATGAGAGAAACTAAATTGACATATTATCTCAATTTTTGCCAATAAGGATTGAATTCTTCAACCAATAATGGATTTTTCTAAATTCAATAACGAAATTGATTTCTTTATTTTTCTCAAGAAGAAACAAATAAGCCAATTAAGTTTGGTTTTTCCCTATCGATCTTAAAGGGATGTAGCCATAAAATATCGCTACTATTACAAATACCAATAAAACGAGGAATTGTTGCATTCCTTAGGGATATTGATAAATTATTGTTTCCACGTGATAATAATCTCCAAAATTCGGATTATTCCACTTGTTATTGGAACACTGAAGGACACATAAGATCAAAGGGTGCACCCAGCTTGTAAGCCTATATATCTTTAGTCCTTGTAGTGACTAAATTGATCTTAAAATATAATTTCTTTTGGAAAATAAAATGTCCACAATCCAAATCTTTATCTCACTGACCTTAGAGTTCACGCAATTATATGGAGATTTATTTACATATTTTATATGTTTTTGGTTGTAGCCAGTAAAATCCTTGGTTGATGTTAATTTTGTATGTCAAGAAGACTACAATTTTATTTATTTTTTGGACAATTTCTTTTATGGCTCTTTAAATCAGAATCTACTGTCCAATCTGGAGTTGTTTATAATCCACTTATAGTCCTCGAATTAATCGGATGATACTCTACGAAACTTGTTTCGTATATGAGATGAAAATATTTCCGCCATAATCAGAGGGGGAATATACATTACCAAACATTGGTATTAATTAACTTCAAAGTTATATCTGTTTCTCCCATCTTGATCAAATCGAAAAAGGCTGTCATTTACCAGGCGCGGAAATATTTCCTTTTGCTTTTATTAAGTTTTTTCCTCTTGAAGAGGATAATCCAGTCACATCTAGCAAGTATGTAGCTTTTTAGTACATGCTACAGATAATGCTCCAATAGAGTATATCAAAACACGATCCACATTTTTCAAGTCAATATCTCTTTATTTTCCCGTTAAGGGAACTGGTACCAGTAAAAGATTGAATTTTTTTTATTTTTTTACACTTGAAATTACGTGGGATCGTACTAAGCTAATTTTATTGTCGAATATTCACTTATAGTAGCTACTGAAATAAATGATGGTGGTCGTGAACCCCTCTGCATAGAAATATTGACATATGTGATTGGTTGGCATACATTCCATGCATATTAGATTGGATTATTTTAGTTTCTCGATTGACGCAATATAAGGATCCTAGATAGACTTGACACCATAAAAGTGCCAAACCTGAAAATTACAGGTTGGTTTTAGTCATATTGCTTATTAAGAGAAATAAATCGTTTTAACAGCGATTGAGGGTTATATGTTCAAACCCAAGGATTGGTTCAATATTACATTGTTCTCCTTATATAATGCATTTTGGCGTGGTAGTCCTTGAAGGACTCATATTGCATTCACACAAGAAATGTGATTGGGAACATATTCAAATTTGTAATCCTTGTAGGATTCAAATTATATTTAGACAACCACTTGACTCGATTGTGTCAGGATTAACAATCCTTTATGTGTTTTCAGAAATTTGGTACAAGACCAAAAATCCGGATTAATTAGTTGATGCTATCAATTTTATGGGTCTCTTGATGATTCCTTAAAAATACAAAAATCCACGCTTTAGCAGCATAAATTCTATTTATTTTTTTTCTTCTTTCTTTCTAAAATCTGCAGTTAGAATTATGCTAGCATAAACTAGTCCTCGTCTTTCAGATAGACTAGAGTTATTATTTTGATGCTTATTTTTAAAAAAATTCATGTAGTTGAGTTAACATCGATAAATACGCAAAAAGTTGTACTTTTTTCCCTTGGTTTCAGGTTTTATCCCATGTGGTTTTCCTGACAAGGTTTTAACGAGGCAACATGACATTTATTTTAATTTTTCAACATGTTGATATTGTACTCTTTTTCCTTAGCCCGTATATTTTTTTCCATTGGGTTTTTAACGGCAAGGTTTTAATGAGACAATTTATTTAACATGGTGGTTATCTAAGGGGGAGTTATATCAAATTTTGGTTATTTGGTGGATTCCCACCATTATCTAAGTCATTTTGTTAGACCACAGTCTCCTATGAATTTGGATATTATTATAATCCATATATGGTATGATCACAAATTTTGTTCACCTATGCAACTGTAACTATATATTGGCACCTTGTTGAAGAAACTACATCAACTACATATGCAAATCATCTCTGAAGAAAGCAATCCAAGACACAAGTTCTCAATGCATTTAGAAAAGCTTGAAGATTCGAGTACACTACTATTAGAAGACAATACTGCTTGTGCAACAAAAAGAAGACTTCATCAACTATCCAAAATCTTCATGAAAGCACAATAATCTTCTGCATCCCAGAAATCCGTTCACTGAAATTAGAAAGTTTCGACTCAAAGATTTGCAAGACAAGAATTTACTGAAGTACTCATTAGGGGGAGCATCGTATTAAAAGGTATTTTACTGGACTATCACGTTGTACTCTTTTTCCTTCATCAAGGTTTTTCCCACTGGGTTTTCCTTGTCAAGGTTTTAATGAGGCAACATTTGCGTGTCCAAATTTTATCTAAGCTTTCTCAATTGTACTCTTTTCCCTTCGCTCAGGTTTTGTCCTTTTGGAATTTCCTGACAAGGTTTTAACGAGGCAATTAGTTTAGACACAATGTCATCAGGGGGAGTGTTATAAACATGTAATTATGTTAAGAATATCTAGGGTAAATCTCGTTTATTACTGGGATGCCCTTGTGTCTAGCCCTATAAATAGAGGCTTTAATGTTTGTTTATTGTACTAATGAATAGAATTTCTCCCTTTTTTATCCCCTCTACTTTGTGTCTTCTTCTCCTCTTATTCCATATTACAACAAAGAATAATTTATTTTTTTATTTTATTTTTATAAAATAAAGCCAGTTATGAAATGGATAATTTTATTTATAGGCTCGAATAGACAAGGGTTATATAGTTTAGGAATGCAGCATTCCCAGTCTTTACAATCGGGTAAATATACATTAGCAGAACTAATTTCCAATTAGCATTAACTTCTGACCATCTTGTTCGATTAGACCGTATCCCCTTTCCTGCGATTTTTGATCCATGTTACTTGCATAGTTTCGTTATAATCTTGGTTAAATCTTGATACAGGAGTCTGAATCCACAATGTAGAATACAACATTTATAGCTAGCCCAATAGTTATCGTTGGTATGATGGTGGTAGATACGGAGTGTGAAGGTTTTGACACCTTCTTCAATGACTATCCACGAGAATATCCTGATTTTTGATGGATATTTCAGAGTCTGAACCTTAAAGTGATCCATTTGTGTTGATGATTGTTGTGTAACAGATTGGTTGGTGGATTGGTAGTTGTTTCTACTGATATGTGTTGTATGACTCCCGTCCCCTCCTTATGTGAGAACCTTTTGTAGTTGTTGTTGATGTGAAACTTGCATAAAAGAATCATGTTGTTGTTGCATAAACTATCCTCATTACTACTAATAAACTTGTCTAAAAACATGGAAGAAAAAAACACAAAAGCAAATACCAGTTGACGATTACGGTCATTCTCATAATTGTTGGTAAAGTTGCATCGACTACTCGCTTTGTTCCTTGAATTCAACTGCATATGCGGGGGGGTGAAGTTGTGGTTGCTGGTGCGAGAGTAAACAAAGCCTACAGAATGATCCCAAGATATGGCATGGTAGAGACAAAAACCCAAACCTATACCTAAAGAACAACTGAAACATGGTGTCATAACACACTTATCTATATACAGGAAATGATAAGTTGACCTAACATTATGCACGAGTTCACGCCATATTTGGACTGTCAAAATCTGGAGTTTCCTTTGACAGTCCCCCAAGATATTACTCATTTTGCATGCAAGAGTTGGGTCATGCCAACATCTTGTATTTCTCCACAAAAGATATCGGCGAACCTCTCACCAGAAATTGAGAAGTCCCATCCCGGCTATGGTTGCCTTTGAATTGGTTTGATTAAGGTTGTAACCGAGCTTTGACTGCTTGTTGTTTTGTTGACCGTCGACTTGACTTTGCCATTTTTTATAGCTACTTAGTGTGACACACGGTTTTTTGGTAAGACGTAGCTTGAAACTAGAGTACCAATTGTAAACAGTTGCGCCGTAATTAATAGTGTTATGTCAGAGTTATTTTTATTCGTCAGGTGAGACAGGCTTGACAACTCATACTCATCTGTTTTAGCTCGTGACATTGTATGTTTTTGGATTCATGTGACTGTAGAATTTGCAGGTGAATTATTGGATGATGGGGTCCACGTCATACCCGGTGGGCCAATGTCTTCTGATAGTCGACTCGGACCTAGAACTTTCTGAGATAACTCTGGCCTATTCAAACAACTGATTTTTGGTTTTTCTCTACCAGAGCAGAGAGATTTGATGGATATCCAATTTGAGGTTGGTGGGTCTTGCTTGAGAATATCAGTGACAAATCACTATGTTGGTACCCATAAATACACCGGAGGAGATAAATTAGAGGACCGATTCCAGAATTTTGAACCAATAATTTCCTCTTGACAAGGTGTAGAAGCTTGACCCAGATCCTAATATCTTTCAAACCGGAGATCGATATAAAGGTCAAAAACTTAGTGTAGAACAAACTTTATGGCAAGACTAAAAAAAATTGTTGATATGTGAATAAGATCCTAAACCCGCATGAATTCATTTGATTGTGATATTTGTTGATGATTGTAGAAGAACATGTGTCTACCCCCTGATAAAATCAGCACCTGACCAGAGGTGGTCACCTGTGTACATAGCCAATTTTTTGTTTTTTTTCTTCTTCATTACAAAAATAGAGAATTGAAGTGGTAGAAATTTACACTAAAAAAACAAACGCCGTAATCGATTCCCATAAATTTGACCAGAGTTTTTCTCTTGCAAGGTTGTTAGAGCATTGCTCGGTTGAACTTACCAAGCGTTGGTATGTCAAGTTTGGTTGACATATTTTAGTTCCAAACTCGAAGCTGATTGATTTGATTACTAAAGTCAATTTCGTTAGGTTGGTCTAGGAACATAAGAATGTTTAGATTTGCTACTCATGAAGACCCTGAAGACGTATTGGAATCAACGAACACATTATCCTTCAGTTCGAGGTTAGTAACAATATATGAAAAGGCAGGGATCTAAATACCATGCCCAATATTTCGCTTAGCAATCTGTATGGACTAACTCCAATATACTTTCAAGAGAATCAACTAGACAGACAGACTTAATCTTAAGAAAAGTATATCGAAGAGTTATATCTCCGATTCTTAATGTAATCAGCAAATCAAACAGATAAAAATTCGCGAGCCTGATTATTATATGAAACAACTTGGACGGTATCAAAAACCAATATCCAAGTGGCAATAAATTTAATCAATAACCAAAGGTTGGATTCACAATTGATTGAACTTACGCACAACCTGAGATTTTTCAATTATATAAAAAATATAATGCGGAAAAGAAATAACACGGATACCAGAAATTTTGTTAACGAGGAAACTAAAATGCAGAAAAACCTCGGTACCTAGTCCACATTTGAACACCACATTGTATTAAGCCGCTACAGACACTAGCCTACTCCAAGTTCAAAAGACGAGGGTACCCAAACACACCACAATCTTTAAATTATCCACCTATAAGTCATCTTACCGAAAGTGATTGTCTAAGGACAAAGTCGAGACAATACTACAAATTGGTATTCACACTTGTGTGATTGTCTATGTATACGAGATCAAGACAATACAACAATCAAAGTGTGATGACGAGGTGTCGAACTCGCAAAAATAATATTTCTCTAATTCTCTTTAAACTAACTAGTAGTATACGGATAAGCAGGTTCGTTCCTAAGGGAGAGTTGAGTCTAAGTTGTCGATTCATTTTCTGAATAAGAAATGCAAATATGAGAATGAGAATGATCAAGGACTTCTTCTAAGTCACAAAACATGAATCTTAATGATATAGCTAGTTTCTGCAAAGTACCCATTACTAATAACCCTAGAATAATTAGTACGCTCAATTATTCCATTATATCTCCTAAGTTCACCGGACACGGAAGCGCTCGACTACCGGATTCTACTTTCCAAGTTTCCTAGAGGTACGCTTACTAGGTGTGACTCAAACAAGTGCTTTAAGTTCCGTGAGATAGGTTATTCCTAGTGACAAACACAAAAGCTCGATTCATCTACTAGTGTCATTCAATACACATGTATATTTAACAAAATCCCATCGTCAATAACCACATATTAATACTTGTATTAAGATTATCTAGACAATTACGGGTCGAAGAGGTATCAATTAGCAATAGAATCATCCACAAACCAATTTAATTTGCAACTTAAACGATTCATAAATAACTCATAAACACTTATGGAACGGTAAAGAATGAGCAATAATAATATAATTGCAGGAAAACAGGCGGTTTAAATATCAACACGAGTTCATGCCCGGACGTCGAAATCGTCCCTAATCAAATGCAATTAGCTACTGGAGTTCATAGCAACCAAAGAGAATAATAGAAAATAAGAATTCAAAACCAAACTATGCAAACCGAAGAAGCATCAGGTGGAGTGAATATTGTATGGAATGATGATGGGGAGCTTGGTGGGTTGAAGAGGTGGAATGGTTGCTAATGTTGGTTGCGAACTCAGGCATGTGCAGTGCTCTGCTTGTGGTTGTATTACTGCTATGGCTTATAGACTGATCTCGATGATGCTGTGCTGTGAACTGCAGGTATGCAAGTGCAGGTGAAATGTTTGTGGAGTGGTTATGCTGGTATGGAGGTGTGCAGATGATGGTGTGCAGGTGGTATGCAAACTGGGGATGATGGTTATGCAGATGTGATAGAAATGCAAAAGATGATGATGTATTGAGATACTGGTGGAGATGCAGTTGAGATGGTGGTATGCAGATGAAGATGGTGATATATGCTGGTGGAGATGGTTATGCAGGTATGTATGAAGATGGAGATGGATGCAGGTGGTAATGGGTTGGAGAGGAGCAGAGCTCCTCTCTATTGGTGATGAAACAGTTCTGAGCGGCGGGTATCAGATCTCTCATCTGGTAGGCCTAGGTCTTCGTTTTATATGTTTCCTGCCCTGTAAACATTCACAAACCCTATAGGCTCTCAAATCACAATAGAACCCGACTTCCCGGCAAGAAAACATATCCAAATCCATACAAATTCGGTCCAAATAATCATAACGCTATGCACCCAATGTCCCATAGTCCTCGTAGCTTCTGAATACTCTCAAATCTTTCGAGAAAACACATTGAACCCATGGAAACAACTTACTTCAGCTGAATTTCCGGCCAAGTAAACTCGAACAAAACCCCAGCAAAGTCGAGCCCTGGTCCCTTTTTACTTGACTTAGAGAACTGACTTAGCCCTTGGCAAATAAGCCTGAATCCCATGGCTTAACCACACATCCACAATACCCATAGCAGCAATACGTTTCCTAAGACTGAACTTTAGCTCAGCACAACCAAAATCAGTCCCAGACTTTATCCATTTCTCCTCCATGTTAACTTCTGAAATAACACCTGAAGCAAGCTTTTAATTCTTTACACAATGATGAGAAACAATGGCAGTAACAACTCCTTCCACTATTATTCTCGGCACACCTCAGAACCTCCTCGCTGGCTGTTGTTGCTGCAAAGTATACTTGAGCCATCTCTTGAACACCTACTATGCTTTGACTCATCACTCCATGGCAGACTCGGAGCAGTTAACTAGTAGCAGCTGAATCTGAGGTGAGAAACAACGTTCTTCCAGGCATTTTCTCGAGCAGCTTTTGTGCAGTTTGCAAACTGATATGGAATATGCACTGGCTGCATCTTGAAATCCACACAAATCAACTTTTTCCTGGTACAATTCGAAATAGAGATATACCCAACATTCATAATTATTCGTACATTCAGATAACTCATTTAATCGCAACAGTAAGTAGTCTTCATGTTGTTCTTCATGGCATCAGAATTTCAATTCAAGACCAACCCATATCTGATTCTTCTCGATCTCGTCAGTACCATCTCTAATATTCACTACTCAGCAGCGGAAATCAATGGCCTCAATCTTTTCTTCGTCCCTTCCTTGTCTCGGCTAATAATCCATGTCACAACCTCTTCCATTCACGGCCAATACCAATGGCAGCAATTGATGTTCTTCGCTGTCATTCCGATGTTAATTCAGCCCAACCATCTTATAGTTCGTGACACAGTTGCCTTTGTAAACTTGCATTTGACTGAGCTTGCCAATGTGAAGGACCTAGTGCAAAGTTGGTGGGGCTGAAATGAGCTAGGACTGGAAATGAATGAAACATAAAATCTCGACCTAGTTTCTGTAGGTTGTACGAAGTGATTCAAGTAGAAGCAAGTGGCCCTTAACGAACTGTAGCATGTATTTATCATTCTTCAACTGAACATCTGGCTATCTTGAGAACTAGTGCAGGTACTCTATTAATTTTTGCACAATTTCTTCCCATTCTTGCTGTGCTTTGAGAAATCTAGGACCAATGCTACCAAAGCGATGAATTAAGCTTCGTTTTCCCTCCTTTCTCGTCGCATGACTCCAAAATACCTATAAAATGAAAACCAAGCATAAAATATAATAATACAAAACAAATAGCTAAGAATAGCATAAGAAATTAATACTCAAATGATATAATTTAGGCACTCATCAAATTCCCCCACACTTATTATTTGCTAGTCCTCGAGCAAACAAAACAAAACTAAAATACAACAACTCCATCTCGTCGAGATTACAGTTACTTTTAGCATAAATAACAAGCCTTTAAACCCCTAGGTGTCCCTAGTGGACGAGTTTTAGTCTCGTGAAGGTTTACTAGAGATATACCTACAAAACCTTTTACTCCAATTTCTAACTACCTGTGAAAAATCTGTGAACAAATCCAAAATGATTACAGGAGGAGGTACCTTGATTCCAATCCAATTCAAATATAAGTAAATAAAGCTCTAATCAGAAATTCGAACAAACCACAATACTCGGAATTTGAATAAACACAATCACACATGAATAGATTAAGAAGATGGATATAGAGGTAGATGTTTGCGAATGTTTACAAGTGATCGGTGTTTCCCATATATGTTTGAAGGTCACCGCCAAGATGAACCTATGAATCCTAATGGATTGAGATACTGGTCGGAATTCTAATATCAACTCAACTGGCATATACACGGGAACCAGTGATCGATAATCCTAATTCTAGATCAACTCAGCTGGAAAATACAAGGGAACCAGCGGTCGATTTATTAATTGAACAATAATAAAAAAATATATTCTTTTTTCAATTTTTTTTTTTCAAATTGACAACATGATTAGATCTTTTGGATCCAAGCACATGCTTCTTTGTCAGCAAGTATGTGATAGTTTCCTTGGATCCTGCATTCCACGCTTGTTTAGGCGACGGAGACAGGGACAACGTTTCACACATACTACTATCCAAGTGTCATTTTTATTCCGATTGGTCTAATTGGTCGGTCTCTTTTTTTTTTTTTTTTTTTTTAGCAACTCAATCACTCTATTTCAACCTAGCAGTAATAAAAATTCGATGTTTAGTGACCCACCAAAGCACTTAGAGAATAATAGATAAATATGGAAAAATAAAAATAGAATGTGATATTGTGATATTCCAAGATATGGTAACAACTATCATGTTATTTGTAATTCATTAGCTATGTCCGTCTTTTTAGTTAATTGGTTCCTCAACTCCTGCAATCAAAATGGCTCCATCCACTTATATTGGTAGTGTCATCCTAAAAGCACAATTTTCTATATTTCGGAGTTTATAAAGCAATTTTTTTATTTATTGGCATCAAACTTTACAAATTATATACAAATTACATAACTACAAATGATACTCCAACTCATAGCTAATCCTGAACAATAGAGGATAAACACTAAATTAGCTATTTAGTTGGAATTTAACCATGACTCTGCCAATATATATACCTCACCGTCAAGAAAAAATTCCACCTACTTAGAAAGGCTAGTGTTTATTCTAAATTGTTCAAAAATATCTAAAAGTTATAGTTTTGTATACGTCAATTTTTTTTGTTCATATTATACCCTACCCCCACACTTAAATCAAACATTGTCCTCAATGTTTCAAACCATTGCAAAAAGAATAAGAGGAATACTTGAAAAAGACAAGGAAGTAAGAATTGGAATTGTTCACCTGATTGACGCATACGAGAAACATTCAAAATAGACTCCCCATATATCAACAATCTGAAAATTTGAGGATCCACCCACAAAACAATCTGCATATATTGCAAAAGCTTCACAAGATGTTAGCAAATTGTGGGAAAAGTGAAACTATCAACCCATAAGAGTTACCCCCACACTTAGTCTTTTCTACACTCGAAAGTGTATACAAAACATAAGTGGAAGGTACTTCTATTTGTTCCTTTTAGCAAATCTGCGTGGTGTTAGACTCAAACACATATGGTGGATACTTAGATGCAAGAAATTCGGATAAAACTTTAGAAGCACATAATTCTAGCCCCAAATGAGGTATTTTCCTAAAAGATGGATTAACAACTCTTTGAGAAACTACTACTATTTTGGGAGGATCATCATTAGATAGAGATTCACATAAAGGGTTAGACAAACCTTGCAAAACCTCTTGTATTCGGGATTCTCTGTACTGATGGATAATTCCGTTCCCACATCATAAGTATCATCATTCTCACTCGAACTCTTGGAAAGACATTCATTGGTTTATTCTATAACCAAGTCCTCCTCATCGGAAAAGAAATCAGGATCTTCCATAAGCAAATTATCGTAATCCTCAAGTTCTTCACAAGTTGACTTCTCATTCAAAGTATCGACGATCTCTGAATTTGGGGTACGGTGCACAGAGAAGTCATAATCATCATCGCTCTCATACACAACATAAGTCTTACCATCAATAATGGTAATGTTTTTAGACTCAACTTCTTACTTTTGAATAGGAGAATGATCATTAAAATCATGAGTTGAACTAGTAACACTATCATTATCAATATTTTCCAAGGGTTCATCATCCTCGGAATCTTCTTCTTGGGGCTCTTCTCCATTATCAACACGGCGGTTAACCTCATCATGTATGGCCCTAGTAATTGCTCTAAGAGTCTCTTCCGTTGCTCCCTCTTCTTCTAACTGCTCATATTGTCTAAAGAGTTTCTTTAAGTTAACACGTTTTCCGCTACTATTCACAATAGGTTCTCTAGACCACGCCTCATCCCTTTGAATGGGTGAAGAATCATAAATACAATCCGGAGCGGGTCTATATACACTATCATATGTTTCACTTGGTATGAAACTCGGCACGTTGGGAGTTGAGTTAATCTGGTTCCATGCAGGTCGCAAATCCATGAATTCATTAGGCATCTACAAGAAACTAGATTTCCACGTATGAGAAGTATAACTATCCCCCCATCCTTGTGATTGTCCACTTACATATCCGCCAAAAGGTTGTTGCGATGTATGAGAATAATCACAAGGTCTTGTCGAATAGTCATCATAGCCAAAAGAGTGGTTTTGATTATATCCGGCATATGGTTGGAAGTTATTGTAAGAGTGAGATTGAAAATCATAATTATCACCATAGTATGCTTGGTTTTGTGAACCATATGCATTACTCTCAAAAGGATTCATCTTGCTAAATATTATGCACACAACTTGTTTAGAGACTTACCTCTTATTCCCAATTGTGCACACGCAAGCAAGAGATTGATGATACCTGAAATGAATCTTAAAAAGAAAAATTAGTAAAATATATATATATATATATATATATATATACAAAAACAGAAAATCAAATAACAACTCAAACTACCGACTGCTCCCTGGCAACGGCGCCAATTTTGACGAGGTGTCGAACTCGCAAAAATAATATTTCTGTACTTCTCTTTAAACTAACTAGTAGTATATGGATAAGCAGGTTCGTTCCTAAGGGAGAGTTGAGTCTAAGTTATCGATTCAATTTCTGAATAAGAAATGCAAATATGAGAATGAGAATGATCAAGGACTTCTTCTAAGTCACAAAACATGAATCTTGATGATATATCTAGTTTCTGCAAAGTACCCATTACTAATAACCCTAGAATAATTAGTACGCTCAACTATTCCGTTATATCTCTTAAGTTCACCGGACACGGAAGCGCTCGACTACCGGATTCTACTTGCCAAGTTTCCTAGAGGTACGCTTACTAGGTTTGACTCAAACAAGTGCTTTAAGTTCCGTGAGATAGGCTATTCCTAGTGACAAACACAAAAGCTCAATTCATCTACTAGTGTCATTCAATACACATGGATATTTAACAAAATCCCATCGTCAATAACCACATATTACTACTTGTATTAAGACTCTCTAGACAATTACAGGTCGAAGAGGTCTCAATTAACAATAGAATCATCCACAAACTAATTTAATTTGCAACTTAAACAATTCATAAATAACTCATAAACACTTATGGCACGGTAAAGAATGAGGAATAATAATATAATTGCAGGAAAACAGGCGGTTTAAATATCAACACAAGTTCATGCCCGGACGTCGAAATCGTCCCTAATCAAATGAAATTAGCTACTGGAGTTTATAGCAACCAAAGAGAATAATAGAAAATAAGAATTCAAAACCAAACTACGCAAACCGAAGAAGCAACAGGTGGAGTGAATGTTGTATGGACTGGTGATAGAGAGCTTGGTGGGTTGCAGAGGTGGAATGGTTGCTGATATTGGTTGCGAACTCAGGCCTGTGCAGTGCTCTACTTGTGGATGTATTGCTGCTATGGCTTATAGACTGATCTCGATGATGTTGTTCTGTGAACTGCAGGTAAACTATTTGTAGAGTGGTTATGCTGGTATGGAGGTATGCAGATGATGGTGTGCAGGTGGTATGCAAACTGGGGATGATGGTTATGCATATATGATAGAGATGCAAAAGATGATGATGTATTGATATGCTGGTGGAGATGCAGTTGAGATGGTGGTATGCAGATGAAGATAGTGATATATGCTGGTGGAGATGGTTATGCAGGTATTATGAAGAAGGAGATGGATGCAGGTGGTAATGGGTTGGAGAGGAGCAGAGCTCCTCTCTATTGGTGATGAAACAATTCTGAGTGGTGGGTATTAGATCTCTCATATGGTAGGCCTAAGTCTTCATTTTATATGTTGACTGACCTGTAAACATTCACAAACCCTACAGGCTCTCAAATCACAACAGAACCCGACTTCTCGGCAAGAAAACAGACCCAAATCCATACAAATTCGGTCCAAATAATCATAACGCTATGCACCCAATGTCCCATAGTCCTCGCAGCTTCTGAATACTCTCAAATCTTTCGAGAAAACACATTGAACCCATGGCAACAACTTACTTCAGCTGAATTTCCGGCCAAGTAAACTCGAACAAAACCCCAGCAAAATCGAGCCCTGGTCCCTTTTTACTTGACTTAGAGAACTGACTTAGCCCTTGGAAAATAAGCCTCAATCCCATGGCTTAACCACACAGCCACAATACCCATAGAAGCAATATGTTTCCTAAGACTGAACTTTAGCTCAGCACAACCAACCTGTTAACTTCTGAAACAGCACCTGAAGCAAGCTTTTAATTCTTTACACAATGATGAGAAACAATGGCAGTAACAACTCCTTCCACTATTCTTCTAGGCACACCTCAGAACCTCCTCACTGGCTGCTGTTGCTGCAAAGTATACTTGAGCCATCTCTTGAACACCTGCTGTACTTTGACTCATCACTCCATGGAAGACTCGGAGCAGTTAACTAGTAGCAGCTGAATCTGAGGTGAGAAACAACGTTCTTCCAGGCATTTTCTCGAGCAACTTTTGTGCAGTTTGCAAACTGATATGGAATATGCACTGGCTGCATCTTGAAAGCCACACAAATCAACTCATTCCTTGCACAATTCTAAATAGAGATATACCCAACATTCATAATTATTCATACATTCAGACAACTCATTTAATCGCAACAGTAAGCAGTCTTCATGTTGTTCTTCATGGCATCAGAATTTCAATTCAAGACCAACCCATATCTGATTCTTCTCGATCTCGTCAGTACCATCTCTAATATTCACTACTCAGCAATGGAAATCAATGGCCTCAATCTGTTATTCATACCTGCCTTGTCTCGGCTAATAATTCATGCCATAGCCTCTTCCATTCACGGCCAAGACCAATGGCAGCAATTGCTGTTCTTCGCTGTCATTCCGATGTTAATTCGGACCAACCATCTTATATTTCGTGACACAGTTGCCTTTGACTGAGCTTTCCAACGTGAAGGACCTAGTGCAAAGCTGGTGGGGCTGAAATGAGCTAGGACTGGAAATGAATGAAACATAAAATCTCGACCTAGTTTCTGTAGGTTGTACGAAGTGATTCAAGTAGAAGCAAGTGTCCCTTAACGAACTGTAGCATGTATTTATCATTCTTCAACTGAAATCATCTGGCTATCTTAAGAACTAGTGCAGGTACTCCAGTAATTTTTGCATAATTTATTCCCATTCTTGCTGTGCTTTGAGCAATCTAGGACCAATGCTACCAAAGCGATGAATTAAGCTTCGTTTTCCCTCCTTTCTCGTCGCATGACTCCAAAATACCTATAAAATGAAAACCAAGCATAAAATATAATAATACAAAACAAATAGCTAAGAATAGCATAAGAAATTGATACTCAAATGATATAATTTAGGCACTTATCATGTGATTACTTGATAATAAGTTCGGACTTAACCAAACTATATAGGATCACTATCAAGTAATACGGAGTTAACGTTTGTGTATTTTACTTTTAATTATAATAAACCATTATAATTGCGGAAATAGAAAAGTAAAAGACACAACAATATTTTGTTAACGAGGAAACCACAAATGCATAAAAACCTCGACCTAGTCCAGAATTGAATACTTTCATAATTAAGCCGCTATACAAAATCTAACGAACTTCGTATAGTTGAGACCAAGCAACTAAACTTATAGTTCACCTAGTTTCTTCAGTACCCTGCGCTTCTGACATTCAATAAGTGCACGCACTGGAACAATTCCTTTGGATCGTATGCCAAATAGTAAAGGAACAACAAATCTGTTTGGTAACAGCTCTCTTGATTCTTTCATATGAAGATATCTCAAGGCATATGCAGAGGCTCTTCCGTTTAACCAATAAACTCATTTGCCGGGTCAGATCAATCTATCCAACAACTACTGAAGTAGCAGAGTTAAGATTTGAAATCAGTCGATATAGAATCAAATAAGAAACTATAAGGTAATGCCGATGTTACACAACTAACCAATCGAATAAACCCGATTCTAGTTGGATGCCAGCCGATCAAGGTTTGCGCACATACAAATATATAAAAACCAAATAAAAAATCTTATTTGTCTTCAAATCTTCTTTTATCTTCAATAAACACCTGTACAACACCACTTGAATATCTTGTGGTTAATCATGCACAGAACAGAGTCTGTTAACAATGGATTATCACAAGACATCTTTAGATCTACAAATAGTTCTAAAGATCCAGTCGACACTTTGATCTAGCTTGAGTGGATCTTATATCAGAAGACAAGATTCTCAAGAATAAACAAACTAGGTGCAATCAAAGTTCAACAACCTTTAGTCAATCAAATCAATCGAAAACTAAAATAAAGTGCAATTATCTAGTTTTCCACCAAAGGTACTCGTAGAGCTTCTTGATCCCACATAAGTCTTTAAATGAGCGGTCGTAAGAGATTTCTCCTAATTAGGGTACTTTCCTCTCCGATAGACAGCTCCACCAGAAACAACAATGTAAGAGCATAGCTCGGTTGAACCCACCAAGCGTTGGTATGTTAAGTTTGATTGTCATATTTTATTGAATCAAAACTCATTTAAAGAGTCGCTTGATTATTTACTAGTGTCAATTTCGTATAGGTTAGCTAGAAAGTTACTATGATATGAGACTTACAAGTATTACGTGAAGACTTGAAGAATGTGAAAAAGTCAAGAGATACATCGACGACATCATCCTTTCACTTGGGGTTAGTAATATTTGACTTGAACTATTTCATTCCTAATGTATCTTTCAATTCGTGCATATTGAAAACATAACTACGAAGATGTGAATGATTATACTCTAGTTTGACATAGTGTTAAGAAATTACAATACGAAGTATAACGTCTATCTTTTGAACTTCGTATATAATACATCAACATAATCGCATGAATGCTATTGTGATTATGTATGAGTATGGGTGAAGATTTCGTCATAGGAAACAACGTTTTACATTCGTTTAAAGGAAGTAAATTCATGAACTTATTTTGTGAATCGAAAGGGAAATCACTAGGCTTATTGGTATTTGTTATTCATTGCAAATCTTTGGACTACCAATATGTGTATTTAGTATAACCACTCATAACTTGTTTATGTATCTTGGTAAAACTATTCACAAGGCCTGACTTTTGTATTGGTATGACTTTTATTGGTGTAGGATCAGAATATTTTCACAACAATATTCCTGCGAAATAAACAACAGTTTTGCGATACATCAATGATATTCTGCGACACATCTCAAAGTGACGTAAGAAGTGACATATCAGATGAAAACGATGGAAACATGAATAAAGTGTGACATTTCTGCGGCAGATCAATAAAACCTGCGAATGATTAAGGCGGTGCTAACTGCGATTTATCGCAAGAACTCAGATCTGAAACTAAAGGGAGTCTTAGCTGTAAATGAGCTGTCATGAGCTGTAATCCATTATGTAAATGCCTATATAAAGGGAATGAATAGTTCTAGAAAGAGAGATGAATTTTTGAGTGCTAGGAAAGTTTTTAGGAGAGAGAAAATCTTGTATCAAGTGTTCTGTGTTCTTGATTTCTGTAATTCCTTAAGATCAAATTAATGAAAAAGTGTATTTAATCTTCAAGTTATGTCATAAATATTGATAAATTCTTGAATAGGGTGTAGTGTGGGAATTCCTTCAACTACATTTTGGCGCTAGAAACAGGGACAATCAATTTGAGAAATTTCAAACTACAGCTTGAAGATTTGAAGAGATTATTAGAATTGAAGAAATGGCTAGAAGGAGAAGAAATACATCAGAACCACCAACAACAGTAAGAAGAAGTAAAAGAATTGCAGGGGAAGGAACAGGTGAATTGGAGGGATCTTTAAGGATCAGATCACGAAGAAGTAGAATGAGAAATGGAGCAGAAAATTCAATCCAACCACCAAATCAACAAACACGAGCACAAGATAGAAATGAGGATTACGATAGAGTGAGTGTGCATACTCGGAGGTCGGATTCAATAGAAGAGGCAGAAAATCAAGAAGAGGAAAGAAATCAAGAAATGGATGAAGGATTAATTCATGAAGTACATGAAGTAGTAGATGATTTGAGACAAAGGATACAAGAAGAAATAAGATTAGAGGCAGAAGAACGTGCCAATCTTACAAGGAAAAATCACGAATTAAGAATGGAAAATTTGAGGCTGCAAAATAGAAGATCGAGGAGCAGCATGAGATCAAATTCAAGATCATATAGAGAAGAAACAAGACAAAATCTCCCTATACAAAATATTGGAGATAATTCGATAAATGATCGTTATATTCCACGCGGTGAAACTTTAGATATTAGACATAACTAGGATGAGGGAGAAAATCAAGAAGAGAGAAGGAGAATGTTACGTGATGAAGAGATTCGAAGAAATCGCAGAATAATCGAAGATGATATTGAGAGGCATTATATTGAACAAGTACATTTAGCAGGAGAAAGAGAGAGATTGCAAGCAGAAGTAGAAGAACGAGAAATTCAAATAGCGTTGCGTCAGAATAATCATGATAATTGTGAAAGACGACGTGCGCAAAATCGTAATAATGATAATCTCAATGAGGAATATGAGAGAATTCGCAGAGACATAGAAAGGAAACGAAGAGAAACAATAAGGGATGAGGAAATTCGCGGAGAAGAGAATGAAAGACAAATTAACTTGCAAGAAGAAGAAAATCGCAGAAGAAGGAAAAATCAAGATGTTGGAGAAGAAGCGCGAAACATCGCAAGACAAGAAAGACATGAACGCAGACGAAGAGAGGCTGCGTTGAAAAGGCCAATGGAGCAAAATTCTGATAGAAATGAACAAATCTTGCGAGAATTAGCTGAAATGAGAGGAATGATAAATAAAAGAAGAGAAAGAGGAAGAATACAACTTGATGAGGCAATCGAGGAAGCTGCGAAAAATCCATTTACTCAAGAGGTAAAATTAGGAGGGATACCTCCAAAATGTAATTTACCGGTGTTGACCAATATATTTGATGGGACTACGTGTGCTGTCCAACATATCAAAGATTATATTCGATATATGCTACAATGGGAGAACCATGACGTCGTTTTGTGTAAATATTTTTCGTCAAGTTTAACTGGCGAAGCATTGAAGTGGTTCGAAAGTCTTCCAAAGAATACAATAACTTCGTTCATGCATTTGCAAACTACTTTCTTAGGAGCATACATCAGCAATAACTTTACGCGACCTGGAATTGAAGATGTGTTTGGATTGAAACAGAGAGTTGGTGAGAGTTTAAAGCACTTAACGATAAGATGGAGGACAATGTGTAGTGAAATGGCAGGAAGAGTGGATGAAAGATATCTCATCTTATCCTTCATAAATGCTATGTTTTTGCGATTTAATCTATTATATATCCAGGTCTTGAGTTAAAAACACAATTACCATGACAGATGAGCTGAGAATTGCAGGAAGAATATATTGCTTTGGAGGAAAAACAAAATGAGATGGAGTCTTATCCAATTCACACAGGCACAAATTTATCCGCAGCAAATGGAAGTTTGTTACCAAGGATGATTAATACAGTAGCAAGTACTTCTCAAAACCCGCGAGAGAAAATGGAGACTGATAATCAACATAAGATAGTAGCAATGGGGAGTAGAGATCAGGAGGAATTGGAAAAGAAGAGGAATTTTTATAATCGCAATAACAATAATAAGATCCCAAGGTTTGATCAACCGCAAGAGACTTATGGTGGACAGAGGCAGAATTATTCAAGAGAGCAAAGAGGTCAGAGGAATATGTGGGAAGACATCAAATTACTACCTTTAAATACTGGTATAGACAAGATTTGGGAAGCGATTATTTTAATGGATAATATACCCTCACCCTGGAACATGGGGAAGGAACCACATCCCAACAACCAAAATCAAGAATTTTTTCCTTATCATCATTTTCATGGTCATTCTGTGAATAATTGTAGAAATGTGAAAAGAATCATTTTGCGAATGATTGAACAAGGAAAATTAAATCATTTTTTAGCAAGATATTTACAACCGCAGCAATTGCCATAAACACCAGAAATTCGCAGAGTTAATGTTTCAAAAGAAGCAGAAACATTTGTCATTGAAGTAGGAGCTACAGCAAAAAATCTATTTTGCAATTCAATTGTACATTCACAAAAAACGATAGAAGATTTCCATGACAATGTGTTAAGCAGAGTATTTTCAAGGGATATAGAGGGAAGAGAGGTGATGAATATTGCGAAGGTTTCTCCGTTAGAAGAATGGCAGAAACAAGTTATTTCTTTTACTGCAGAAGAGATACAAGAGCCTGGGAAGATGCATGACAACCCATTGGTGGTGAAGTTAGAGATAAATCCAAAATACAGAGAAGAAGAAGATGATGATGACGCAGCAAGTGATTCTTGGGCAATAGATAAAGTTTTAATTGACACTGGTAGCTCAGTAGACATTTTGTTTTATCATACTTATCGCACAATGGGTGGAAGAGATGATGAATTAATTCCTTCAACTTACAAGATCTATGGATTTAATGGCACTGCAAACAAGCCAAAAGGAGAAATTACTATGGAAATTCCATTGAACAAGATATCTTCAAAAATCAAGTTTTGTGTAGTGGATATAGAATCTCCTTACAATGCCTTAATTGGAAGGCCATGGCTCCATGGGATCTTGGGCATAGCATCAACATATCATCAATGCATAAAATTTCCACTTCCTCATGGTATTGGAATAATTAAAGGTGATTGGTTTAAAGGAAAAAAGTGTTATGAAGTTGACATTAATACTTGCGAAGAAAGGAATGCCCGAAATCGTAATTGGCAACATAACAGGAGGCAAAATCAGAGAGCTGAGAAATTGATGGTGGACAATATAGAGTTGCGGGGAAAGGATATACTTCAAGAATAGTTTTGTCCCAAAAGATTCAATGGCGACTAATCATACGAAGATGGGGAAAAGTAGAAACCTTCATTCTTCGCAGGAGAACAAACAAGTATAAGATAAATAAGTAAAAAGAAATTGCGAATAATCATTCGTCACAGAAGAAAAGAAGTGCAACAATATCATGTTGCGAACAAATGAAAAACTCTGTTGTGAGAATTAAAAGAAAAACTCTGCTCAAAAATGAGAATTTTTCTATTAAAAAGAAAAAGATGATGATTTCTAATCATATAAGAAATTTTAATGCAAATGCATAAGAAGGGCGCAAATCGCCTAAAAATATATAAGAACGGGACGAACTTTTATGGCGTACACCTCAGTTCGCGGATTCTATTCCGTAAGAGGCAATGTCCTTAAAGTGCGTCATAAGGGGGGTATCTCTTTGCATGGCTATGGGAAAGGCTATACCGCTGCTGGAACCTAGTCATGGAGATTTGGGATTATAGAAAATCCATCCGGGAGAGATAACTTGGATTCCCAATTATATAAGGTTATACCCTGGTTGGGCGCCCGAGAGTTTCTCCTAAGGAATGCAACGTATGATCAAGGCGCCGAGGTACACGGTTGAGCTGTGGGTGCCCGGGATGGATGAACCTACCCTGGCCATCCATGGCAAGTCTTGGATTATGATGTGTTCGGCCCGAAGAAAACCCCACTTAGGGTGCAGTCTTGTAACTATAAGCCATATAAGGCATAAAGGACAAGGCTGCGAAAACAACTGGTTGTTAGCAGAACCGGATGGGAAAGTGCTAGTCTTGTATGGACGATGTATAATCCTTGAAGGGGAAGTCGTGGGGAGAGATAAGGGCGATACCCTCCATTAGGGAGCTGTGTATCAAAAAAGATGGCAATGTCATGGGGCTTTATATTCGCAAGAATATTTAGGCCCGTCATATTGTCGCGTGACAGAGACAGCAATGTCATGGGACTTTATATTCGCAAGAATATTTAGGCCCGTCATATTTCTGCGTGACTGGCCAAAAAGCCTAAAGAGAAACGTTAAGATGAGATCAATGGGTTTTTGCGATAACATCAAAAGATGAGATAAATGAAATCAATAATAAGAGGAAATAAATCGCAAAGACGTCCTGCGATTTCATCGCAAAGACGGCAATGTCATAAGTCTTAAAAAGAAAAGAGAGATTAATCTCACAAGATGGCTTAGATTTATCATATTGTCGCAGAGATAAAAATAATGATAAGGCAAGATCAATGGATTATTACATGTAAAGTAAGAATGTCCTGCGATCTTGTCGCATAAAAGTGGCATAATAAGACCTTTAACTAGGAAGGAGAAATAAGACCACAAGAGAAGTTATATCTGCGAATCATATAACAGACGGTTCGTAGAAATATTTGCGATAATTCATTTATCATATTGCAGATTAATAACAAGAGGCAAGTATGGGAATGACGCATAGAATGGTTAGTATTGTTATTCATCATTATATGATAAATTCATATAAATAACAGACAGATAGAAGAAAAAAAGGGAATTTATATATTGAAAAATATCAGGAGTTGCAAATACTTTGCAGAAAGAGTATTACAATTTGTTGCAGATAATTATCGCAAGAAAGAAAGAGAGAAATACAGGAGAAGATCAAAAAGAAAAAACAAAACTATTGAGATTTATTTTCATCTTTATCTTCATCTTCGTCTTCATCATCGTTAGTTTCTTCTTCATCTTCGCTTTCATTCTCATCTATATCAGCCTCACTGTCATAAATAACTGGTACTTCAGAACTGGCTGGGATATTTTCCAAGAGACAAGGATATAGACTAAGAGGAAGATCATTATCTTTACAAACTTTCTCAATAGCATTATTGCGAACGATGAGAAGATTATTACGCAAATTGGAGTTGGATATATTTATTTTCTCTCGCAGTCTAGAGATTTTATCATTGCGGGAAGCAAGATTTTTCGCAAGACCACTTTTTTCTTCTTCAAGTTCTGCTATCCTTGTGGAATGTTTTTCTTCAGATTCTGCGATGGTACAATAACAAATTAGAAATTCGTTGAAAATCTACAAAAAAAGTATAAAGATGTTAGAGGAGCAATAAATAACCTTCTCTCTCATGAATCATTTCTTGTATCAAGGTTGCTTGCTCGGTATGAAGACTTACATCTATTGCTAAGTTTTTCCTAGCATTATCGAGAATTGCCGCAGCCCATGCGAATTCATCATCATTTTGAATGAGAAGATGGGAACGAATTTGTTTTTCTCTTTTAAGAAGTTTAAAATTTTCATCCTTAAGTTTATCTCTCTCAAGTTCAGTATCAATAAGGGTATTGCGAAATTTTGATAGAGCTTCAGCGCCTTGAAGAGTAATGCGTTCTTTATCCTTCTCAAGTTCACTCTTCTTGGCTTTTAAGACTTTGATTTTTTCTCTAAATTCATCTCTGCAAGTCTTTAAACTATTGGACATACTCAAGGTAGATCTATAGTTCATTCTCCTAAGGGAAACCTGATGTTTAAGCTCATCAAGGGACAGAGTATTAATTTTTTCGTCTGAATAATTATTTAAAGCGTCATTAAGACGCTGAAGAAGAGTGGTTTCATCTATGGGTTCATCAAAAGAATTGTAAATAAGAGCTTCATCAGTAAGATTATAAGCATCTGCAAAATGGTTGCTCAAATAAGCTATAAAATAGCAAGAATGAAGAAAAGTAAAAAAAAAAATATATTAAAGAGAGAAAAGATTTATACCAATAATTTGTTTGCAGAACTTCTCCTTGTCAACTAATTTCTGTTGAAGAACTTCAACTTCAACTTCAACTTCAAGCGATTTGTTTTTATTAAGGAGTTCAGTATTTCCAGATACTTCCAATTGGTTGCATTTTTCGCGAAGAAGGGATATTTCAGCTTCATATTGTTTATTTCTTTCACGAAGTTTCGCAGATTCAGATTGCTAATCAGTAAGCCTTTTCTGCGATGTTGATAATCTATTTTCTAATTCTGAAGCAACAGAAAAAGAAGCTCTAGCAGTCTGCGACAGAAAATAAAAAATGAGTAAGGATAAGTAAAAGATCTTCGATACACATGATAAATGTAAAATTTACTACAAAAAAAATAAAGGAAAGGGGCATACCAGCGAAGTTAGCGCGTGAAGAAAACTTGAGTCGATAAATCTGGAAACTCCTTTGAGATCTTTATTATTAGTCAAGATCGAAGCATCGCAGATTTTCGAGAGATAATCGCAAGTACGAGTGATATCATCCTCACCAACACCTTGCATGGGATTCCTAAAAATATTTGATAATTGATCCATTGGAGTCTCAGGTTGAGAGATACCCATCACAGATCTAATTCTTGTGGAAGAAAAATGTGTTGAAGTGCCCACAGTGACGTCATGGTTTACCCCATCATTTTCTTCAAATTCTTTATCTTTTTCAGCGATAATAGGAGTCTCTCTAAGTGGAAGAAGTGGTTGAGTTTTCTTATCTTCTCTGGAGGACCGTCTGTGGTTTGATTTTTATTGCGGCGGGGGGAAGTACCAGAACTTTCATTTGGATTTAATACTCTTTTGCCTTTATCTTTGGCTTCAACCACCGCGACAAATGGAATTTCCTTGAAAACAATCACACATAAAGATAAGAAACAGGGGCAACAATATATTGTTAAAGATTATAGAAGATTGTTTCTTACTTCATCTGTGAAGGTTTTCAAAATTTGTAAGAGATTGGGATTCCCAGTACTGGCATAACTAGCCTTCATTTTTTCAATCTGATAAAAGATGTTTCAATAATTAGTAAGAATAATATATTTAACTAAGTTTGCGAATAATGATAAAACTTTATGGATATACCTCGAGAATTCTTTTCAGGCCAATTAAAAACCCAAGGACGATACGATGCAAGATGTGAAAGATCCGCAGGAATATCAAGAGTGCCAAAAATATATGGACCTTCAAGGAGGAGAGGAAATTTGCACCACTTGTCATCTTTTGAGAAGCGAGGACCTTGGTTTTTACTTGAATGATAATCTATATCTTGCATAAGAATTTTATCTTTCGCAACTATTTTATCCTTATTTAAATGAACATCCCAACACGTGCTCTCTTTCTTCATGGGAATTACTTGATAGTTCGCAAAGAAATTCTCCACGGTATATTTTGCTGGAATAATTGGGATATCTTTAAAATCAGGATGTCTCGCAGAATCAGGATAGCGAGATCCTTTACCAGCTCCACGAGAGGCATATTCAAGAATGAGACGAATAAAATCTCCACTTAATTGGTAGATTTCTCGTGAAAGTTTGGCATGAGAAATAATTTTATAAAAAAGAGGGAGTTTTGGGTCATAAAGAGGGATAGGAAGGCCAGCTTCTAATTGACCTAGCGAAATAAGGATCTTCTCATTAGAAAAAGTAAATCTTGAAGCTAGATCAATGGAGAGGTCAGAGTCTGAAGATTGACCAGGAATCTCAGAAAGTGCAAAACCTAAAGTTTGAAGTTTCTGCTGGTGTTTTATTAAAGTGGGTTGACCTAATTTTTTAGCAGGGCTCATTTTTTAGTATGGGAATGACGATTTAGATGAAGAAGAATAAGGAAATAAAATTGAAACAGTAATAGATCCGGAATTTGCGGAAGAAGATGAAGAACAGTAGAGTTGCAGAGAAGAAGTAAAGAAGAAAGGAAAAAAGAGAGAGTAAAAAAGAAGAGGGGAGATTAGCGAAGAAGATATTTATAAGGAAAGAAGATTCTCGAGAACATCAATGCATTTAATGAAGAAAAGACATGAATGGTCAGAATTCAACGGTTGAAAAAAGACGTGTCAAGGGATAAATGAGATAAAAAAAACACGCGTAGAATATTTAGCGATGGATGCATAGACGTGTCAGAATGAAGGGAATGTGAAAAGACAAGGAGTTGCGGAAAATCAAGAAACTTAAGTTCTCATGATCTTTATCTTCTTCGCAGAAAAGATATGAGAAGAGGCAAGATGTAGGATCAGAATATTGTCAGAACAATATTCCTGCGAAATAAACAACAGTTCTGCGATACATCAATGATATTCTGCGACACATC
The DNA here is from genome assembly GCA_023529315.1 of Papaver bracteatum. NCBI lineage: Eukaryota > Viridiplantae > Streptophyta > Magnoliopsida > Ranunculales > Papaveraceae > Papaver > Papaver bracteatum. The sequence goes on from JAJJWX010002698.1 coordinate 1,893,401, forward strand.
TCAAAGTGACGTAAGAAGTGACATATCAGATGAAAACGATTGAAACATGAATAAAGTGTGACATTTCTGCGGCAGATCAATAAAACCTGCGAATGATTAAGGCGGTGCTAACTGCGATTTATCGCAAGAACTCAGATCTGAAACTAAAGGGAGTCTTAGCTGTAAATGAGCTGTCATGAGCTGTAATCCATTATGTAAATGCCTATATAAAGGGAATGAATAGTTCCAGAAAGGGAGATGAATTTTTGAGTGCTAGGAAAGTTTTTAGGAGAGAGAAAATCTTTTATCAAGTGTTCTGTGTTCTTGATTTCTGTAATTCCTTAAGATCAAATTAATGAAAAAGTGTCTTTAATCTTCAAGTTATGTCATAAATATTGATAAATTCTTGAATAGGGTGTAGTGTGGGAATTTCTGCAACTACAATTAGTGAAACTGATCTTAAGTAATCACCTGAGATGGTATGATCGATTTGTTGTAATTTGTATGACCAACTCTAGATATTGGGGAACCGATCCTAGTAAGAGGTGCAACTGATCACAAAAGGGGAATCGATCCTTATAAGAGGGGCAACAAGTTTTTAGTTATTGGGGAACCGATCCTATGAACATGTGCAACAAATACAAGTTAGATACCATATATATGTGGGAACCGATCCTAGTACCTAGTCAACCAAGTTTTGGTAACTAGCGTGACTAATTTTAGTACCCACATGGAGGTAGAACTGAAACTTGTTTTGGTAGAACCGTGAAACCCATGATTGGTAATTTGATAGGATAATCAATCACATAGTTCTTGGAAGTCAGATGAACCAATTCTAAACTTGTTTGGAAGTGTGGCAAATCAGTTCTAAGATGGTAAATATGAAAAAGGATTTACTAAGTAAAGATGTCGACATACTTTGAACACGTGCAATAATTTTTACCTTTTATTGTTCAAAGATATTCCTTAATAGCTAAAAGAGAATCCCATATCGAAATGAATTGAGAATCTTCTAATTAAGGTTTTTAGTTTTATATGCTTTTAATTTCCAACAATTAAAATGCATATCTTTAGAAAATAAAAACTAGATGACCGCTGCCACGGTGGGACGGCCGACCGAAAAATTGGAGGAAGAACGACACCCTTTGGTACAAACCCGTTTCCCTAAAAAAAAAACGCCACAATCATCAAATAATGTTTCTAAAACATTACGCAAGGAAACCTTTGAATTATTGATAATACTTACAGGAGCAAATAAGATTAATTCCTTTAAGGATCTTGCCATTAACATCTGCAGTCATTAGGAATCCTAAATCGAATGCTCCATCCACTTTACCTCGAACACCAGCTCCAATCCATAACATAAAACAGATGTGGATGGTTCAATAAAGTTTACACACACAAATAAAGGATGGTTCAATTAAAAAAGACTAAAGCGATAATAAAGCGAACTTGATAAATGTTTGAAAAAAATGAAATTTTACCAAGGAATGCACTGACAAAGCTTCAATTGGTTTGTGAACATGGAAAATTGTCCTTCTAGTCAGCCTACATTCATATGTAGAAACTGTTCTTGCTTTGGGGGGTGTCTAGGATTTTCTCTAGACACAAAATGAAAATCTTGTGGGCTACTTCGAATGCTATTAATCTGATCGGGTTGAGTCTGTACGATATTGTTTACATTTTTGGATTCAGAAAACGTTGCTTCAACAAACATAATGGACAATCGGTGTCTTCTCTTGGTCAGATTGGGAAGGTGATGAATTATGTGACAACGAAAGGGAGTGTTCTTCTTGTTCGCATTCCACTTCGCATGGCTTAGAATCACTTGTTTTATGTTTCTTTGCGTGTACAACATATGAATAAAATTTAGGAAAGGTTGCAAAATCAGTTTTATGTACTGTTAAATAATTAAGAGAACGAACCTGAGTTGCGCAACACAGCTTTCTTTGGTTCTGTTTCACTAGCTCTCTTATGTTGCTCTCCTTTATTCACATAGACCTTCCAAGAGGTAAATAAAAAGTTTGTTAGTTTTCTGGAGAATTCAAAATAAAAGTTGAATAAATCTAGTTTCATTAACAATATAGCATACCAATTGAGTCTCTGCTCCTTGTGGAAACCTTCTTTTCTCATGGTTCCAATGACTACCAAAAAGCTTACATGAAGAAATGTTGTAACAGCCGTTTAGGTGCTCAGATCCGAGCTGCAAGATGAGTAACTCATTTAATGGACACTTGTCCTTACCACAACTGCAATATGACCCAAAAAAGTTAGATTTGACATGAGATAAACATACAGGGACGCAATATATACTTATCCATCTTGGTCCTCGTAATAAATGACCACTTTTTTAATCCAGGCATCTCATTTTTCATACATGCATCTCATTTTTCTGTAATTCTCTTTCACTAGTTATAAAAATTCTTTGTAGTATTGAACAAAAAAAAGTCTCATCTTTCATGCATGCACGCATCTAGAGCAGGGTGGCTAATATGAGCTCATTTTCAATGTAACCACACAGTTTTCGAAATCATCGTCCATTCAGTATGAGGAAGCATTTTCACATTTAACATGCATACACTAAACAACAACAACTGCCTTGTTGTCTTTTCAGCGGATTATATTGAACCAAACAAAATAGTTTCTCTTTGCATGGGATTTAAAGGGCTGCAAAGAATACAAAAAAATTTAATAAAATTAAGAAGGGGGTTATGGCACTGCACCTTGTAATACATATACACCAATTCTTATATTCATTGGCAACCAGATGAACTAAAATAATTTTAATATCCAAATTATGGTTTACACACTTCAAGATGTAAAACAAAAGAAAAGATAAATAAGAAAAGGAAGTACATACCTTGGAGATGGCAGGATAAGAAGCGCCATAAACTACAATCTTACCCATATTAGGATCTACATCATTTTAATTTGTATCTTCACCACCCTATGCTGTTCCAAAACAATTGAATTCGACTCCAACAAAAAGCATTAACCTGAACCGGAGGATTCGTCATGAAAACAAACCATCAATAATAGTTGGAACTTCTAAACATTCAACCTAACCATGGAAAAACAGTTATGAACATTTGCACTTCAGGTAAGATAGAATACAAACACAGTCAAATACCTCTTCTCGTATAGAGCATCAAGACAAGCATCAAGGTTATCACTAGATGAACGCTGCCACCATCTCCAATAAACTGCAATTGCTAGCAACCACTGTAATGCATTGATCGATGTCGTATGCGTCAAAAATAATTACACTTTCTTACTACTCAAAATATAAATATAGCAAGGGCAAGAAAGGATAGATCCCACAGAGAGGTCTAGGTTGTCTCGTTGTTTCGGTTTCCTATAAGTAACACCGGGGGTTTTCTGATTTTTATAACATAAAAGTAAAATAAAAGCAAGTAAAGAAAAGTAAACACTCAAATCAAGGTAGTGAGAATATTGGTTACAGATTTCATCTTCAATTGTAAGCAAGTGTTGAATATATGAATAGAATTTGTATTTAATCTCGATATCATCAAAAGACCTAGAATACCTTATTGCAAGAATACTACGTAAATTTCCTAAGTCATCAACACACACATTAGAGTTGCGTATGTGAATTCTACCTAAAGAATAACTCAACGCCTTGCGCTAATCAAGTTCAATTCCAAGGAGCATTAAGTTTTATAAATAGGCTAATCAATGCAACTATCACACATTGCGCATGACAATTCGGACAAAGGTTAATTTCTACATATGATTACAAGGATGTATCACTACAAACCGCAATCATATCATGCTACTCATATTCAAGGTTATCGCTCGATGAGAACCCTAAAATAGCTATAGATATGGATGTATGTTCAATCAATTCTAGACTCAACCAAACAAACATTCAATCATATTGCAATACATCAATCATGCAATTATTATAACCCAGCAGAAATCAAACGATAATATTGAGAGAAAACTATTTCATAAAATCCATAACTTGGTTTTCAAAATCCAACTACATCTTTAACCAATAGCAAAATCAAGCACTCATGTTAAAGGAGTTCATCACAAGAAGAAGAAGAAACCCTAACATGTTTTTCAACTCTAGAACAAAGTAGAAGAAGATATAATATCCTTGTCCAATTAGAATACTTAACCTCCTCAAAATCCACCAAAAACCCTAATTTTCACGTCCATAGCAAGCCCAAAACGCATCTCTCCTTTCTCTTTTCGCGCAGGCCCAACAGAAAACCTAATCCAAATTGGTTTCACCATTTTGCTCATAACTTCTTCATACGAACTCGGAATGACCTCATTCTTTTTGCGTTCTTTTCGCGTTTGAATTCTCTTCGAGATGGTGATAATAATTCCTTGAGTGAAATGAGTTAAAATTGGTCTTTGGCCCTTCTTCATCAATAACATTTTACTTGTTTGCTCCTTTTAGCATTTTGTAGCTCCTAATGGCTAATTTCTCCTTCTTTTGCTCCAAATGACTCCAAAGCACCTAATACACTCAAAAGTAAGCATAAGATACATAATTCACACTAAAAATCGCAAAGAAAGCATAAATACTAGATATAAAATTAGGTGTTTATCACACCTATCATGCATTCACAGCTAGTACTCAATAATTCATTCCGATCTTTGCATTATTAAACACAGTCAAATTTCCATAAGTTTACTCTATCATGAGCAAGTTAAAACACAGATTCAACTTTCAAGTTTCAACAATGGAGAAACTAATAGGGTTTGTCAGACTCAAATTCAAATGGTGCCTAATGTAAAAATGTAAAAATGTAAAATTTATACCAAATTATCATATGCGACCCATTAATCTTACCTCAAACTGTTCTTCGATCAGATTTTTTTTATCGAACTCTGATGTTTGCAATCTTCGATTAGAAAAATAAATTGATATCTCCTCAAATATAGTTGATGATTCTCTGTAAAGTAATCAACGTAGAAGTAATTCAATGAATTCACCCAATCTTCGATTATAAAGCAGAGGACGAACTTGATGATGGTGGTGGTTCAATCAATATACCCAATTTTGAATTTAGGGTTACAGGTTAGAGAAGATTGAATATTCAATCAACCAAATCCGAAATTTGTACTCTAAAGTCTAAATTGAGTAATGATTAATGGAGATTTAGGGTGTGAAATTGATGAAGATGAAACGAAGAAGAAAGGATCGAGAGAGATTTCTGCTGTTGTTCGTTTGGTAGAAAAAAGAATAGAAGATTAGAGATATGAAGAAGAAGAAGAAAAAGAAGAAAAAGGGAGGAAAAAATGAAAAATTTGGAGGTGCCGGGATTCGACCCCAGGACCTCAACTATTCCAGTATTTCTGTTTTTTTTTCAATTGACAAAAATATCCTCAACACTTCAGGTATTTACATCTGTTTATAGAAGGAAAAAAATCAAGGAGGGACTGTGTCGTCCTTTCATCGTTGAACCAAATTCAATCTTTTTTGTAAAATTGGAAAAAAATGTCACGCTTCACATTGACATTACGTCACAATATATAGAGTCATCTCTCGCTTCGCTCGGTCAGCCTAATTAGTAATGTGCATTTACTAGTTGGAGATTTTTTAAGAGATTTTCGGTCAATATTTGGACAGATCATTTCCAGGAATTATGAAAACCGAATTTGGAAATATATTGCATATCTTGAGAATCTCTTCGGTTTTGGAAATTCCATGGTGTCCAAACTTCCTTGGTCTATAAATATTGAAGTTTGCATTTCGAACAAACTAATCCTCAGAGCCAGCAAAACTACCTATTTGTGTTGTTACTGGTGGGGCCGCCTATTCAGAGAAGAAAGTAACCTAATTAGGCGAAATCTCTTACGACCGCTTGGTTTAAAGACTTCTTTGGGATTGAGAAGCTCTATTAGTACCGTTGGTGGGAAACTAGATAATTGCAGTTTATCTTGTGTTTTTGATTGATTTGATTGACTAACAGTTTTTGAACTTTGATTGCACCTAGTTTGTTTATGCTTGAGAATCTTCTCTTCTGATATAAGATTCACTCAAACTAGATTGAAGTTTCGATGGGAGATCTTTAGACTGTTTGTAGATCTAAAGACGTCTTGTGATAATCCATTATTGACAGACTCCGTTCTATGTGTGATTGATCACAAGAGATTCAAGTTGATTGTGTGCAGGTGTTTATTGAAGATCTAAGAAGAATTGAAGACGAAGAAGATTTCTGATTTGGGTTCATAATCTTTGGTGTGCACAAAACTTGATCGGACGGGGATCCAACTATAATCGGTTTATCTTTTTGATAATCTTGATTGATTAGTTGAGTAGATCGGCATCAATACGTTTCTTTGTGATTCAAAGTATTGATTGCAAAATCTTGACAATTACTTTGGTAGTTGTTTATTGGGTAGATCTAAGAACCTAAAAAAGGAGTTTATTGGGATAAACGGAAGAGCCTTTTGTCAAACTCATATCACGTTGTTTGAAAAGAGTTGTAACCGAACAGATTTGTTGTTCCTTTACTATTTGGAACACGAACCAAAGGAATTATTCCAAGTGTGTGACTTACTGCAAGTTGGAGGCGCATGGATACAAACAGAACTAGGTGAACTATAGGTTTAGTTGCTTGGTCTCAACTATACAAAGTTGGTTTTATTTTCTATAGCGGCTTAATCCTGAGAGTATTCAATTCTGGACAAGGTCTCGGGGTTTTTCTGCATTTGCGGTTTTCTCGTTAACAAAATATTGATGTGTCTTTTACTTTTCTATTTCCATAATTATAATTGTTTTATTACAATTAGAAGTAAAATACACAAACGTTAATTCCTATTTACTTGATAGCAATCCCATTGTGTTTGGTAAAGTCTGAACCTATTATCAAGTAAACATACTTCGTTATCATAGTATCTCGATATCGTATCCATAGATGACCACACAAAGTGTGAACCGATTAGTTATATTGTCTAGACTCAGTCCATAGACAATCACTTTTTGAGAAAGGACTTATGGGTGGAAAAGTTTTAGATTGAGGTATATTTAGGTACCCTCGTCTTTTCAAACAAGAAGATGAAGTTTACATGGCTCTTAGGATAGTTTACTCGAAATGCAAACTTGGATATTTATAGACCAAGGATGTTTGGACACCGAGGAATTTCCAAAACGGAATATTTATCAAGATATCCAATAAATGCCCAAATCGGTTTTCATAATTCCTGGAAATGCTTTGTCCAATATTTCAGAAATCTCACTAGAAAATCTCCAATTAGTAAATGCATATTACCAATTTTTATTTTCCAAAGATACGCATTTAATTGCTGGTAATCAAAAGCATATAAAAGTAACAACCTTAATTAAAAGATTCTTAATTTATTTCGGTTCGGGATCTCCTTAAGTTATTAAGGAATATCTTTGAACAATATTTACAATCTTGGAATCGATTATACCACACTTCCAAACAAGTTATAATTGGTTCATCAGTATTCCAAGACAACTATGTGATTGATCGAACATCAAATCACTAATCATGGGTTTACGGTTTTACCAAACACAAGGATCGGTTCTACCTTAATATGGTTATTGGGAGCGGTTACATCAGTTACCAGGATCGATTACATCAATTACCAGGACCAGTTATTATATTTTCATGGTATTACTTGTGATCAGTTACACAAGTCACTAGGATCGGTTACACCAATTACTAGGATCGGTTACACCAATTACTGGGACCTGTTATGCCAATTACAAGGATCGATTACACAACTCTTTTTTGATCGCTCACACCAATTACTAGGATCGGTCACACCAATAACAAATATCAATCATACCATATTAGGTGATTACTTAGTATCAGTTACACTAATAAAAGTCATACCAAATCATAAGTCAGACACTGTGACTAGTTTTACCAAGATACATAACAAGTTATGATCGGTTCTACTAACTTACACATATTGGTAATCCAAAGATATGCAATGAATAACAATACCAATAATCCTTGCGATTTCCCTTTCAATACATAAAACAAATTCATGAATGTACTTCCTTTAAACAAATGTAAACATTGTTTCCTAAGACGAAATTTTCAACTTTACCCATACACATAATCACAATAACATTCATATGATTATGCCGATGTCTTATATACAAAGTTCAAAAGATAAGCGTTATACTTCGTATCCTAATTCCTTAACACTATTATTATGTGATCATGTCCCACTACTAGAGTATAATCATTCACAACTTTGCAGTTATGTTTTCAATATATCATGACTTGAAAGATACGTTATGATTGACACAGTTCAAGTCAAAGTACTACTAACCTCAATAGAAAGGATGATGTTGTCGTTGTAGCTTGTTACTTCTTCACGTTCTTCAAGTCTTCGAGTATTACTTGTATGTCTCATAATACTAATCTTTGTATTCTAACCTATACGAAGTTGTCTCTAGTACATAATCAAGCGACTCTTTAATTGAGTTTTGATTCACTAAAATATGACAACCAAACTTGACATACCAACGTTTGGTGGGTTCAACCGAATTCAACCAAATTTTAAAGCTACAAATACTGAAAGTAACATAAAAGAAAATTAAATTGCATCAATAACAAAAATTCATCGAGTTGTGACAAACAAGAGAAATTAACAACATAAAAGTTTTTACAGCACTTTAAAGGATAAACAAGTCCTAAGATACCATAATAATTTTATCAGAATAAACAAACTAAATGCTTGAGCTGTAGTCACTCAGACCAAATTTTTCATCATATTATGTTTCTTGGTAGTCCTGGGAAATTGTTGAGAGATCCTTAGAAAGTTCCGGAAACTTGTTTGATGCAAAAATAACTTGACGTTCAAGACAGTCATTCCTCCTACTGAGCCCTCGATAGAAGGTTTCAAGATTAACATATTGCATGGGAGTACTAGGAGCAACACTTGTTGTTGTACCAACATGACTTTGTCCTCTCATTGTATTTATAATAGAATGATTATGTGGTTTTGTCAAAAGTATATGAGAGTCATTTACACCAATTTCAAAGTGTTGATGGTGGATTTTCATTTAAGGCTAAAATTGTAAAAGCCAAAATTATGCGCTAACATCTTTCAAAAGATAAATCCATTAATAAGTGATGAATACTTTTTCACTTTACTAATTTACCTAGAATAGAGCATGTGGCGAAAATCCCAGTATTCTGTGAATTAAATACACGAAATTCATCCAGGTTGGAGCATGTAGCAACAATCCCATATACCCTGTGAATTTACAACATTATTAATTAATACATGACCAGCCTTGTATTTCTTGTACTCATTATCGGTACGGCATGACGACTGAGTGTTGATCTCAGCAGAGCACATGAACCTCCAAGCATTAATAATAAAACATGTATGAAATACTCGTACAGGCTCCAACTCTCGGTGTGTTATACTAGCCCTATTAAGCATATTTGAATCTGGACTGTCCATATCAGTCTCAGAAACGATCACGACCATCCAAATTCACCAAGCATGGTTGGATGGCTTAGATCGAATCCATGACCCCAAGCAGGTATTAGAATATTCACTACCGACCCAACGCGGGGCACGCATGGTAGGCCTCCCTAAATGGGTGCCATAGCTTGCCAAACCGTCCAAGACAAAGCAGTATGGACGAAAAACCATAAATTAGGGTTTGCGGCACATTATGTGTGTCGCAAAACAGTCTCAACCATCCATCTTCGTAGACATAGATGGAGGGTATAGATGTAAATTCAAAGGGCCCAGAGCATGTCAACACGCTCACTGTAAGCCCGCCTACACACATGATTGACCGGTCAGGACCAACCATGGCTGGTCGTTCCAGATCGTGCATCCAAAGTGGGCATGCCGCACGGCCGGCAAAACCCTAATTAAGGTTTGCATTGATCGCAAACATCCGTTTTCTCCTAATCGAATGGAGGGTTTAGGAGTCGACTGAGCAGGTCCAGTGAGAATCAACATGATCATCGTGGACCCATCTATCTCCACACCCGATCGGCCAAGGTATACCATGCCTGGTCGTTCCAATTCGCACGCCCAAACTAGCGTGGTCACACTTCCCAATCGCAAACTGATCTCGACCACTCAATTTCGCCGGACGAATTGAGTGGATTAGATCACGTTCCTATGGGAGAGTAAGGTATAGGCATGTACACCAGCCTACCACCTACACGCCAAACCAATCGGTTGGGACCGACCAAGCTTGGTTGTCCCGAAACGCGCGCCTGAAGAAGGCATGACGAGCAACATTTGCGACACCAAACTTCTGTTGGAAATCAATCATGACCGCTTCTCTTTGCCGGACAAATTGGGTGGTCCAGATCACACTTTCACGGGACAATGAGGTATGGGCATGTATACCGGAATGCCGTATACACACATGCCCGATCGTCCATGCCAAAATCGTGTCCCAAGCTTGGATTCGACCAAGCTGAAAAGTGGTGCTTACATACCTCTTCTAAAACCCTAATTCCACTAACGGTCGCATATGAGTGTCTCAAAGATCATCTCGTCCGTCCAACTTCACCGGCTTGGTTATACATCCCTGGTGAGGAGTTAATTGGTCAGTGAGGCGTCATGGTGATCACCACCCGTCACTATACCACACCATGTGGTCGGCAAAGGGAGGACTTTCTTGCGCAACCTCCAAACCATCACATGAAGTAGGCTGGACATGAGGCTATTTTGAGACGCTCAAACATCGATGCTTCATACATGCTGAATATACTCGATGCAGTACTTGCATAGAATACACACGATACTTCACAAGTATCGACTTCCTAATTAACTTAGTTATTTAATCTAGCATTACATGCTACTTTATGTAGGTCCCACGATCCACACACTGGATACATCAATCATGTCACAAACTGGGGTATTGGTCTGGCGGTTTACAGCGTGCAGCACAACGCGCCATCACAATAACGTGTTAGGAAGTCATGGACGGTTAGTGATGATGGGAGAAGTGGGAAAGACTGGTCGTGTGACACTAACACACGACTACACTACTCCACTTTCTCCACTTCCCACGAGATACGAGGGTTAGGCTTAAAGACTTGTATAAATAGGTTCTCCTCCCTATTTTCCAAACAGGAACAAGGCAAGACAAGACAACAGAGGCAAGTGTTGATACAACCGTATTCAAACACCGGAACTGATAGCTTACATCCTGCAAGCCAGTTCAGCTTTCTGATACAAGTCATACATAGGCAACACCTTCACAATCTCAACACCTTCTTCGCTTCCCTCCCTAAGCTCAACCCCATCTCCTTCACTTTGTGACCGAAACAAGTCTGGAACGACCATTTCTTGGTTTATGCCGGACTTGCACAGATTGATTTCTAGAATCTACAAGCACTTCCGTGCAGTGCATTTGTTTAAGGTTTAGACTCATTTCTCATCGACACGCCCCAAATTACCAAAACCGGCATAAATAGTTTTCACCCATAAACACAAAGACACTGCAAATTCTAGTGATAAGACATGGAAAGGCCATGCTTTTTCTACTGTTCCATATTATTATCATCTGTCTGACAATAAAACCACAAAAGTCAAAGTAAGAAGTACCTATTACCATATGATAAATTAATTCAGCCATGTCACGACTCCACATCACTTTGTGCATTTCACTGGGATCCAAATTGGGTACAACGAGTTTTCCAAAGAACTTGAGATGTTCTGGAATATCATTAATACACGGGTTGTTCCCTCTTCAGGTTGTTCCACCAAGAATTTTTTATATGTGTTCTTTGTTGAAATCATTATTTTGAGGAAGATATGTATTCTCAAGGTTGCAACCCAAAAGATAACCAATTACACTTCTATTTTCCTCAAAGCAACGTCTTCGAACCATAATAGAGAATTTGCATCTCTTAGCATCCATAACATACATATTGCCATAGAATTCCTTGACAAGACTAGGTGAACCAGTAAAGGTACCAGTGTGAATATCACCCCAGTCATCACAACTTCGAAACAGGCTAATATATTCCGAAATATCAACATGCACAAATTTCTTCTCAATAATAATCTTCTTGTCATAAATGGATACATATTTATCAAGACAATCATGATTAACAAAGTAAAGTTCAGAGTCGACATCGAAAATCATCGATGGCAGAGAATCAATAGTTTTATCAGTGAAGGTGAAGTTTGGTGTATCACTTCTATGGGTTTGATTCGAACCTTCTCCTCTAGTGAAATTCCTATTATGCATGTTACTAGGTTTTTTGTAAGAACTTGCAAAATCGAATACAAGAAGAAGAAACTTACACCCAAAACCGTCTGTTGGAGTTCAAACTCTTCTTCCTGAGATGAGTTTGATGGAAATCGAAAGTACCCTTTGAGGAATAAGTGATGATGAGTCAAATATTTGTTTCGGAAATAGAAGACAATAAAAAAAAATTGATTTTGATTCGAACTCCTCTCTTTCTCTTGGTCTGTTCGAAAAGAAGATGAGGAGAAAGTTTTCACTCTTAGTTTTTATCACCGAACAGTTTATCGGTTCACATTTGGTTTCATATGGATCGGTTCTATACTTAGACCATGGATCCAAAACCCATCCTTCAAGTGAACCGGTTTGCTTATGTTCGTAAGTGTTTATGGGCTTAGGATATGTTATATATCCGATGAGAATTTTTGAAAATTCATCATTATTAGCCAGTTGTTTATCTCCTGAACCAGTATCTGTATATGATACGTTTATACAGATATTAGAATCGATATAAAAAAATTTGGACAGGAAACTAAATTATTGCTGTCAAGAGAAAAATTCATGCAATAATCATGTAAATATTGACTTCTTTCAGACATTGTCCTTTAGAGGCTTGTTTTATAGATTCAAGCTCTAAGAGAAAATTATCCACATCATCTTGTAACTGCTAACTATCACTGAGAATTTTGCAGGTCCTTTTATAAGACTCCTCTTCCTTTAACTCATAGAGTTCAAATTCTAAAGCTAGGTCACTGATTTGTTTTTCAATTTCAGCGAACTCAATGAGTTTATGACTCATTTTGCCTTTAGGATCTTCAGTGAGTCTGAGATATAATTGGTACTCATCTACAGTCCAGACTTTTTTGGATCGTATAGACTCCATAATTTCATTGTTTGTATTTATTTCAAATAATCTTGAGTCATCTAATCTTGATGGATCGTTAACTAAATCACCCATAGGATTCATTTCTTATAGGTTGGATTGCACCAAACATAGCTTGTTATATCTCTTCGTGTTTGCCTACTCTGATACCAATTGAAAAGACGAGGGTACCCAAATACACCACAATCTTTAAATTATCCTCCTATAAGTCCTCTTACCGAAAGTGATTGTCTATGGACAAAGTCGAGGCAATACTACAAATCGGTATTCACACTTTATGTGATCGTCTATGGATACGAGATCGAGATAATACAAAAATCAAAGTGTGATTACTTGATAATAGGTTCGGACTTAACCAAACTCTATAGGATCACTATCAAGTAATACGGAGTTAACGTTTGTGTATTTTAATTATAATTATAATAAACGATTATAATTGCGGAAATAGAAAAGTAAAAGGCACAACAAGATTTTGTTAACGAGGAAACCGCAAATGCAGAAAAACCCCGAGACCTAGTCCAGAATTGAATACTCTCAGAATTAATCCGCTATAAAAAATCTAACAAACTTCGTATAGTTGAGACCAAGCAACTAAACCTATAGTTCACCTAGTTTCTTCAGTATCCATGTGCTTCCAACATTCAATAAGTGCACGCACTGGAACAATTCCTTTGGATCGTATTCCCAACAGTAAAGGAACAACAAATATGTTTGGTAACAACTCTCTTGATTCTTTCAGATAAAGATTGAAAAGACAAGGGTACCCAAATACACCACAATATTTTATTTTGATCACAACCTATACAAGACCCATTTTGTATAAACCTCTTGGAGCAACAATCACTCAAGGAATATTTCAACACAATGTCCACTTGAAATAGAGTTAGTCCGGACTGTCCTAAAACGTGAATTATTATATTAGATAAGTGGAGAAATCCAATACACTTTATGTGATCGTCTATGGATATGAATCGAGACAATACTATGACAAAGTGTTCACTTGATAACCGAAACCTTATAAGATAAATATAAAGTGCCTAGTTAATGTACAAGTGTAATTACTTTAATTATAATATAAAAACAATTATAATGAGGAAATAAAGTAAAGCACACACACCAGAATTTTGTTAACGAGTAAAACTACAAGCTTGTAGAAAAATCCCGGGACCTAGTCCAAATTTGAATACTCAATGAATTAAGATGCTACAAAAAGTAAACCTGCAACTTTGTGTAGACACTACTAAGTAAACTAAGATCCTAGTTACTCAGCTTCAATAGTATTCTTGATTTGATAATATCTAGCAGAACTGAAGTTCTCAATAGATATTTAATACCCAATATCCTAGCAGAATAGACGTTCTCTTTAGGAGTAGATCTAGTAAATCTTCTTAATGGTTCGCAACAACTTCTTCTTCAAATCTTCAAAATCTTCAATCTTCGATTTAATCTTCAAAGTAACAATCTGCAAAAACCAACTTGATTCCTTATAGATTTGTCACACAGAACGGAGTATGTTAATAATAACAAATCAATGAATCTATCTTACGGATCTAGAAAGATTTAAATCCATAGAAATGTTGATATTTGATATAGTTTGAGTCAGCCTTATATCAGAAGAGAAGGTTCTCAAGAATAAACAAACTAGGAGCAATCAAAGATTCAATAATCGTTAGTCAATCAAATCAATAATCGAAAACTGAAATAACAATGCAATCTTCTAGTTTCCCACCAACGGTACACGCTAGAGCTTCTCAATCCCAAAGAAGACTTTAAAATGAGCGGCCGTAAGAGATTTCGCCTAATTAGGTTACTCTCCTCTCCGAATAGGCGGCTTCACCAGTAACAGTACAACAGAGGAAGTTTACTGTCATGAAGGATTAGTTTGCTAGAAATGCAAACTCAAAGTATTTATAGACAAGGAAGTTTGGACACCAAGGAATTTCCAAAACCGAAAATATTCTCAAGATATTCAATATTTTCCAAATTTGGTTTTCATAAAACCTGAGAATGCACTGTCCAAATTTATGATCGAAATATCCTTGGAAAATCTTTAACTAGTAAATGCACGTTACTAATTCTTATTTTCCATATATAATTAAAAACCTTAATTAAAAGATTCTAACTTATTTAAATTCGATCTTGGGATTTACTTCCTTCTTAGTTGTTAAGGAATATCTTTGAATAATAAAAGATACACATTAATGCGCGTGTTCAAAGTGTGTCGACATCTTTCCTCTTGTAAGTCTTCATACTTACTCACTTGAAACCGATTTACCACACTTCCAAACATGTTTAGAATTGGTTCATCTGACTTTCAAGAACTATGTGATTGATCAAGTAACACTCAATCACAAGTCATGGGTGTAACGGTTCTACCAAAATAAGTTTCGGTTCTACCTCCATGTGAGTACTGTGCCCAAATTTTCTGTTGACTAGGTACTAGGATCGGTTCCCCACATATATTTGGTATCTAACTTGTATGTGTTGCACATGTCCATAAGATCGGTTCCCATTTGCCTAAAAATGTGTTGCACATGTTCATAGGATCGGTTCCCCTTTCTTCTATAAACCTTGTTGCACCTTATACAAGGATCAGTTCCCCTTGTGATGTACTGCACCTCTTACTAGGATCGGTTCCCCTCTCCCAAATTTGGCCAGACACACAAACCCAATCATACCCCAGGTGATTACTTAAGATTGGTTTCACTAATAAAAGTCATACCAATACATAAGTCAGGCCTCATGTGAATAGTTTTACCAAGAATACAAACAAGTCATGAGAGGTTATACTAATCACACATATTGGTCGTTCATAAGATATGCAATGGAGAACATCCCCAATAATGCCTGGTGATTTCCTTTTCGGTTCACAACACATATCATGAACATACTTCCTTAAAACACATGTAAAAACATTGTTTCCTAGGATGAAATCCTCACCTCATACCCATACATAATCACAATAGGATTCAAAAGATTATGGTGATGTCTTATATACAAAGTTTAATGGTTAAGCAATAAACCTCGTATTATATTCCTTAACTCTTTGATCATAATAATATAACTTCGCATGTTATGTTTTCAATATAAAAGATTTGAAATACACAAGATAGATATGGAACAAGTCAAGTCATAGTTACTAACCTCAAGCTGAAGGAAGATGTATTCGTTGTCTTCAATCCATCTTCAGATCTTTGTGAGTAACTGGAGCACAATACTTATATCATTTCTAGTCTAACCTATCGAAGTTGACTGTAGTTTACATAATAGTGACTTGAGTTTTGGAACTAAATATGACAACCAGCTCATTTCTAGTCTAACCTATCAGGTACGGTTCTGATACCAATCGGTTCTTTACAGGTTTTTGGTTGGTAAATTTTTGTGGGTGCTTATTTCTTTGATATATAAGATGTTAACAACCAGCTTTAGCGTAACAAATAATCAGTACTTTCTACGCTCTCAGAATTGTTAATAAATTCTCATGTTTACTTACTTTTCCGATGGTTTGAGTGTTTGATCTTCATTGCGTTCATTGTTATTACTAATTTGATAGTACGTTGATTTTCTTAGGCAACCCATCATCTTCTATCCTTTCCCTATCATCAACATCAAATCTAATGGCTCAAAACTCAAATTTTTTGGCATATTATCAAACAAGGTCAGCATATTATGTTATTGTTAACAAGTAATTGGTTAACTCAATCACCGGAAGCTACTATGAATAATGGTTTTATTTCCGAGAAGAAAACACCCTTTGGAGTGATTAGTCGTTAATGAAATTAATAGTTGGAGACAATTAGCTGAAGTAATAGTTATTAGCATTAGATTCTGTGATTAGATATAGTAAAGCTTATAAGAAGGATGAGAGATAGGTGAAAGCTTATAATCAGTGACCCACAAAAGATTAGAAAATTGCTAGACATTCTCTAATGGAGTTTAGTTCAGAGTTCTTCCTTCTCAGAGAGAGAAGACGCAAAAAAAAAAAAAACTACTCGGTACATTCGGTCCGGTACGGTACGGGACTGGTATTGGACCGTGTACCTGTACCTCCCTAGCCTCGGTTCCTATTTTTGGGACCGGTACCTATACCCCCTTCCTCGGTTTGGTACCAAAATAGGTACGGGTCCACCGGTTCCGGGACGGTCCGTCGGTCTGGCTCGGTTCCTGTGCACCCTTACTCATGATCAAAGATCTTTAACTTCCCAACGAGGGTATTTATGGAAAGTGCATCAAGGTTATTTCCTTCAACGATGGCATGTTTCTTAGAATCGTACCTAGATGGCAACGATCTGGGAATTTTCATCATAGTGTCCTTTTCAGGAATAGTCTTACCCAACGCAAAAGATGCATTAACAATTTCAGACACTTTGTGATTAAACTCATCCAATGAATCTTCATCTTCCATACGAAGGTTTTCCCAATCAGAATTTAGGTTTTGAATCCTAGCTTATTTTTCACAGGTATTCCCTTCAAATACAATTTCTAAGATATCCCACACATATTTAGACCGAGTGCACGTAGTCACATGGTGTTGAAGATCTGGGGTAATGGCATGAATGATTGCATTCAATCCGTCAGAATTTTGCTTTGCAGCAAGAATCTCGACAACATCATAATCACCGATATCCTTTGGAATAGTTACATCGCCTACTGTAACAACCGGAGGAAAGTAACCATTAACAACATAAACCCATGATTCAAAATCACGCGCTTGAAGAAAGGCATGCATAAAAACTTTCCACCATAAGTAATTCGAGCCATCGAAGACTGGCGATGCATTTATAGAGATAACACTTATATCCATAGAGTCAGATCACTACAAACACAGACTTGTGAGGTCTTAAACGTGTTTGCCTGCTCTGATACCAATTGAAAAGGCAGGGGTCTAACAACCACACCCAATATTTCGCTTAGCAATCTGTATGGACTAACTCCAATATACTTTCAAGAGAATCAACTAGGCAGTCAGACCTAATCTTAAGAAAAGTATATCAAAGAGTTATATCTCTATTTCTTAATGTAATTAGCAAATCAAATAGATAAAAATCCATGAGCCTGATTATTATAAGAAACAACTTGGACGGTATCAAAAAAACCAATATCCAAGTGTCAATCAATTTAATCAACAACCAAAGGTTGGATTCACAATTGATTAAACTTGCTCACAACCTGTGATATTTCAATTATATAGAAAATATAATGTGGAAAAAAATAACACAGACACTAGAAATTTTGTTAACAAGGAAACCGCAAATGCAGAAAACCTCAGGACCTAGTCCAGATTTGAACACCACACTGTATTAAGCCGCTACATACACTAGCCTACTCCAAGTTAACTTCAGACAGGAATGTAGTTGATGATAGACGCATTTATGTGTCTATTTTGTTCTCAATAATGTGTATTATTAGTGCTACATTTTGTACTTATTTGATTATTTTATGTTTTTGTAGGTGTTTTTCGGAAAAATAAGATTTTGCAGCGAAATTGGCTCGAAAAATGGTATTTACACCCCAGAGAAATTACTAAAGAAACCACCAGTTTGGATAAGGGGCATCTTAGTTGATAACAACACCCCAGCAGTGGATAAGGGACACCACCTTCTTCCATGTTTAAATTATGTTTTGGCGGGAAATAAGTGGCTGATTAGGGTTCGGTTTTTGAGGTGTTTTGGTAGAGATTCAATCTCCGAAATTGTTTGGGCTGGACTTGTTTTGGACGGTCATAGTTAGTATGGGTGTTTGAATGGATTAAATTGTGCCCGATTATTAATTTGAGACAAAACATGGAGTCAGATATCACGAGACCTTTAGGCGTGAATTATGAAGAGATTTGGCAGAGATTTTCAAGGAAATTGTTTGAAAAGATATTTTCTCGACAAAACAGGATTGGTAAGTTCTTTGAAATTGTTAAAAAAAGGAAGAAATGGAAGATTCACGTAAAACAGAGATGTAAGAGTTATCTCGGGATGGTTTGGAAGATTAATATGGAATTTACGTGGAGGATTAGGGAGGATATCTTCCCTGATTCGATTCCTTTGTATCTTGAGAAAATTTTGAACAACTCACAATGACCATTGACATGTAAAAGAGATAAAACATGAAATAATCTCGTAACTTGACCATGAAGAGCAAAAAGAGTATTAGAAAAGATATCGAAGATTTTAGATAGTTTTAATCAGCTTGTGGGTATATGAAAAGGTGTTTTCGATCCCCAAAGGGGGTATCGATAGTTGGGGATGAAGATAGATCTAGAAAGAATCGCTGCAGAGAAGTTGCAGGCGAGTTCTTCACCAGCAGAAGAAAAGGAGAAGAAGAAGAACATAGACCCATTATAACAGTCTGAGAGACAGTCTTATATTCAACAGAAGAAGCCAAGTATCGTTTCCAACTGTTTTGGCAAAAGACTTATATCCACTGTCCTAGTGACTTAAGAAACCTATTTCAAAGTGTCTTCTTTGTAACAATGACGTCTGTAACACCACTGCAGCATTGCAAACCCCTGTTTTATATTATTTCTTCAATAGAAACACCTATTAAGCTATGAGTTATTATTTTGAGCGTGTTTTCACCATGAAGAGCTGAAACCCAACACTAGGACAATGGAGGAAGCCCTTTTTCATCACTGTGGTAATTATATTTAATTATTTATATGACTTTTTCCACTAAACTTGAATTGATTTATGATTTCTCTTGAATGGTTGTGATTTCAATTGATAGGTCATGCTTAGCTTAAGTGTTTTGATGTCCCATGCTTTAGATTTACAGTCATTACTTTTAGAATCTACCTTGGCAAAGAATTAGAGTAAATGAATCTTTATTATATGAGCTATAACTGTGTAGAATTGATTTTTGTACCACGTGAGTATGAAAATTGGTGAAATGATGAGTCTCAATACCTCTTGATATTGTGACAATCTCTTGTATATATTTTCTTTATTTATTGTTTTCTATTTTTAAGTCTGAAATTGAATCTCATCAAGTCCGAGTGAACGAAAACTTTCTTACCACTATAAAAACAACATCAATTTTTGGCGCCGCCGACGCGTATTTAGGTTTTAGATTTATTCTTTAGATTTTTTGTTCTCTTTTACGCCTTTGGTATTTTTCGATTCTTTTCAGATTTGGAGCCAAGCTATAAGGAAAGAGAAAAGCGCTATATAAGGAAAGAAAAGCCGAAGAAGGAAAGAAAAGAGGAATCCAAAAGGAGTGGAGAAGATTTTATTTTTATTTATTTTTAGATTTTTATTTTTAGAAAACTGTGTTAGAGTTTTTTGTATTTGTTGTAATTTTTTTGGGACTCGTGGACATTTTTTTTGGGACTCGTGGACATTTTTTTTTAAAACCCTAAGGAAGGGTTAATTTTATAAAACTCCTGCAGGGAAGGACGACAGTCACGATACTGTCTCGGACCCAGGTTCGTACACTGACATAGGAGTCAGTGGCCTGAGTCGACTTAAATGGTGCATCGCCCATCTGGTATGGTAAATAAGACTCTATCCACCCAAGAATCCCCTGTCAGTGGGTTTTATTTTGTGGAAAAACACATAAACACGTGCACACACCTATTTCATTTTCAGACTACCGAGTTTAGGAAAACTCGTGGATTAGTAAGTTGGACCTGTGCCTTGGGCCTTATGGGAGTTACCAGCTGATAGTCCACAAACCTCATCCTTGTACCTTTTAATAGTCTTTGACTGTAGGTATATTTTGTTGTGGTAACCTGAGCTTACCCATTTTAGTAAACCTTGCATTTGCACGTGCACAATGTCGAACTGGTATTACAATAGCCAATACAATGAATATCCGACTGATTTACAAAATGGACATTATTCTTTTTATGACCATAGTGTGAATAGTGGTTAGGAGCATCAACCTTTTCAAGGTTATGGTTCATTCCAGGGTGAGCCCAATTATTATTCGCACACCCACCAGTCATATGAGCAAAACAATCCTTCTATTTCTCAAGAAGAAACTCGCAAGAGTCATACCTTATTTATGAAGGAAACCTTTAATATTATTCCATAAGAGCAGTTAACTAAGATATCTCTAGAAGAGACTCTTAAGCTATTTACTGAGAGTTCAAATAGGATTGTGGAAAAATTGGCTCAAGATAGTCTTAATTTTCAGTATAGTGTTTCCAATAGTACCCTTGAAAATAAGGATAGTTACTCACATAATCAGGATAATGAGGATAGAATTGGTAACACTACTTGTTTAGATGAGGTTCCATTTTCATGTTATTATAATGATGATTATGATGAGGATAGTGTTGACGAAGAATCTGAAATATATAGGCATAGTGATCAGGAATTTGTTACTCCAATTGAGCTTTATAATGATAATGTTATTTCTAGTTCAAATCCAAATAATTTTAATAATTATTCACCTATTCAAAAGGACAAGGATTTTACTAGAGATACCCCCATTTTAGACGATGTAGTATTTCCTTTTGATTACGAAGCCGATAAAGGCTTAGAGGAACGAGTTTATTCTGAGAATAATATTTTAGAGTCTACAGATTTAGAAACAATAGTTTTAGATGAAGAAGATGAACTCGTAGAGCTTTTAAATATGTGTGAGGATGCATAACCTGAGCATGACCTACAAGAAGCAATTGACCATTTTCAGGATTCTGGTGATCTAGAAATTAGGAAAATTATAACTAGTCTATCTAGAGACACCCAAAACTCTAAGTTTGGGGGTGATTATCATTCTCCCCGTGCCTTACCTTTAGCTCTTACAGAGATCCCTCACTTGGGACTTGACATATGTACCTCTACCATTTTACAAGATTTTCTTCATAAATGTTTTCCTGAACCTAGTAATGTCCATAAATAAAATCAGTTGTTAGAAACCCATCCTCTGGTTGATGTGGTTTACCGATGCTATGATATCCAAATTGATTTTGTTTTCCCACCAAAAACTTTTCTTCCAAATGTGGGAATGTATGATTTTCAAATGTGTAAATTATTAAGTTTTGAGACTAAGCCTAAGTACTTTAGGAGAGTATAATTGACACATTTGCTTAAGAATAACCACCACTTTCATCGTGGTCAATTGTGTGAGTCAAATCTAATTAACTTTAAGGATCCTCAATTATTCAGGTTATTGTTATGTGATTCCAAATTCTTATCTGAGTTTTTCCAGACTTTACAACATGATAATTCAGATCTTACGTATGAGGAGGTGAAGCCCATGAAAATATTTTATTTACACTCCTTTATTGAACCTGAACCTGAATCACTGCTATATTTAGTTGTCTCAAACATGAAACTTGACAAGGGTGTGCTTTATTTGTTTATTTTCTTGGCAGGTTGTAGATTCCTTTTACTTGTGATAGCTTTATTTGGTTTTGATGACCCACATATATTTTGGCTATTACTTGATGATTCAATGAGGTGACTAATCCTTTCTTAGTCTGGCTGAAGACGTTAAATTTAGCACTTCTTGGGAGGTAACCCATGCTCATGCAACATGGTAATATCTTTCCTTAACTCTTTTGTTTCAAATGGTATGAGTTTCTCCTTGTTCATGCTTTTAATTTTATCTTTAGAACATTGAGGACAATGTTAGATTTAAGTTTGGGGGTATGAGGGAAACTTTTTAGTTGCATTAATAAACTCCAGAGCCAGAAAATTTATGCTTAATAAGGATGGCACTAACCAATCAAGTGGATGGAATCATCTTGGTTGTAGGAGTTGAGGAACCAATCTGAGTGGATGGAAACATCTAAATAGAGTCTATTCATAAAAGCACATAGCTCAGGTGTTAGAAATAACATGATAGTTTAACCGTATCTCAGAATCATCTTATTACTTCTGTTTTTATTTTTTGCACAATTTTTATATTGATGTCTGCTGGGTTTAAATAGGGTGATTGAGTTACTAATCAATGAAAAAATCAAATTAAGACCAGACCAATTAGACCAAACGGAATAAATTTTAAAAATAATATAACACTTGGATAGCAATATGTGTGTGTTCTCCCTGTCTCCGTCTCCCTAACAAGCGTGGACTTCAGGATCCATGAAAATTACCATGTAATCTGCTGAAAAGAAACACGCGCTTGGATCCGCAAGATCTAATCATA
Source organism: Papaver bracteatum (assembly GCA_023529315.1). NCBI lineage: Eukaryota > Viridiplantae > Streptophyta > Magnoliopsida > Ranunculales > Papaveraceae > Papaver > Papaver bracteatum. The sequence goes on from JAJJWX010002698.1 coordinate 1,916,551, forward strand.
TTGTTATTCAAAAAAAAAATTTATTATTGTTGTTGAATAAAATCGACCGCTGGTTCCCTTGTATATGCCAGACGAGTTGATCTAGAATTAGGATTATCGACCACTGGTTCCCTTGTATATGCCAGCTATGTTGATATTAGTCCATACCAGTATCTCAATTCATTAGGTCATAGGATTCATCTTGGAATTGACATCCAATCGTAACCATCTATTTCTATTTCCATCTTCTTAATCTATTCATGTGATTTGTTTGATTCCGGATATTGATGTCCATAATGCGACTATCTGAGTAGAACTCTGTCACTTATATATGAATTTTAGTATGTGACTGCCAACTCGTGTATATCAATTAGAATTTTGCATCAGGGTACTTCCTCTTATAGTCAATGAGAATATGCCAACCAATGAGGTTCTTTAGTGCTATTCCAAGGTTCTGCGTAGATAGCTAGGGTATGGAGTAAAAATTTTGTGGGTATATATCTAGTAATCCCTCCCGAGATTATAACTCAGCCACTAGGGCCACCTAGGGGCTTAAAGGCTTGTTGCACACGCTAAGTGCAATCGCGATGCCTGCGACAATGAGTTAGGATTTTATTTTCTGAATTAGATTTCCCCGAGGACTAGCAAATAATAAGTTTGGGGGTATTTGATAGACGCATTTATGTGTCTATTTTGGTCTCAATAATGTGTATTGTTATTGCTCGATTTTGTACTTATTTGATTATTTTATGTTTTTGTAGGTGTTTTTCGGAGAAATTTTTTTTTACGGTGAAATTGGCTCGAAAAGTGGTATTTACACCACAGAGAAATTACTAAGGAAACCCCTAGTTTGGATAAGGGTCACTTAAATTGATAAGGGGCATCTTAGTTTCTAACAGCACCCCAGCAGTGGAAAAGGGACACCACCTTCTTCCATGTTTAAATTTTGTTTTGGCGGGAAAATAAGTGGCTGATTAGGGTTCGATTTTTGAGGTGTTTTGGGAGAGACTCAATCTCCAAAATTAGTTGGGATGGACTTGTTTTGGCCGGTCAGAGTTAGTATGGGTGTTTGAATGGATTAAATTGGGCCCGATTATTGATTTGAGACAAAACAGGGAGTCGGATATCACGAGACCTTCAGGCATGAATTATGAAGAGATTTGGCAGATATTTTCACGGGAATTGTTTGAAAAGATCCTTTCTAAACAAAACAGAATTGGTAAGTTCTTTGAAATCGTTGAAAAAATGAAGAAATAAAAGATTCACGTAAAATAGAGGTGTAAGAGTTATCTCGGGATGGTTTGGAAGCTTAATATGGAAATTACGTGGAGGATTAGGGGGGATATCTTCTCTAATTCGATTCCTTTGTATCTTGGGACAGTTTTGAACAACTCACAGTGACCATAAACGCGTAAAAGAGATAAAACATGAAATAATCCTGTAACTTGGCCGTGAATAGCAAAAAGAGTATTGGAAAAGATATCGAAGATTTTGGAGAGTTTTAATCGGCTTGTGGGTATATAAAAAGGTGTTTTCGAGTCCCAAGTGGGGTGTCGAGAGTTGGGGTCTGAAGATAGAGCTAGAAAGAATCGCTGCACAGAAGTTGCAGGCGAATTCTTCACCAGCAGAATAGAATGAGAAGAAGAATAACAAAGACCCATTATAACAGTCATTAAGACAGTGGCTATAAGTCTTTTGCCAGAACCACTAGAGAAACATACTTGGCTTCATTATGGGAGAAACATTTTAGTTGCATTAATAAACTCCAGAGCCTAGAAATTTATGCTTATTAAGGATGGCACTAACCATTCTAAATGGATGGAAGCATCTTGTTTGTAGGAGTTAAGGAACCAATCTGAGTGGATGGAAACATCTAAATAGAGTATATTCATAAAAGCACAGATCTCGGGTTTTAAAAATAACATGATAGTTTCACCGTATCTCGGAATCATCTTATTACTTCTGTTTTTATTTTTTGCACAATTTTTATGTTGATGTCTGCTGGGTTGAAATAGGGTGATTGAATTACTAATTAATGAAAAAAAAGAAATTAACACCAGACCAATTAGACCAAACGGAATAAATTTTAAAAATAAAATAAAATAACAATTGGATAGCAATATGTGTGTGTTCTCCCTGTCTCCGTCGCCTAAACAAGCATGGAACGCAGGATCCACGGGAATTACAATGTAATCTGCTGATAAGAAACATGCACTTGGATCCACAAGATCTAATCATGTTGTTATTTAAAAAATAATAATAATAAAATTATTATTATTATTGTTGAATAAAATCGACCGCTGGTTCCCTTGTATATGCCAGACGAGTTGATCTAGAATTCGGATTATCGACCACTGGTTCCCTTGTATATGCTAGCTGTGTTGATATTAGTCCAGACCAGTATCTCAATCCATTAGGTCATAGGATTCATATTGGCATTGACGTCCATTCGCAACCATCTATTTCTATATCCATCTTCTTATTCTATTCATGTGATTTGTTTGATTCCGGATATTGATGTCCATAGTGCAACTATCTGAGTAGAACTCTGTCACTTATATATGAATTTTAGTATGTAAGTGCAAACTCGTGTACTGCAATTGGAATTTCACATCAGGGTACTTCCTCTTGTAGTCAATGAGAGTATGCCAACCAAGGAGGTTCTTTAGTGCTATTCCAAGGTTCTGCGTAGATATCTAGGGTATGGAGTAAAGTTTTTGTAGGTATATCTCTAGTAAGCCCTCCTGAGACTATAACTCGGCCACTAAGGCCACCTAGGGGTTTAAAGGCTTGTTGCACACGCTAAGTGCAATCGCGATGCCTGCGACAGTGAGTTAGGATTTTATTTTCTGAATTAAATTTTCTCGAGGGTTAGCAAATAATAAGTTTGGGGGTATTTGTTAGACGCATTTATGTGTCTATTTTGTGTATTGTTAGTACTCGATTTTGTACTTATTTGATTATTTTATGTTTTTGTAGGTGTTTTTCGGAGAAATAAGATTTTGCGGCGAAATTGGCTCGAAAAGTGGTATTTACACCCCAGAAAAATTACTAAAGAAACCCCTAGTTTGGATAAGGGGCAATTCTGTTGATAAGGGGCATCTTAGTTGCTAACAGCACCCCAACAGTGGATAAGGGACACCACCTTCTTCCATGTTTAAATTTTGTTTTGGAGGGAAAATAAGTGGTTGATCAGGGTTCGGTTTTTGAGGTGTTTTAGGAGAGATTCAATCTACGAAATTGGTTGGGCTGGACTTGATTTGGCCAGTCAGATTTAGGAGGGTGTTTGAATGGATTAAACTTGGCCCGATTATTGATTTGAGACAAAACAGGGAGTCGGATATCACGAGACCTGTAGGCGTGAATTATGAAGAGATTTGGCAGATATTTTCACGGGAATTGTTTGAAAAGATCCTTTCTCGACAAAACAGGATTGGTAAGTTCTTTGAAATCGTTAAAAAAACGAAGAAATAGAAGATTCACGTAAAACAGAGGTGTAAGAGTGTTTATGGGAAAAAACTATTTCTGCTAGTTTTGGTAATTTTGGGTGTGTGGATGAGAAATGAATCTAAACCCTAAAAAAATTCACTGCACGGGAGTGCTTTTTATTCGAGATATCAATCTATAAAATTTTGGCCTAAACCAAGAAATGGCCATTCCAGACTTGCTTCGGTCACAAAGTGAAGGAGATGGGGTTGATCTTAGGGAGGGAAGCGAAGAAGGTGTTGAGATTGTGAAGGTGTTGGATTTTATGACTTGTATCAGAATGGTGGTTTCTGGATACTGATGATAACACTTAGTTTTTCCGTGTTTTTGGAAAATAGGCAATGGACCTATTTATACAAGTCATAGAGCGCAAACCCTTATCTCGTATGAAGTATAGGAAGTGGAGTGATGGAATAGTGGGGTTGTGTGGGTGATTGCACGATCACGTCTTAGCCCACTTCTCCCATCATCACTAACCGTCCATGTCTTCCTGACACGTTCTTGTGATGGAGTGTAGTACGCTGCACGCTTTAAATCTCCAGACCAATACCCCAGTAAGTATCCCCCAGTTTGTGACATGTTTGATGTCTCGGGTGTGGATCGTGGGACCCACAGGAAGTAACATACGGTGCTAGGTTAAATAACTAAGTTATTTGGGAAATCGATATCCATGAAATATCGTGTGTATTCTATGCATGTAATACATTGAATATACTCAGCATGGATGAAGCATCGCTGCTTTAAAGATAAACGGAGTAGGTCGCGGATTAAGTGTATTAAAACAGGTGCATGCCTAGCCATCTTCGAATAACCGTTTGGAGGCTGCGCAAGCAAGCCTTCCCTTGGCAGATCACTCTATGTGGTAGAATGACAGATGGTAATCACCACGACAACTTATTGGCCGTTTAACTCCTAGCATGGGATGCCCAACCAAGCTGGTAGAGTTGGAAGGACGAGATGATACATCTGCGATCGTCAATTAGGGGTTTGAAGAGGTGCGCAAGCATCACTCTCCAGATTGGTCGAAACCAAGCATGAGAAGTGTTCTAGGGAGGATCGACCAGGCATGCGTGTAGACGGCATGCTGGTGTACACGTCCGTACCTCACTGTCCCATGGAGGTGCGATCTAGGCCATTCAATTTGTCTGGCAAAGATGAGTGGTCGTGATCGTTTTGCGGCAGAAATTGATTGTTGCAAAGGTTTCTTGAAGTCGCGTATTATGCCTCTTTTGGGCGTGCGTTTCGAGGCAACCGACCATGGTTGGCCTAGGTCGGTTGTCGGTTGGTCACACCCGTTGACGGGCCCACAATGATCGTGTTTGTATGCTCGGGGCCTTTTAAGTCTACATCTACACCTTCCATCCAAGCTTGCAAAGATGGACGCTCTTGATCGATTACCGACATATGTAACATGCCGCAAACCCTAATTAGGGTTTTGGATCGATCGTGCGTGTGCAACTTTACCCGACCGACTTCGCATGTCATGCTCCTCCCTTGGGGAGCACGATCATGTGGGGCCCACATTAGGTAGGCGGTGAACATGCTGGTACCTGTTTCACGGTCATGGGTTTGATCTAAGCCATCCAAACATGCCGGTGAAGTTGGATGGTTGTGATCAAACTGTGACACATATGAAATTCTATGACCCTTTAAAGCATCACGTCGGCCTTGTTTTGAACAAACGTTTATTGCTCCAAGGCTTGCTCGTGAGATGGTCGGTCAGGTAGGTCGGAAGGGGGCTCGCCTATGTGCAAGACAAGCTTGTCCGACCAGTCATGGGATAATCCACGCCGTCCAATTACGCCGGCGAAGTTGGACGTCCGTGGCTGACATTGAGACCGTCGTTGGAAGTCTTGCTCATTCGATTTTTCTCCAAGCTGCTTCACGACCATCCTTCTTCAGGTTGGCGTTTGGTGTCTATTTTGGAGATGTGATACATGTTCGACCTATCAGTGCATAAACGGGCCCGTTGGTGGTCATCGTGGTGATAGCCTGCTCCTATTGAGGATCGTCTAGGACGGTTGAATCATGCGTCCTATGGACAGTCCAGATTCTCAATCGGGCTAGTATAACACACCGAGAGATATATGCTCAATCAGGCTAGTATAACACACCTAGAGATGTATCCTACTTCGTGCATGCCTCACTATTGACACTTGGAGATTCGTGTTACTCTGTTGAGATCAACACTCAGTCATCATGCCGCACCAATAATGAGAGTCCTGTTGAGAACAACACAGGAAATACAAGGCTAGTCATGCATTAATTAATAATGCTATGATTTCACAGAATATTGGGATTATTGCTACATGCACCATTCTGGATGAATTTTGTGTATTTATCGAATTGCTTCAAATAAATAAAACGAGAGGATTTCTGCGCTCATCGTTTATCACATGGCCTTACCCTCTGCAGGATGTTGGCATAAAAATTGGTTTTACAATTTTAGTTATGAACTAAAATCCGCCATCAACATTAAGTCCCCTGCCTAGCACATGATGGTTACACTATTGTGGGGTAGGCATTAGATGGTGACATATACAACATAAGAAGATAGGATGAAGTCTTCATGGAGGAACTCTGACTGATTACTGACAACCCTCCATATGAGCATGCGGGCGTAACCATGGGCCTTGGTAGGACCAACTTCCTCTCTTAGGTGTTTGAGCTGAGAATGAAATTCTCATTCTACCGGGATTCCTCTAGCGTAGGTATTTGTACATTGATGGTCAGATCGCTCATATCCAGCGGCGCCTCTCATCCTTAATTAGGATTTGAAAGAAAGTACGACTTGGTCGGAGTTGAATCCTCATATATCAGGTAGGCTTCGCCGCTTTAGTCTTCCTTTAGGGTTTCCTCAGCATACATGTATATGTAGGGATTTTGAACCACTCTTATGATTTTACGATAGGGTTTTCTTGCAGAAACTCCATTTCCTCATCATGTCGGACAATAGTGGATCGTCTTCTTTATACCACCCAGGGTCTTATGCTAAACGTGCATGACCTGCATCTGAGCCTCATGATGAATCCCCTGCTTGTATTCTCCGAGTTAAGAAGATCATACCGGTTCGTCCCTCTTTTCCTTTTCTTTCCCGAACAGTTGCTTGTTCTTCAACAAATAATCCTTTTTTTTTTGCAGAGATACCCCACTGGAACATGTGTGACGGTTATCGACGACGATGACTTAACTAGTCCTCTTCCTTCAAACTCAAACACGCCTACCCCTGCGGATCTTGAAGATGCTGATCTGGGTATCTCCTTATGAATACCTCAATGCGGGTCTTTCATTCGATATCCAAATAAAATGTTTATCTTCTAGCTACGAGATATCGGTGGATTCTTAGTACGGAAGGAGTTTGTGCCTTTGTACACGAAGGTATGGAGAAAGTACGGCCACATCGCAACCAGGAATGTAGTTCTGCACTGTTCATCCGCCTTGGTCTCCACGGTAAACTGCCTTCTTCCCATGATTGCTGAGATGGAGAATATTTCTATCCGCAACATTGCTGAATCAAATCTCGAAATGCGGGAGAACATGGTATCTACCTGCGAATCCATGGAGTTCAACGTGGGCTGGTTACGGCAGCATCTTGACATCATCAAAGTTGATCGAGATGGTATCCTCGAGAATGTTGTTCCTACTGCGAAATCTATCTTGGAGGATTAAAAGGCTCTGGATGCGAAATCAAAGAAGGTGGAACAGGCGGTTCAAAACTTGAAGAATAGGACGGAGAGATACCAAACTAGGCTGAAGATGATGTTTTCAAGGAACTACAATCTGCTGGATGAACTCTTCTAAACCACGCTTCTTTATTTTGAACATTCTTGAGAAATAAATTGCATCATTTTTTTGGTAGATGGATAAAGTTTTTTTTTTTTTTTAATATTCATTAACGTTTTTTGAATAAATTGATAATTTAAATGTGTAATGAAAAGTGCATGTATTGTCATGTCTTGGGACAGTAGCGGGACAATGATCAAGTATGGTATGCTTTGAGCCATTTTCCGTTAATGACTGCTTCTAACTTGCCTCCATCCACCTTAATGTTTTTTTAGTAGCCAGTACAGTAAGCCTTGGTAATCACGTAGGGACCTTCCCATTTTGGAGAGAATTTTGGTGTAGACATGTCTTGCTGAATGTGCTTGGCTGTCTTCAAGATCAAACCTCCTATTTTAAAAACTCGTGGTTTCACGGTCTTGTCATATGCCCTGGAGATCCTATTTTTGTACACCTAAGCACGTTCCTCCGCCTTGATTCTTCTGGAGTCCAGAGTGTCTAACTCAGCGATTCTTGAGTTAGATGCTTCGGCCTCGTTCCAGTGGACCCTACTTGCTGCTGCAATCCTGGCTGACGGAATCTTGATTTCTGCTGGGAGGATTGTGTCTGCACCATAAACAAGTGAATATGGAGAACCCAATGGAACTTCTAGGTGCTGTCCAATATGTCCATAACGCCATAGGCAGCTGTTCGTGCCATTCTCTGGGATTGTCATGCAATGTTCGGCTGAGAATCCGAATTAGCGTCTTGTTGGTTCTCTCATCTTTTCCATTTCCTTGATGATAGTAAATGGTGGAGAAGACCTGTTTAATCCCATATTCTTCAAGTAGCTTTCGTACCTGTTTGTTTGCAAAGGGAGTACCATTATCGGTGATGATATGCTTGGGTACACCAAACCGACAAATGATGTACTCTTTAATGAAAGCCGCAATTATTGCTCATGTGGTTCCTCGTAGAGGGATGGCTTCAACCCATTTGGTAAAATACTCCGTCGCAGTTATGATGTACTCATGCTGCTTTGACGATGATGGATTAATCTTCCCGATAATTTTAAGTCCCCAACTATAAAACGACCATGGACTGCTTATCGAGTGTAAAGGAGTGGAAGGCGCGTGAACAAGGTTCCCGTGAATTTGGCATTCATGGCAGCTTTGAACAAATGTAGTTGCATCATCCTCCATGGTTAGCCAATAATATTTCTCGTGTATTTGGAGAAATAGTTTCCTTTTCCCTTGATGTTCCCCTTCATGCATTTCTTTCAATATAGTCGGAATCTCTTCCTTAGCCAGGCACCGTAATAGATCGCCTCCAAATCTTTTGCGATATATGATCCCTTCGTGAAATACGAATCGCTTCACCTTTTGCTTTATCTTGACAGCATCCTTATGATTGGCAGGAGTTACTCCATCGCGAAGATAACTAATGTACGGTTCTCTCCAGTCCCCAGCATGACTTATGTTGAAAGCCTCCAATTGATGTGGCGGCATTTGGCAATTGGAGCAAGACTTCTGGAGTAAGCGATATTGAGCTTCCATTTCTGGCCAATAATATCCTAGGCGCTAAAGATAACGGTAGAGCGTCACTACCAATATTTGTCCGCAAATTTCATTGTGAACACGGTCAAGCTGTAGCTTTGCTTCTTCGTCTCCGATACATCTCGATAGGGTTTTGAGACTGACCTTTCCTTGATAAAGTGAGCTACTGAGCTCTTGAATGATGGGAGTTCTCAAATCACAGGTCCCAATGTCTTCGCGTTGTGAAAGCCATGTCGATTCCACTCTCCTCCTCTTTACCATCAGGGTCTCTTCTAAACCTTCAAACTGCAATTTGGACGCCAGTGTGGCTAAACAATCAGCATGCCTGTTGTTGTTACGACCGGAATGGGTTATGGTTGCATCAGAAAAGTAGTTTAATAATCTTTGAACTTATGATCGATACGGGGCCAGTATTTCCTCCTTTAACGCGTTCACTCCATTCACCTGATTAACTAGTAACTTAGAGTCACCTCTTATCTCTAGGCGAGTGGCCCCTGCTTGTTTGGCTATTGACAGTCTTATGAGAAAGGATTCACACTCTGCTGAGTTGTTGGTGCACTAAAAGTCCAGCTTGAAGGAATGCGAGAAAACTTCGCCAATTGGAGACACTAAAACCACGCCTTCTCCTCCAGTATTATTGTTAGGAGTGGCGGAGCCATCGAAATACATCAGCCACGCTTCTTCTTTAACAACGGAGATATCTGGAAATTCTCCTGGAAGATCCTCGTGTAATGCAGTAGTGCCTTCTCCAGGGAACGCTGCCAGTAAATCAGCAATGGCTTATCCTTTGATAGCCCTTGGTGATGCGCATGCTATGTCTAGCTCTGACATTTGGAGAATCCACTTGGCCAACCTTCCCATCAATACTGGCTTTGAGAGTAAAAACTTCACAGGATCAGATTTAGATACAAGTACCACCTTGTTGGACAACAGGTAATGTCTGAACTTATGAATGGAATGAATCGGGGCTAGGCATGCTTTCTCCGCTTTGGGATATTTGAGTTCAGCATCTCTTAATACTCGACTGAAATAGTATATGGGGTGTTCGACTACCTCGTCATCCTCCTGAGCAAGCAAGGCCCCTATGGAAGTATCACTGAAGGCAGTGTAGAGATACATCGGTCTTCCTTGGACAGGGGGATTCATGACCGCTGGAGATGATAATATCCATTGAATCTTCTGAAATGCTTCATGTTTTAGCACGGTCCAGATGAAACTTACTCCTTTCTTCAGTAAGGGGGTGAATGAAGTGGTGATCTGGGCCAAACAGGGTATAAAACGTCGAATGTAGTTTACCTTGCCCATGAAGCTTTGGATCTCTTTCACAGTCTGTGGCGGCGGCATCGTGAGGATAGCTTGAGTCTTAGATGGGTCCACCTCGATTCCATTAATAGTTACCTGGAATCCCAGAAATTTTCCTGAAGAAACACCGAAAGCGCATTTCAATGGGTTCATTTTCAATTTGTATTCACGGCACCTTTCGAACACTTGCCGTAAGACTCCTGTATGATCCGCCTAGTCTCTTAATTTGACTACTATGTCATTCACGTAGTCTTTAACTTGCTTATGCTGTATGTCGTGGAAAATTTCCGTCATTGCACGTTGATAGGTCGCACCGGCATTCTTCAAACCAAATGGCATTACAGTATAATAAAAATTTCCGAGAGGAGTTCGAAAAGCTTTTTTACTTGCGTCATGCTCGTACATTCTTATCTGACTATACCCGATGTATCCGTCCATGAAGGAAAATATGGCGTGCCTTCTAGTTGCATCTACTAACATGTCGATGTTAGGTAGAGGAAAATCGTCTTTAGGGCAGCACTTGTTCAAGTCTCTGAAGTCCACGCAGCACCTGATCAGCCCGTTTTTCTTTTTTACTGGAACCACATTAGCCAACCAGATCGGATGATGAATGGGTTTAATGAAGCCCGCAGCTAGCAACTTATGTATCTCAGTCTTGATTTGCTCCTCCACTTAGTGCATGAACTTCCACGGAGACTGTTTGATAGGCTTGGATCCAGGTATGACATGCATATGATGGGTGACCAATTTCTCATCTAAACCGGGCATTTCTTCATATGTCCAAACGAATATATCCTGGTATTCTTTGAGAAGTTGCACAAGTCTTGCATGTTTATCTGTGGACAAGGTTGAGCTGATAGAGATAGGCCTGGGAGATTCTTCATTCCCAATGTTAACGACTTCGAGATCATCAGTCGTGGAATTGGTGCCGTCATGTAGCTGTTATGTTATGGAGCATCCAACACCTCTCCTTGCGGCTCTTCGTTGTTGTAGTATTCCATTAGGCGGAGAGACTAGGTATCAGTATCCCCCTGCTAATTTCTAACAACGACGTCGGTATACGGTCTTACCTTTATGATCACAGCTCGCCACAAAAGTTCGCTCTCTTTTAGCGTGAACATGAGTTGTGATGAGTGCCAAATAGTGCATATTTCTACACCTTTTTATTTGGCATTTAACTCATCTTTTGCGCTTTAAAATCATATATTATCCCAGATTCTGTGTTTTCTTTGTTTTCAAGAATAAATTCATATACTAATTAATTTCTTGTTTTTAGGTACCAAATAAAGCTAGCTAAGATTGAAGAAGGGACAAAAACCAAATGTAACTCGTTCAAATACAATATTTCTACTTTTTATCGTGTAGAGGACGAGAAGGGAAGCCAACGGCGAAAGAACGGAGTCATTCGGAGTTCGTATGAAGAAGTTATGTGCAAAACAAAACAAAACAAAGGGAAAAATGGTCATTTTACAATGGTCAAGTGATATTGACACCCTACAGTGCGCTAAGGGCACCCTCGGTTGGGCACCTGCTATTTGCACTCCCAGTTTGGTTAGGGGACACCGTCTTCAACATTTCAAACCAACAATTTTGGCGGGAAGATTTTCTCTCAACTGGTTGGCAGTTAATGGCAGTAACGGATTGGAGCTCGACGGGAATGCTTCCAAGGGACGACGTTGGCTTGCTGCTCGGGTTTGTTGGAGCTCGGGAAGAGACTGATGATGACGGAGCTGTTGGCTGCTGAAGTCTGCTCGAGCATGGCACCTGCATGGTTCGCTGCTGACGAAGCAAAGGAGAAGATGGACAGCATAGAGTCGCTGTCAGCTGAGGAGTGACGTGGGAAGAGAGTCTCGAGATAGAGCACGTGAAGAGATGGGTTAAAGCGAACATCTTGTGAAGGAAAGCACGTGAGTAAGAATGGAGATCGAGCTTGGTAATGATGCATGGCAGAGGTGAAGCTCAAGCATTGCAACGGGGAATGGAGTTGACTGTTGTAAAGAAACGAAGAATGGCAGAGAGGATGCTCGGTTTGTCGGAGAACGTGAAGAGTTATCGAGTTTGGTGTTGGCAGATCGAGAAGCTGGAAAAACAAGAAATGAGACGAGCACGAGCTGGAGTAATGATGGTGAGGATTTTCTGATTGATGCACGAGTTTTCGAGACAGCATGAGCTGGTGAAACACGTGAAGGAGATGATGGCAGTAACGCCGAGAGCATTGCATGCTGTTGAAGACCGAGCAGTGACAGTGATGATGATGTTGGAGATAGCATGGTTTGTCGGAAGAGAATAAATAAATAAAAAGAAAAGAGAACGTGAAGATGAGCTCGGGCGTGGTGCTGCCAAGGAAGGAGACGTTGGCATGATGCTCAGGTTGCTGACAGATGAAGAGCACGTTAGGTGGATACAAATTGTGAAGAAAAGAGAGTAATGGGCACTCGTGGGGGAAGAATAAGCAACTCGAGTGGGAGTAGAAGAATGATGGAAGGTGATGATGTTTCGTTGGATCAAGAGCTGTTTCGCTGGAGTGAGAAGCACGTGAAGCTTTTGATGTTTGAAAAGAAAACTGCGCGGTTAACGTGAAGGCATGGCAGACAACAAGCTCGATATTGGGAACCTGAAGAATGATAATGAAGTCGTGTGAGAAGATAACAAGAATGGGAAGCTGACAATAGCACGTGGAGGTGAAGGGACACAACGCGCGTGGGAGGAATTCAACAGCGTGGTGGGAGAAGAAAGAAGACAGCAGCGTGGGAAGAAATAGCTTGGGCGGTAAAGAGATATCCAGCTCATTATCATGCGCACAGGGAGGAACATGTCGGATGTTTTCTACCCTATAAATAGGCGAACTCTTCTCCAAAAAGAGGGGCGGGGAGGTCTGAAGATATTAGACACCATATTTTCTATCAGTTCAATTTATTTCCATTTTCATTATGTTCTAAAACTCTCTGCTAGAGTTTAGATGAATCTCTAACCTACTGGTATGTATTTATACTTTGTGTGTTGTTCTTGAATGTTCAAAATTGTTTAAGGTATTAATCCAAGTTTGTCAATATTTTGCTCTCACAATGTATGCCATGTATCCATTGTAGTTAGAATATCACTATGTTGATTATGCTGCAACTCATGCTGAAAAATATTATTTATCCTTAGATTAGTTGTGCTTTAACTAGACAGTTAATGCTTTGGAGAAATATTTTAGTTGTGATTAAGTTATCCATTGGAGAAACACCTTAGATACAAGGTAAACTTGAATGTGCTATAAGGACAAGACTAACATCATAAGTTAAAAGCATATTGTAGGTTAGTAGTGGATTTGAAAGCTCTAGTATCCATATTCTCAGTGTTTATATCTTGTGTTATTTTACTTCTATTTACTTTAATTATTTCAGTCACTTGAAAATCATCTCGTCGTATCGACAAAACAAACTCCTTTGGTTACTTTTATTTAAATCAGTTTAGTAATATTTTGAAATCACTTCTACCCCCACCAAGTCTCTGTGGGATCGACCTGTATTTTCCATGTCTATATTAGACGTTGTGCACTTGCGGTTTATACATAGTAGTAGGTATCTTTTCCGATCCTATTAAGTTGCGGCTTTACTTGACGAAGAAGAATGTCCCGACATATCATGGGGCTTAGCCTTCAACGATGCTAGTCAGTCCTCCTCCTGGATTGATGCCCACGTGGGGAGTGGGATGCAATGAACTTTGCCTGATCCATCCCGCAGAGTTTCTTTTTTGCTCAAACAATTCCACTCCACATATCGGTGCGTAAGGGGATAACGACGTAGGAATACAAATGACTTATTTATTCAGCACAGTCTTCATGAAGCCACGGCCTCCCTAGTATCATGTGGTAGTCTGGCTCTTTTTTTATGACTTCTAATTTTACCTTTGACTGGATAGGTCCTACAGATAAATTTAGATTGACATACCCGTACGTGTTGGTTTGGTTTCCTTCAAAGTCTGTCATCGTGGTAGGCTGCCGCACGATCTTTTTTGGGCGAAGCTTGGCTGTCCTGAGTGTCTTTAGGGTGATTACATTCGAAGATTCTCCTGTGTCGATGAGGGCCCTCTTGAATTTCGAATCCTTGATGCGTGCAGTAACGTGTAGGGCCCGGTTGTGACCTTCTTCCGTCATCATGTCTTCTTCAGTAAATGTAACGCTATTCACAGACATCTCTAGTGTTTTGGAGGCTTCTGGGCACAAAGGGGTTAACTGCACATTCAAGGCTATCTGGTTGATTGCGGCAAACATCTCCGCCCGCTGATTCTTTGAGAAGTGTAAAAGTTCGCACAAACTTTCCACTAGAAAATCGGCTTCTTGATCCACCGGTTTCTGGTTTATAGTGAAACTGTTGACTTGAGGAGGATCGTTGTGAGGATCAGTCCCCAGTGCAGAAATCTCCGTGAAAGGGGGACCGTTCATATGTTATGTCATCTTGATGAGGAGATCGAGTATGTAGTTTACTGTTTCTTTGATCAGGTCCATGTTCCTCGTGTGAATCTCTTGCACCCGTGCTAATTCGATCAATGTTGGGATTCTTCCGGTTACACTATTAGACACACCGTTGGGGGGGGGGGAGCCTCTTCGTTGGAGGAATTTCGACTGGAATTTGAAATTGTTCGGTGGGTCCTAAGACCAACCATTTTGAAATCAACCAATGAGATTGGGTATTGATGGAAATGACTTTACACCATTAGACACCCTCCCATTGTGGTCGCCAGTTGTTTATGGGTAAAAACTATTTCTGCTAGTTTTGGTAATTTTGGGTGTGCGGATGAGAAATGAATCTAAACCCTAAACAAATGCACCTAAACCAAGAAATGGCCGTTCCAGACTTACTTCGGTCACAAAGTGAAGGAGATGGGGTTGATCTTAGGCAGAGAAGCGAAGAAGGTGTTGAGATTGTGAAGGTGTTGGCTTTTATGACTTGTATCAGAATTGTGGTTTCTGGATACTGATGATAACACTTAGTTTTTCTGTGTTTTTGGAAAATAGGCAATGGACCTATTTATACAAGTCATAGAGCGCAAACCCTCATCTCGTAGGAAGTATAGGAAGTGGAGTGATGAAGTAGTGGGGTCGTGTGGGTGATTGCACGATCACGTATTAGCCCACTTATCCCATCATCACTAACCGTTCATGTCTTCCTGACACATTCTTGTGATGGCGCGTTGCACGCTGTAAACTGCCAGACCAATACCCCAGTAAGTATCCCCCAGTTTGTTACATGTTTGATGTCTCGGGTGTGGATCATGGGACCCACGGTAAGTAGCATACGGTGCTAGGTTAAATAACCAAGTTATTTTGGAAATCGATATTTATGAAATATCGTGTGTATTCTATGCATGTAATATATTGAATATACTCAGAATGGATGAAGCATCGCTGTTTTAAAGCTTAACGGAGTAGGTCGCGGATTAAGCGTCTTAAAACAGGTGCATGCCTAGCCATCTTCGAATGACCGTTTGGAGGTTGCGCAAGCAAGCCTTCCCTTGGACGATCACTCTATGTGGTAGAGTGGCATATGGTAATCACCACGACACCCTATTGGCCATTTAACTCCTAGCCTGGGTTTCCCAACCAAGCTGGTAGAGTTGGACGGACGAGATAATACATCCGCGACCATCGATTAGGGTTTTGAAGAGGTGCGCAAGCATCACTCTTCAGCTTGGTCGAAACCAAGCATGGGAAGTGTTTTAGGGAGGACCGACCAGGCATGCGTGTAGACGGCATGCTGGTGTCAACGTCCGTACCTCACTGTCCCATGGAGATGCGATCTAGGCCACTCAATTTTTATGGCAAAGATGAGTGGTCGTGAACGTTTTGCGGCAAAAATTGATTGTCGCAAAGGTTTCTTGAGGTCACGCGTTATGCCTCTTTTGGGCGTGCGTTTCGAGGCAACCGACCATGGTTGGCCTAGGTCGGTTGGTCACACATGTTGACGGGCCCACAGTGATCGTGTTGACATGCTCGAGGACTTTTAAGTCTACATCTACACCTTCCATCCAAGCTTGCAAATATGGACGCTCGTGATCGATTAGCGACATATGTAACATGCCGCAAACCCTAATTAGGGTTTTGGATCGATCGTGCGTGTGCAACTTCACCCGACCGACTTCGCATGTCATGCACCTCCCTTGGGGAGGCCGATCGTGTTGGCCCCACATTGGGTAGGCGGTGAACATGATGGTACCTATTTCACGGTCATGGGTTTGATCTAATCCATCCAAACATGCCGGTGAAGTTGGATGGTTGTGATCAAACTGCGACACATATGAAATTCCATGACCCTTTAAAGTCCGACCGGTCATGGGATAATCCACGCCGTCCAATTACGCCGGCGAAGTTGGAAGGCCGTGGATGATTTTGAGACCGATGTTGGCAGTCTTGCTCGTTCGATTTTTCTCCAAGCTGCTTCACGACCATCCTTCTTCAGGTTGGCGTTTGGTGGATGTTTGGAGGCGTGATACATGTTTGACCTATCAGGGCATAAACGGTCCCGCTGGTGGTCATCGTGGTGATAGCCTGCTCGTGCTAAGGATCGTCTAGGCTGATTAAATCATGCGGCCAACTTGCGTGGTCGTGATTGTTTCTGAGACTGATATGGACAGTCTAGATTCTCAACCGGGTTAGTATAACACACCGAGAGATATATGCTCAATCGGGCTAATATAACACCCCGAGGGATGTAGCCTACTTTGTGCATGCCTCACTATTGCCACTTGGAGATTCGTGTTACTCTATTGAGAGCAACACTCACTCATCATGCCGCACCAATAATGAGAGTCATGTTGATAACAACACAGGAAATACAAGGCTAGTCATGCATTATTAATAATGCTATGATTTCACAGAATATTGGGATTATTGCTACATGCACCGTTCTGGATGAATTTTGTGTATTTATCGAATTGCTTCAAATAAATAAAATGAGAGGATTTCTGTGCACATCGTTCGTCACATGGCCTTAGTCTCTGCAGGATTTAGGCATAAAAATTGGTTTTACAATTTTAGTTCTGAACTAAAATCCACCATCAACAAAGAGTTATCTCGGGATGGTTTGGAAGCTTAATATGGAATTTACGTGGAGGATTAGGGAGGATATCTTCTATGATTCGATTCCTTTGTATCTTCGGAAAGTTTTGAACAACTCACAGTGACCATTGACATGTAAAAGAGATAAAACAGGAAATAATCTCGTAACTTGACCGTGAAGAGCAAAAAGAGTATTAGAAAAGATATCGAAGATTTTAGAGAGTTTTAATCGGCTTGTGGGTATATAAAAAGGTGTTTTCGATCCCCAAAGGGGCCCCAAAGGGTGTATCTATAGTTGGGGGTGAAGATAGATCTAGAAAGAATCGTTGTAGAGAAGTTGCAGGCGAGTTCTTCACCAGCATAAGAAAAGGAGAAGAAGAAGAACATAGACCCATTATAACAGTCTGAGAGACAGTCTTATATTCAACAGCAGAATCCAAGTATCGTTTCCAACTGTTTTGGCAAAAGACTTATATCCACTGTCCTAGTGACTTAAGAAACCTATTTCAAATTGTCTTCTTTGTAACAATGACTTCTGTAACACCACTGCAACGTTGCAAACTCCTGTTTTATATTATTTCTTCAATAAAAACACCTATTAAGCCATGAGTTATTATTTTGAGCATGTTTTCACCATGAAGAGCTAAAACCCAACACTGGTACAATGGAGGAAGCCCTTTTTCATCACTGTGGTAATTCTAATTAATTCTTTATATGACTTTTTGCACAAAAATTGAATTGATTTATGATTTCTCTCGAATGGTTGTGATTTCAATTGATGGGTCATGCTTAGCTTAAGTGTTTTGATGTCCCATGCTTTAGATTTACAGTCATTACTTTCAGAATCTACCTTGTCAAAGAATTAGAGTCAATGAAGCTTTATTATATGAGCTATAACTGTGTATAATTGGTTTTTGAACGACATGAGTATGAAAATTGGTGAAATGATGAGTCTCAGTACTTCTTGATATTGTGACAATCTCTCGTATATTTTTTTTTTTATTGTTTTCTATTTTTAAGTCTGAAATCGAATCTCATCAAGTCCGAGTGAACGACAACTTTCTTACTACTATAAAAACAACATCAATTTTTGGCGCCGCCGACGCGGACTTGTATTTAGGTTTTAGATATATTTTTTAGATTTTTTGTTCTCTTTTGCGCCTTTGGTATTTTTTGATTCTTTTCAGATTTAGAGCCAAGCTATAAGGAAATAGAAAAGCGATATAAAAGGAAAGCAAAGCCGAAGAAGGAAAGAAAAGAGGAATCCAAAGAACCCCTAATTGGGGAATATAGGTAGAAGACAAAACCGGTGTCCCAATAGCATTTCTGGGTGAACCCTTATCCATTTTTTTTAATTCCTAATCTAGCCCTCACTAATCCTAATTAGTGATTAATTTCAATTAGTAAAAATGTTAAGTATTTTTTATAAGATTAAGTTAGTGTTTTTATTTGTTTTTGGGTGAGTGAGGTGAGAGTAGAAGGAGGGAAAAAAAATTTGGGAGGGAATTTTTTTGGTGAAAATGGAGGATGATTGTGAAGAGAGAATTACTGCTGCTGAATATTTAGCTCAACTACAATAAGGATCATATCCTCAATTTTTTGCTAATGACAACAACTCACAATTGCAAGTTTTTGTGGAACCAACACCCTTGAATGATGATTTTTACAAGCATGGAGAGTTTTTTGAAGAACCTACACAAGAAAGTAAACTTGGCCAGCATACAAGCATCCCCAACACATAGGTAAAGCTGCTGAGAGGTTAAAAATATGATTTTTTTCTTTGAACCCGCCATTTTTTCAGCTGAAAAACCTTTGTACCAGCATAGTATTTGTATGAATATAATGCCGGCAACCTCAAAACCGGCATAGTATTCATGTTTCGACCACGCCGGCACCAAATATCCCCCAATTTGAAGTCGAAACCGGCCTAGCGTTTAAAAAAAAATACTATGCCGGTACAAAAGTTACTTTGTACCTACCAAAGAATATTCTACGGAATATGATACCGGCATGGTTAAATTCAAAGGTTACTATGCCGGTACTGCATAAAAACATACAGGAAGCCGTGCCTTCCGTAGCTAAATACCAGCATTCGAGTATTAATTACATACAACGCCGGTACTGACTATCGGCGTTGAACCCTTGTTAAACGCAGTGCCGGCACCACCACCGGTATTGTGCAGTTATAACTTTACAAAGCCGGTACTTAAAAAAAATACAGGGAGTGTTTGTTAATTATATTTTATGTTGGAATAAGGTACCGACATGTAACCATAGATAACGTGCATGCCGTCATCTCCTATTCCGACAATAATTTCAAATAATATATATATGCCGGAAAAGGTTTGGAATTTGGTCTTCAATTTTGTTTTAGTTCGACCCTGCCGGGACATAGGTCGATTATGCCAGAACACGGTTTCGGCATTGATTATAATTTCTGTTGGAACTAACTTTCATTCGATCCTTAGGTGGTGACATATATTGATCCAAAAAATGCAAAGCCGCTTGGTCGGGATACGTCGGAATACTATAAAATTCCTCCGGTAAGTTACCAAAGAATACTTTTTACCTAGTATCTTGACCTTACTAATGGACTGCTTGTAATGAACCTTCTAATCTCCATTTGTTGTCCTTGTGTAGGGAATAAAAGATCTAAAGCAAGCGATCGCTTGGGATAAAGAGACGACTCTTAAAAACATGTGTGTGTTGGTGAGGAATACCCAAGGTTCAGAGACTCGTTTTGAGATGGTTTGTGAGAGAAGTGGGCAATACAAGGAGAAGAATAGCCACAAGAGAAAGGGTT
The DNA here is from genome assembly GCA_023529315.1 of Papaver bracteatum. NCBI lineage: Eukaryota > Viridiplantae > Streptophyta > Magnoliopsida > Ranunculales > Papaveraceae > Papaver > Papaver bracteatum. The sequence continues at coordinate 1,936,478 of JAJJWX010002698.1, forward strand.
ATGTATATCCAAAGAAGACTAATATTGTATACAAGACTCGCACGAGGAAGGATAATTGCCCCTTTAATCTTGTATTCCATCTAATGACATGAACAAGGAATGAGATTGTGTGGTTTGGTTCGGTTGTCATAACCACCGGGATCCGAAATATTTTGTTGGTCACTCCCTAGTTGCAAAGCTAAAACCTCATGAATTCGAGGATGTAAAGAGATTGAGAAAATCATTTATCAAACCGAGACAAATTCTCAGAGGATTCAAGGAAAAGGATAAGACTAACGTGTCTTCTGCAAGTATAATTTATAGCGCACAAGCAACTATTAGAAGGGTGGAATGGGATGGGAGGACCGTTATGCAAGAATTTGATAAGATAGTTTGGGATCACAACTACACGCATATCATTAAAAGAGGGCCGGACAAGAAGCCTCTTCAAATATTCATTTCGCATCCTTTTCTTTCACAATTGGCGAATACATGTTGTGGTGTTCTTTTGATGGATTACACCTACAATACAAACAAATATAATATGTTGTTGTTCAACATCGTGGGGAAAACATCGGACAAGGTAACATTCACATTGGCTTGGTGTTTAATGGAAAATGAGAGGGACTATAATTATCATTGGGCATTACGACAATTGAAATTATTCTTCCTGGAAGATAAACTTCTGAGGGTTATCATAACCGATCAAGATGACGCCTTAATGAATGAAATATCTGACGTATTCTGGGGCGCACAAAATTTCATATGTACATTTCATATACGTCAAAATGTTATAAAAACTTGTCATGCCTTGTTTGAACCCACCAAGGCGGATATTAAGAAGAGAATGATTGTTCAACTATCGGAAGATATTTGCAAGAACAAACTATCCCCCGAAGAAGTAGAGGATGAGAGAGGCAAGATAAAAGAGCGAGTGGACAAAGAACATGCAGAAAATTATAAAAAGTGGTTGGAATTTCTAAGAGATTGGGAGAAAGTTTATTGGTCTCTCAGCGAGGATATGTACGAAAAGAGGTTGGACAAGTTTATTTCCGATTGGAACGAGGTTTATCCGACTGTCGTCTGGTATTGTCGGACTCAATGGTTGGATAAGTTCAAGGAAAAATTTATGTGTGCATGGAAAAACCGGTATAGACACTACAAGAATGAAGCAACCAGGAGATTTAAATATCTCATCCATTCCGACCAAGGAAACGTGGTTACGGTCACCGAGACAATGGAGCAATACTTTAAGAGTGATATTGATAGGATCAAGGCGGATTTTGAGAAAAGCTCAATGGAAAGGTTGACTCAATTTCTTCAATATGGAAAGTTTCTCCAAGGAATAGAATTCAATGTCTCTCATTGGGCAATAAATCATATGATGAGACAAATGGAATATGAGAGAAACTATGGAAAAACGGGTGATGTGTGTATTTGTCCCGACATGTCTTCATTGGGTATTCCGTGTCGTCATATGCTTGTGAAGTATGAAGAAGTGATACCTCTTGAGGTTATTGATCCATTTTGGAAGCATCTATCTTTCTACCTCCACCCCCTCACCCCCCCCCCCACCCCACACACACACGGAAGATCCCGGACAATCACCATGGGATACGAACGAAGGAAATGAATTCTTTGAAGCTTACTCACGTGGCACCTCGGTTAGCCGGCAAGTATTGTTGAGCCAACTAAGGCTAATTACATGTCCATGGATAACACAAAGTGAAGAGACAATAATTGGAGATCCTCCTGGTAGACCACAAACTAAAACATCAAGGAGAAAACAGAGAAAATAATTGAAAGCAATGACTAAACGTGAAGAAGAACTCACGGCAAGTAAGAAACAAGATTTAACCGGATGTGAGATTTCGGAAGCAAGGTTCGCGGAAGAGCCGGTTTCCAAAAATAGGGGTAGGCCAAGAAAGGAACCGCAATCAAGTAAACAACAAACGACGGGTTCCGTATCCACACCAAAAGCCGATGTAGCGGATGTTCCAAAGAATAGGGGTAAGCCTCCAAAGGTACCAACATTGAGCTACCAAGAACAAAAAGGTGAGCATTCTGAAGCCACACCCATAGTTGATGTAGTGGAGGTTCCAAAGAAAAAGGGTAGGCCAGCAAAGGTACCAACATTGAGCTACCAAGAACAACAAGGTGGGCATTCCGAAGCCACACCCAAAGTCGATGTAGCTGAGGTTCCAAAGAAAAGGGGTAGGCCGCGAAATATACCAACATTGAGCTACTAAGAACAACAAGGTGAGCATTCCGAGGCCACACCCATAGTTGATGTAGCGGAGGTTCCAAGGAAAAGGGGTAGGCCACGAAATGTACCAACATTGAGCTACCAAGAACAACAAGTTGAGCATTCCGAGGCCACACCCATAGTCGATGTAGCGGAGGTTCCAAGGAAAAGGGGTAGGCCGGCAAAGGTACCAACATTGAGCTACCAAGCACAACAAGGCGACGAGGCGGCGGTGCCAAACAAAAATGGAAGGCCAAGTAAGGTACCTACATCAAGTCAACAACATGAAAAGGTAAGTGATAGAAAAGGTAAGGGACCCATATCTAGTCAACAACAACACGAGGGTGAGAACTATGTGCCTTCCGTAGAAGTTGATATTTTTTCGGTTCAAAAGCGATGGGGTAGGCCAAGGAAGTACAGACTCCCATCACATACTGAAGACATTGGAAGTGTAGAGATTGGAGAGGATAGATTGGATATAATTAAGCACCAAAAGGGTAATATGAAGATGTATAAGGATATTAAAACAGGTAGGACCATTAGAAATTTTCATACGAAGATACAGTCTTATATAGACCAACTTCCTGAGGTTATTCGCGAGTATATTATATATATGGATGATGTCGATGGAGATGGAAATTGCGGGTATCATGCCGTAACCGAACAATTAGGAATCTTTAAGACGGCGGTTAGTAGAGGTATGACACCATGCCGATATGCGAGAAAGAGGATGGACGACCAACTTATGAATAAGAAGATCTTTTATGAACAATTGGTTGGTAATGAAGAAAGGTTTGATGATATGTACGCTCAAGTGTTAGGTCCTGAGCAGGAGATGAAGTTCCTTCCTTCTCAATATTGGATGAGAATGTCGCTTTGTGGGCATCTAGTGGCGGATACGTTTAATTGTGTTGTTCATTATTTTACCCCCACCGTAGAAGTAACATTTACACCAAAGTGGCAAAAATGCGAAGGATCCCTTAAGAAGAGAAGAGTTGTTTTGGCGTTCGTGAACGGTAATCATTTTATTATTCTAAAACTTAAGGAAAACTGTCCATTACCACATATTTGTGGGATAATGAAAAACAAGGATCTGGATCCCAATATCTAGAAGGGATGGATGGTATTGTATGAGGATAATCACCAATTTCGGGATGCGTTGGATTTATAAAAAAAACCTCTCCAAGAGGAGAAGATGCAACTTCATACATGTGGAAGCGATGATGAGTAATTTGGATATATGTGGTTCACTAATACGCAAAATTTAGTTTTATGGAAGTGTGAATTGTAAACATTAAACCATATTTTGATGCCTCTGTCGGCATACTAATGTTTCATCATCACCACGCTGGAGGATCTGTGTCGGCATAGATTATAACTGTTACAAAGGTGTCGGTAATTCATAAAAAAACATCCAGTTAAATGAGTCAATATGCCGGCATTGAATGTTAAACTAAACACAATGTCGGTAGTCTGACAACAAAATTTACACCTGAAAATTACTTACTACCGGCACTGTATGAGAAAAACCTTTCCTACCGAAATTCTGTTTACTTTTTGGTCTTTGAAAAAAATTAGAGTGTAGGCACTAAATTTCCCTGCTACGCAATGCCGGTATCTAACTTACACTTTACAATTTCATGTGATTTTGGCCCATTCAATGAACATTCATACTCAGTAAAAGGGTTAATTTGACACTGTGTTGTCAACATTGTAGATATCTGATATGCAAAGACTTATGAAAGAAACGTAATAAGAAAGAATTCTAAACAACTCATTCGATTAATAATTCTGGTATGTTTTGTTTCATGGCTTTGCTCGTGTGCATAAAATCTTAACATCACTTTTGTTCTGTGTATACTATCTTCACGTCTAGAGCTGGAAAACGGGTGGGCCAGGGCTGTCTTGTGACCAACCCGCGGGTTACAGTGTAAAATGGGCCCAAGCTTGCGGGTTGATTTTCTTCACGGGTTGTCATTTCTTCAACCCGCGCCCGTAGCGGGTAAAGCTTGCGGGTTAGCCCGGCTTGTTTAATTAAAAATAAAATTAACAATTAATACATTACTTTCTTTAAATTAATTAACTTAATTTATGACAAATTTACAAAATAACACACATAGAGGTTAAAATTACAACTATCAAACACACAGAAGTTGGCTCTGGCAGTTGATGCTTCTGCTGGTACTTTAGGCTGAGGCAGTGAGGCTCATATGCCACCTTAAAAGAGATAATGTAGGATCCTCGGCTTGACTAGGCCCAGCTCTTCTAATCCTTTCTGAGCTGCTCAATCTTATTGAATCCTCTTTATTCATCCACGGTCGCATTCACACTAAAGACAAGGCGATGGGGACGGACACACAACTAAACTTGGACTCCAAAGTCGTGTTTCTCGCAGAGTCTGCTGCTGCATTCTTTAATCATCATAACCAGAAAGTGTAACCATCATAAAACCATCACTCATGCATTGTTTCCATTTAATGCAGGAGCAAGAGAATATATTACAAGAGAAATGAGATTACATAAACTAAAACACCATTAAACAATTTAAACAAATCAATACCTTTTCCAGCAAATCTATATTCCTTTAAATACTCAAACTAAAACACCATTTCAAACTAAACCCCCAAATTTAATCGTTGTTGTTAAAAGAATTGAAGAAATTGGCTTGAATCTAAATCCCAAAATACCACATATGCCCTTTCGGTTCACAACTTCTTCATCTTCTTTTTACTTAATTAACTTCAATAACACCATTACTAACACCAACTGAATCTTTCCCCTTAACTCTCTCTCGTTATCATCCCTAATTTTACCAGCCGAATAACGTAGTTACGCAGAAGAAAAGGAGGAGGCAAGGAGCAGAAGAAAAAAAAAAGAAGGAAAGAGAATGACGTCTCTTCTTAGGGTTAACATTTTATACCTTAAACGTATGGATAGGATTAACCCTAGATAATCTGATGGTTAGGACTAAATAATATAAAGTATTGATTAGATATTATATACGGGTTGACCCGCGGGTTTTACAGTCCGGGACGGGTTAACCCGTTTTCCTACAAGTCACCATTTATCCAACCCTAACCCGGCTTGTTTAGAACCAAGACAATCCGGGACGGGTTTTTCACGGGCCGGGCCAACCCACGAGTTTTCGGCTTGTTTTCCAGCTCTATTCACGTCACTTTGGTTCTTAAGTCATAGTCTTGGTTAGACTTGATTTCCAAGAATCATAATAAATCTAATAACAAAACTAGATTGTATAAAAGAACTAACTCCAAAGTTAAGATATTCCAAACCGATAACAAGTTAAACATAAACCCATTGTTCAAGACAGACAAACTAACATAAACAAATACTAGCTTGTTCAAGACCAAACTAAGAGACATAAACATAAACAAACATAAACCAACACTATATTGTTCAAGACCAAACTAAGAGACATGAACATAAACAAACATAAACCAACACTAAATTGTTCAAGAAACACAAGATCACTCGGTCCTTGGCTTCTTGTGTACCCTCTTCTTCTTTTCGTCCCATAATTATTTTGCCTTCGGATCTTCAATTTTGTCTATCTTCCGCACGACCTTGTCCAATTCTCTCTGGCTTAACCCCTATCATTTCCTGTTCTTTTTCTTAAAGAACTTTGCCAAATTTCCTATCTGCTGACGTTGTTGTCATATTTTTAAACATGTTCTTAGTATGTAGACCTATATAAGTTTATAAACGTAGAATAAAATAATAGGAAATGAGAGGTACGTACTAACAACGTAAGGATCTTATTTAGTCCGGGTACAGTAAGTTCCGCCTCAGTTGTGGATGGATGTGCTTCTTGTGGAGGAACTTCTACGTTATCTGGGCGCATAATATAAGGATGCGAGTACTTCCAATGAGATATGAGAAAAGTTGGTTCTGTCTCATAACCATTTACCGCCAATTCCCAACCAACCCTATCAAAAACAAGCCCCCGTTCTACCCTTTCACTCCAATGTGCAAGAATTGGACTTGGGTCATAAACTACCATAGTATTGTTCTCATTTGCTCGGCATTGAGTAAAGTCATGAGAGAATTTCTGATAAGATGTATCCGTAAGATCTTTCTGCTTGTACCCAAGCTGGCGTATAACACGTCGGGGGTTGTGCATAACAAATCCTTTTGAATGAAATAACGGTTCGTTATAAAATGAAATATTATCACGCCTTTCAAAGTGAACTCCTCTGGCATTCCCATATGGGTCAAACACAACATCTTGGACAGTCATGGAATCCAAAGCCAATCTCATTGCGAATAACAGTTTCCTGTTATTGGGCTTCGGGTGAGCGTTGAATACATATTTTTGAGCTAGATACAGATGCTCTTCATAATAAGGAAAAGTCCTCAATCTTTTATACCCTTTGAAAATAGTTGGGAAGTGTTCATAATCCCACACCTATGCCAATGAAATGTATAAGAAAAAAAACCTTACCACAACATAATTGGAAACTAACCAAATTAATAACAATGATGAAGTTCCAAAATAACTAGTTCACTATACCTGAATTAAAGTGAGAGAACCATTAATTGAAGTGCATTGGCTTAGAACCTCTACGCATTTCTGCCAAAAAGTGTGCCAAGAAAGCAGTGCCCCATGAATACTCACAGACACTATTTAAGGGATCCAAGTATTGAAGCAGACTCAGATGAGACCTGTTACCATTAGATTCAGGGAATATAATGGAGGCCAATACGTGCAATAGATAAGAAACGGTGGTTTGGTGAACTTGTTTTGGATTCAATTCCTTGTCCTTCGTTTCCCTAAACAATCCATGGAGAGTGACGAATGTGTCAGTCTTTGTTTTGAACGGGATATCTTGTACACATTTGCCAAAGTCGTATCCTTGTCCCACCTTAACAACTTTTTAGTCAGCTCAAAGATCTTGTCCCATCCTAGTTCCTGAGACTCATCTCCTATCTTAATGGCTTTCCCCTGAGCCTCTAGACCTATTATCCGTTGGACATCTTCAGGGGTAATGGTTATCTCTCCAAAAAGAAAATGCATGGTATCAGTTTCACCAAAATACCTCTCCAAAAAGTAGTTCACCATGACGGGATCAATGGCTGTATAACCCATACACGGGATACAACCCAGACGTTGTGACAATTGTTCCAACTTCGGGACACTCTGACTCCATAGGCCATGCTTCACTTGATTGATAGTGGCTAACACAGAAGGCTTTTTTGTGGTCCTATAAAAACACAAAATAAATAAATTAAATTCACTTGATCACAGATAAATAATATATTACCAAGATGCAAAGGTCTTACATAAGTCTGAAAGATCCAACGATCCCAAGAGTGCTTATAGGAAAATAATAGTTGGGGGTTTATCGTTTGACCCCACTGTTTTCCATCAACATGGTCTGGAATCATGTCATATGTTGTAGGAAGGTGGTCTGGCGGTCCCTTTTCCTGTTTGTTAGGGGTTTGAACTCCGACATCAGGTTCTTCTAAGCCAGATGCTTGTGAGGATGACCCACCTACTCTGCCTGGTTCAGGAAATTTTTTCCACTCATCATTGTTATCATCACTGCTAGTTGTTTCCCCCGTATGCTCCCGAATGACCACCTTAGCATGATCAAGATCAGAACGACTACGTCGAGCCCTAGAAGACTTGGGTTTTCCCTCTTCAACGGCTTTTCCCTTTCCTTTCTTCGTTTTTGATACTCTACCCCTACGCCCCAATATGTCAACCGAGTTATATACAAAAATCCGGCATGAATTGTTAATATATATAGCTGTCGGCAGTTGTGCCGGCGTAGAAAATAAATATACGATAATGTCGGTTTTCTAAAATTTCAAAGAAAAATTTAACAAATTAGGGGAACCGATACCGACATGAATACTAAAAAAATCGACACTGCCGGCGGCAGTTCCGGATTTGTAAATTAAATAAATGTAACACCAGTATTAGAGGCATTTTGTACAGAAGTATTAACAGAAGAATCAAATAAAGACGGCATGGCATTGATCAAACATACAAAGCCGGTACCTCTATACCGGTATAGTATGTAATAGATATTCATCTGCCGTCAGATACATGAAAAAAAATAGGGTTACAAGACATACAATCCGACATGGTTTTCTGCTTGAATTCTACCCCCAAACAAACAGGTTACTTAATTTCAATTGACTAACTTGCAATTTCAAAATTTCCTTTTAGAGTAGTGGAAGTACCAAACAAAGAAGTTTCAATATGTGTTTTCTAGTATTGGACAAACCATTAACATACTTCAATTCAATATATACAACACTCACTGCATCATATTTGTTACTGCCGCCTCACCAACAGACTCTTCAGCCACTTCTTGCGCTTTTGATTTCGATTTACCACCATCATCACACGATTCTTCTGGATTGGTTTTTTCACGAGGTTTGCGACGACCCATTGTCTTTGGTATAAAAGATGAAACCCACAGTGGGATAGAAATAAATAGATATTGAATAGTTTCCTTTCTCTAACCGCCACTTAAATAGAATTAAGGATTTTGTAACCAACACATAAATGGTATCAAGGAATTTGTAACTGTCAAATAAGTGGGATAAAGGAGTTTGTAACCGTCCCATTAGCGGAGTTAAGTTGTTTGTAACTGCCCCATAACTTAGAGTTTGTAACTATTATATTTCCGGCATTGAATGATGGCACAATATTGTGCCAGCATTCTGTGGCTTTATTGTACCGGCATTAAACTTTGATTATAATAAACGCCGGTAGCTGTAACGGTATTGTTCCAGGGAGACTATTAAAAGCCGGCATTATGACCTTGAGTTTATATATAGTCCAAAGGTTTAAGCAAACAAATTTACCCAAACTGGCCTTCATATAAGAGTAGTAGAAAATTAACATTAAACACTTGAACAAGAACCACTTAGAATAAAACATCTGAAGCTAATTGCAACCAACATCATTTATCAGAACGAGATTCCATAAACAAAGCGGCTTCGAAAGGCCTGAAAGGCTCTTTTCTCCACTCCAAATATGCAGTCTGAGATTGAACCTGTTCCCTCTGTATCTTTCGAGAAACTCATTGTATTTGCGATATAATTTTATGAGGGTAATTGTTCGATTCCTAAAAAACACATTCCCGTAATCCATTTTGCTTTTCTTGCACTTACCATCCACCAAGTTCGGCATATAAGGACCATCCTCAACAAGACCCCAAAAAAGGTTTTAAGGGGGGTGATCTTCCGGGAGATCTGATACTATGTATTAATTTTTAATCCATTGGGTTTCTTCCTCAACGTCCGCTTCTATCTTTACTTGTTTTACACATTCGTATATTTCCTTTATTTCTTTGCGATATTTTGCTTCTTGTGCTGCCTCTTCTTTTTTTCTTTTCCTTTTAAGTATCTCTTCTCCCATGGTGGAAATTGACTTGGTGGTGCTTTCCTTTCTTCTAAGTTTTTCTTGTATAATGACAATTGAGTTAGTGGTGGATGATGATTGATTTCCTATCGGAGTCAATAGTTTGCTCTTCTTAAGTTTTTCTTTTTCCATGTCAATGATGAAATCGTTAGTTGATGATGGATTTGCCATTAGAGATTTGTGTTGGAGCGCACTCATTTGGTTTATTTTTTTTTAGGTATCAAGTGCAATGGGAGTATCAATTCCTTTAAAAAGATGAGGACACAACGGCAATTTTCCACTTTATTGTACTGGCATTGTCAGTAAGCTACTTTCCATGCCGGCGCAAAAGGTTTATGGTTTATGGTTCAAAAAAATAGTCGTTGGGCATTGAATGTTAATTCCAGGCACTCAACTATGGTAAAACATGGCCCCGGCACCGGATCCCGACATTGAAATATGGTAATATATACTGCCGACACTAAGTACCGGCTTTGATATGTACTAGGGTTCAATGTCAGAATAACGTTTATTGAAAACAAAAACAATAAAAAATTAGACACTCTACGCCAGCATAGATACACCATTGAAATATGTTAGCATATTATACCGCAAGCGTAATTTATTTCGAATGTAATCTGTAGTTGTAGGTTTTCCTACAACACACCCCTTATCATATCTTGATATTAATTTCTAGATCTACATATAAAATTGGTAGTAAAATTACTAAAATTATAAAAGGACACCAAGATTTTTTACATGGTTCGATCTATTTGATCTACATCCATGATTCTTCACTATGATTGTTAAAATTTACATTTAATTTATATTGATAATCTCCATTCATGGAGTTCTAAATCTGGTTTTGGGGAAGAAGATGATAAAGAAAAATACATTCTCTCTCTAAAAATCTCTCTGCAAAATCTCTCTCTCTCTCTCCTAAAATTGTGTCATCCCCCATCTCTTTTCTCTCTTGATCTTGCTCTTCTCTTTATATAGGTATCTCATAGTGGGTGACAGCTCACATTCAACTCATCTTTCCCATTTTTTAGGATTTCTGTTATGCTCCTTGCAGGCTCTGCTATGATCCTCGCGAGATCTGCTATCGTGCTCGCGAGACTCTTCTATACCCATAAAATCTTCATTTCCTGCCTTGCTCTCGCGAGCTCCCGCCTTGTGCTCGCGAGCATTCTCTCTAACTACAAAATCGTCATATCTTTCTCATGTTTTATGCTGTCGTTGTCTATTACGTCATTCTTTGAATTATTCTCTGACACTCGCAAAGTGTTGTTGAAGAGTTTTCGGTGACGCTCGTAGAAGTGTCGTTAATCTCTCGTGAATAGTGTCGTGAATAGTGCTTCGGTGAATAGTGCTGCGAGATTGTAGATAATCCTCTTGAGAAACTCTGAATAATACTTCTGTGAAATTCTGAATAGTATTTCTGAGAGATTCTAAATAGTACTTGCTATCTCTCTTGCGATGAACAAATATTTCCTGCATTCTTAAAAGAAAATAGTTAATGTTTGAGATTATTCTATTGGTCTTATTTTGCCTTCCTAGTTAAAGGTCTTATTTTGCCAATTTTTCTTTTGTATCTGCGACAAAATCGCAGGATATCTTCACATTTGCATGTAAAAACCCATTGATCTTGCCTTATCCGCATTTTGTCAATTTCTCTGCGACAATATGACAAGACTAAGCTCCCTTGCGAGAACAAAGCCTTATGACATTGCCGTCTTGCAATGAAATCGCAGGACGTCTTTACATTTTCATGTAAAAACCCATTGATATCATCTTAACTTTTTCTCTTATGGCTTGTTGCCTCTGTATAATTTTTTTCAAGCGACAATATGACAGGCCTAAATGTTCTTGCGATCATAAAGCCCTATGACATTGCCGTCTTTAGACACTTATCATCTCCCTAATGGAGGGTGTCGCCCTTATCTTCCCCCTGGTTTCCCCTTCAAGAAGGGCATATCGTCCATACAAGACTAGCTCCTCCCATCCGGATTTACCAACAACCAGTTGTTTTCGCAGCCTCTTGTCCTTTATGCCTATATGGCTTATAGTTACAAGAATGCACCCTAAGTGGGGTTTTCTTCGGGCCAAGTGCATCGTAGCCAAGACTTACCAAGAATGGCCAGGGTAGTTTCGTCCGTCCCGGGCACTCTTGGCTCAACCATGTACCTCGGTGCCTTGGTCATACTCTGCACTTCTTAGAAGAGACCCTCGGTCGTCCAACCAGGGTATAACCTTATATAGTTGGAAATCCAAGATACCTCTCCTGGATAGGTTTTCTTTAACCCCAACATCTTCATGACTCAGGTTCCAGCAGCGGTATAACCTTATCCCTGAGTCACGCAAAGAGATACCCCCTTATATGACGCACTATTAGGTCTTACATTTGCCTCTTGCGAAATTTTATCCGCGAACTAGGGTGTACGCTATAAAGGTTCGTCCCGTTCTTATGTATCTATGAAATTATATTCGCGTTTCTCGCGATAGCTTCATGTTTCTTTATTCTTTCATTTCTGTCAATTCTTTCATTTCTATCATTTCTTATTTCATTCTCATAACATCATATTTGAGATAAATATTCTTTAAAATCTTTTGAAATCTTAGAAATATTCTTTGAAATCTTGCGATTGTATCGCATTTGTTAAATCAAAAATATATTTCTGTAAAAGAAATATTCTAGAGAAATCTTTGAAATCTTGCGATTGTATCGTGTTTTTAAATCAAAAAACTTTTGAATAAAAATTTTTCTAGAGAAATATATAAATTGAATGTTCTCGGTTTTTTGTAATTTTGAAGTCTTTGTAATCTTGCGAGGGTATCGCTTTTTTGGAAATTAAATCAAAAAAATTTGAAATCTTAGAAGTCTTTGCGATAATTTCATTTTCTGTAATCTTTGAAACCTTCAAAAAATTTAGAGATCTTTAAATTTTTGCGATAATTTTTGGTAAGTCAAATAAAAAATCTTCGAAATCTTAGAAATGTTCTTTGAAATATTGCGATAGTATCGCTTTTTGTAAAATAAATCAAAAATCTTTGAAATGTTGTGAAATCTTAGAAATTTTTGCGATAATTTCGCTTTTTGAAATTTTTTGAGACCCATAAATTTTTTGCGATGATTTCACCTTTTGTAATCTTTTAAAATCTTTGAAATCTTGCGATTGTGTCATTTTTGTAATTTAAATCAAAAATATTTACTTGCGGTAAGTAAAATGTTCTAGGAAAGGGTACTTAGCTCTTATGTGAGTTGTTTGAACGTCTCGCAGCAAAAAGAAGAGTGAGAGATGAGACTTGAACCCTTGACCTGCCTCTTGCATTTTCTCTCAACAAACCAACTGTGCTAGCCCTCTCTTGCGAATTAATCAAATATCTTGCGATGTAATCAAAGTTTAACTGTTCGAGAGACAATTATGTAGAAATTTCGCATATTAAAAATAAACTTGCGAGAAGCAAGAATTGATCCTGTGATCTGCTGCGTGCATTCATGCCTCCCAACCAACTGTGTTTGTTCTCTTTCTTGCGAAATTTATCTGCGAAATTATCAAGGATTTCGCGAAAAAATATGCATGTGTTGGGACTTGAACTCGCGACCATGAACTCATTAATCTTCGCAGATCACCAACTATGCTACCTCTTGCTTGCGAAATAATGAAACAATGCTGAGAGATTATCTATTTTTTTACCCTCTGTAAAAAGAAGAAAATTATGCTTGCAGGCAAATTCGAACCTGTGACTACAATCTCCCATACTGTTCTCTGGACCATCTGTTCAAGAACCTCTTTGCGAGATTATCGCAGAACTTTTTTCCTTATTCTTTTACTCACCAATAAAAATGAGAAGAAAATGAAAAATATGAATCTCTGCGAATTCGAACCCGTGACCTCTTGTTTGTTCTTTGAACCTTGAACCAGTTGTTCTATTATTTCTTTGCGATATCTTCGCATAACACTTATCACTTGTTCTTTTATTTGTCCTTAGTATTTCATCAAAAATATGCGAAAATATCGCAGTTAGGAAGAACAGATCCCGCGACCTTAAACTTGTACGCTTCTGGTTTGACCAACTGTATTGTCTTCAACTTATGAAAGAGTGGCGAGATTCACATGACTTATTCTTTTTAGTTGTCCTTTGTATAAGCTTTCTCCTTGTCCCTTTCTATTTTCTTTTCTAGTCATGCAATTTTATCTTTCTTTCTTGCGAGAGTTCATTTCCTGCGAGCAATCACCATGAGTAATGCAAGTTTTGTATCAACTTCATAAAATTGAAAACAAGGATAATCATCAAAAAAAAATTTAAAAATCAGATAACCTAAAAAGAACGAAATTTTTTGATGCTCTGAAATTCGAGAAATTCACACAATCTATAAAAAAATTGAAATTCGCACGGCCAAAAAAATTTCATACGTTTTCTGTAAAAAAAAAATTTATTATTATTATTATTTTTTTTAAACGATCATATAGGTTTGGAAAATTAAATTTGGATGATGAAAATCTTTGAACAAAACTTGTTTTGATGTAAGATTATAATTGAGAATCAAATTTCAATGAAAAATAAAGCTTATGACTTATGTTTGTTTCGTGAAGAGCAAAACTTAATAATCAAATTAATTTTTCCCAAAATTCTGGATATAAACAATCACGCATAAAACAAGATAGATTAGTAAGGTATTTGTCCTTTTTAAACTCATAGTTGATGTAGACTCTGTTGATGTAGAAATTCATCCTTTTGAAGTAGCTTTGCATCTTCGTCTTTTTCTTTAACTTTCTTTCACTGTGTTGTTGGTGTTTGCTTGAAGACACAATTTCTTCATTGAAATTTCCACTTTTCCTCTCAAAACTTTTAGATCCCACGAATTCTAACTCTCCCGGTAGCTAATTTCTTTGAACTTCTTCAATCTATCAAATAGCAGGTAGTGTTTCTAGCGCCAAAATGTAGTTGCAGGTTTTCCTACAACACACCCCTTATCATATCTTGATATTAATTTATAGATCTACATATAAAATTGGTAGTAAAATTGCTAAAATTATAAAAGGACACCAAGATTTTTTACATGGTTCGATCTACATCCATGATTCTTCACTATGATTTTTAAAATTTACATTTAATTTACATTGATAATCTCCATTAATGGAGTTCTAAATCTGGTTTTGGGGAAGAAGATGATAAAGAAAAATACATTCTCTCTCTAAAAATCTCTCTGCAAAATATCTCTCTCTCTCTCTCCTAAAATTGTGTCCTCCCCCCTCTCTTTCTCTCTTGCTCTTGCTCTTTATATAGGTATCTCATAGTGGGTGACAGCTCACATTCAACTCATCTTTCCCATTTTTTAGGATTTCTGCTATGCTCCTTGCAGGCTCTGCTATGCTCCTCGCGAGATATGCTATCGTGGTCGCGAGATATGCTATCATGCTCGCGAGACTCTTCTATACCCACAAAATCTTCATTTCCTGCTTTGCTCTCGCGAGCTCCCGCCTTGTGCTCGCGAGCATTCTCTCTAACTACAAAATCTTCATATCTTTCTCATGTTTTATGTTGTCATTGTCTATTACGTCATTCTTTGAATTATTCTCTGACACTCGCAAAGTGTTATTGAAGAGCTTTCGGTGACGCTCGCAGAAGTGTCGTTAATCTCTCGTGAATATAATTATGGCGATATTCTGGTCCTACATAATCCTTTTCGACGGAACAACGAATGCACTTAGCATGTGCATCAAGCCTTTGAACCCCTAGGTGACCCTAGTGGAAGAGTATAGTCTCGTGAGGGTTTACATAGAGATCTACCCACAAAACCTACACTAAAACTTCTAAAGCCATCAATCTTCGTTCGATGACGATGCACCCTCCATCATCTCATGCGCATACTCCGGGATTTTGTCTTCCATGAATTTATAACTTGCATCGAATGCGAATACTACCCCCTTTTCCTCTAAGTAGCGCGCTTTGACGACTTCATGCTATAAAAACATAACACAAACTTACTTACTTAGTGGTGTTTAGTACGAAGATCAAACTTATGTATAATAAACCACAAAAATACTTACAAATTGTTCAATGGACAAGTTAAAGTTGGTAGCATTGAAAATCGGTTTTTGGATAGCTAAATAAACAAGTATTGCATTTTCAATGACTTGGTGCCTATTATGAATTTGTTCAACACTTATTCCTTTAGGATTCCCAAACTCTTGCCTATATTTGTTGAATACTTTACTCCAAAAGGTTACGGAATCCACCCTTACGGGGGACTGCCTTCTAACTCGAGTTTCCGCGTACCAAGCTTTCGTGATTGCCAAATCTTCATTTGAATCAAATGATGCCATTGCTTTGTATGTAGAGGAATTGGGATAGCTAGAAAGAGTATATAATGATATTAACTTTGGATAGTATATGGAATCATATGTGTGTTGTTTTGTAGGGAGAACTTGTATATTTATAGAATGGTTCCCAAATCTGGTCGTTATTGTACTAAATCAATGAAGTTGTACTTGTAAAAATTTGAATTTTAAACTAATCTGAATTGTAATAAGGATTACATTATGATGGAACCAAGTGTCGGCGTTGGGTCACCTATATAAAGAATGCTGTAATTCTGTTTATTGTACACCGAAACCATAAATTTTTTACACTGCATACCGGCATAGACATGTGCAAAACAAAGACGCTGGAATTACTACCGGCGTGTAATTATGTAAAGAGCGTGTTCCGGAAAAATAATTTATTTTAGATGTAATCCTTGTCGATGGAACAACTAATGCACTTAGCACGTGCATCAATTCTTTAAACCAGTTGGTGACCCAAGTGGACGAGTTATAGTCTCGTGAGGGTTTACATATAGATCTACCCACAAAACCTTACCAAAAGCTACGATAAAAACCTAACCAAAATGCAATAAACCTATCAACCTTGTTAAGAAGAATCCGTCTCCTATTCACCCAGCTGGTGGTACTCCGTGACTTTGGTTACCATGTGGTCCACGGTTTCGTCAAACATGAATACTTCCCCCTTTTTCTGTAAGTAACGCGCTTTCACGGCTACATGCTACAAAAATAAGACACAAACTTAGTTTGTTACATAAAAGTTCAAAAGAGTGGATTCTATCGAATTAATCGAAAAGATACTTACGAGTTGTTAAGGGGACAATCTATTGTGGGTAGTGTGTGCGATCCGATGTTTGATTTTAAAATACTCAACCACCGCACCTAGGATGATGTTGTGTCGTTGATCGATTTGTTGAGAAGTTCTTCCTTTCGGGTTCCCATAATCGTGAGTAAATTTGTTAAAAATCTTCAACCATATTGAATCCCTCGTAATGTTATCTATGTTTGAAGGACGAGTTTCGGCGTGCCATGCTTGGGTGATTGCTAAATCTTCCTCAGAGTCAAACGATGCCATTTGTTGTATGTGGGAGTAGGTTATATACTAAGCTATGTATAGATAACACTTCTAGGGTTTAGGGTTTCGAAAGTTTAGAGTCTCAGGGAGATATTAAAGAACACAAGAGTTTTGGGCTATGGGGTCCAAGTATTAGGTCTCTATATATAGAGAAAAATCTCAACGGATAATTTTTTTGAAATCACCAGCGCCGGCTTAGAAATTATTATGATAAATTATGCCGGTACAAAGTTCCGGTATGAATCACCACTAAAAGTGTATGTCGGTAACCTATTTTCTTAATTATAATTATGTGGACTATGCAGATAGTACCGGCGTAGTATTCACGAGAATATAGTATGTCGGGAGTTAGTACCGACATTGATTATTTTCTGCGAAAATACCGTACATGGGAATTTCAATAAAAAACAAATTTTTTTTTGAAAAATAAGACCGTTGGGGCTTCAATCTATATATAACTCCCCATTCATTGGGAAAAATGTACACCAAGGACTCACCAAACAGCAATTTTCCCTCTCTGAAGAAACCAAGGCTCAAAAAATAGATCAATCTAGCACGGTTCGAGGTTCACAAGCGATGGGAGATTCATCAACAACCTCTACCTGCAAAGTAAGTACATTCAACATTACTAAGGATTAATTAGATAATTATAATCTTCTATACTAGGACGAATCACTAATATAATCTTTTCTTACAGAGTCATCATTGAAGTTGTCAAATTTGCAAGTCACCTTCTCATCTAGCCATGGACTGTCCTTTTATTTATTCTAAGTGTACAAGCTGTGATGAGACGCGCCGGTTTTAGGTTGCAAAAACTGATGATGCTGAAAATGGAAGAACGTTTCTAAGGTGTTTGAATCACCCAAAGTGCGAAGAGTTTCAATGGTTTGACAAAGCTATTGCACTATCCGAAGCAAGAGAAAACCACAAGAGCCATTGCGAGCCTATTGATGGGTGTGATGAGTGTTATATGAAGGGAAATGAATATGTTGAACGTGAATATGAACCAATGAAGATGGTCCTTGACACCGAGATTTCTGACGATATCTTCGAAGATATTTGTGAAAGGCTCAAAGGTTCCGTAATTGTTTAATATGGATGGAAATAGATTATGACATCATCTCAAACCAAAATTACTCCATTCCATGTTTTTTAGTTTGTTTTAATTTAAAGTTTCAAAACTAATGTAATAGATTACCAAGGGATGAAATAAAAAAGCATTCGAAAAAAGTATCGGAATAATCTAACTTCCAAATTCAATTCCGGCATTGTTATTTTATCCAAATCAGTGTCGATTTTCTATAAAAACTATCCAAGTTGACCAAATTCAGAATTTCGGCATAGTTGCAATCAATAATGCAATGCCGATACTGTCCAAATTCTTCACAGGACCTTGGTGACTTTTATCCGATTGTTCCGATATGGTTTTAGAAAAACCATACAATGCCGGTACACACCCGGCGCTGTATAACCACAACGTTTTAATGCCGACACCCATGGTCTAAAGAAAACTTAAAGAAAACATGCACTTCAGTAGAAATCTAAACATGTTCAACATAAACAAACAACTGGGTTGTTCTTAAATGTTCTTAATCCATCCATATATCAGGGTACCAAAAGTAAACCAAACAACTAAAGAGTTAATCCAAAAACAAGTTCGGAATTGTTTAAAACGTAACAACCAAAGAAACACAACTAAAGAGTTAATCACTAGGTCTTTTGCTTCTTCTGCACCGGCACCTTCCTTGTTTCCCCGAACAAATCTTTTGCACTTGGATCTTCAATTTTATCAAGCAATTCCTCGACTTGCTTCATTTCTTCAAAGGATAACACCTCTCCTTTTTCGTACTTGCAACCAAACATATTCTTCATATTGCCAAGCCGACGCTGCTGGTTTCATACATCCAACACATAATTAGTATATATATTCTAATATAAGAGTATGTGTGCATTAAACGACTAAGGAATTAAAAATACTTACTATCAATCCATGACTCTTATTAAGTTTGGCCATTTTAGGTGGTGCCTCAGTAGGAATTGGAACTAGAGGGTTTTTCTGGGGTGGAACTCCGGCGTCGTCCGTCCGCACGACAAAAGGATGTGACCATTCCAGGTAATTATCAATGTAGGTGGAATCAGCTTCATCACCGTTGTTCACAAGCTCCCAATTACTGATATCTACCAGACGACTTGGTTCCCTATCCCTCCAATGTGTTGGTTCTGGAAGTGGATCATACACTACCCTTAACTTTGAGGGACTTGTAATGCACTCACCCAAGTCAAGGGCGTACCTTTCAGTAGAGGTTGTCATGAATGTAGGTAATTGCTTATATCCAAGTTGCAGCATCACACGTCGATGATCTGCCATAACGTATCCCTTTGGGTGGAACAACGGTCCATTGTAAAATGAAACGTTCGGATATCTCAAAATTTGGCGGTTTTCTCTAGCATCCTTGTAAGGGTCGAACACAACGTCTTTGGTAGTCATCGTGTCTAGAGCCAATATCACATCCATTAGTTGACCGTTTTTACCGGGCTTCGGAGTATTGTTGAACTGATATCTCTTAGCTCTAGGCGCATCAGGTTCTGGAAGGTCTATAATCTTCAAAGAGGGGTAGTCCTTGAATAATGTTGGGAAGTGTTCATAAGCCCACACCTATACCAATGTGGAATCATACATATAAGAAGAAGTAAATTTTGTTATTGAGTTCATAAAAAGGGTATATGTGAACAATATACATAAGGACATAAGTTTAAAAACAAAATTACCTGGAGCAAAGTGAAAATCCCGATAACTTGGTTTGTAACAGCCTTAAAGGCCCTTCTCATCTCCGCCATCAAATGTGCCATTACCACGATGCCCAAAGAATAGGTAAAAACCTCTTCCAATGGATCCAAGTATTGAAGGAGGCTTGCGCTAACCCTGTTGCCACTAGTGTAAGGGAATACCTTAGTGCCCAAGATGAATAAAAGGTACGCAGCGGCTGTATAACGAATCTGTGCAGGGTCCCATCCATCATTCAAACTTCTTTCCTGCGTTTTTTCAAACTTCTCCTTAAGCAGCGTCAGCTTGATTGTCTTTGTCCTACTAGCAATATATGCATAGAAGCTTTCCACATAAGTTTTGTAGTCCCAACCCAATAGCTTGTTAGTCAGGGCGTGCAACTTCGACCATTCTAGGTCCGGACAGTTATCTCCTTCTGCAATTTATTTGCCGATAACATTCAAGCCTAAAATGTTCTGAGTATCATCCGGGATCAAGGTCATCTCCTCCAACGGGAAGTGCATGGTATCAGTTTCGCCATGATACCTTTCGAATAAGCAATTGACTGTCACATAATCACACTTCACATAATTTTCAACCAAAGAATATAAACCAAAATCTCTTACTAATGTTTGGACCTCTTCACATTCCAAAGACAAATCCCAAGACCCAACTTGGTTTCGTCAAACACGCACAGCCTTCTTGTGATCCTACGTATTGAAAGCATGAAGCGGAGTGTGAAGCGTTTTTCATTTTTATGAAGCGATGCGTATGTCGAAGCGTGAAGCATCGCTTCATGGTTGATGTTTGAAGAGGATGTTTCCTTATAAATAAATTAGTCGTAACAAGTAATTATAAATTTATTAGGAAGATAATATCATATAAATTTTATATAAGTCTAATTTTTATCAAAAACAAATCGTGTGTACACCAATTCAACCTACTCCAGACGAGTGGGAGGTGGGGTGTTCAATTCCCTCTTAAAACATTCATATTTTTAAAAAAAAAAAACTTTAAATAAGAGGTGGGGTGTTCAATTCCCCTTAAAACATGCATATTTTTCTTTTAAAAGCCTTAAAAATTTCGTCGAAATGCTGAAATTCGAAGCGCGAAATGCTGAATTTGAAGCGCAGCGTACGCTTCATGAAAGATGTGTTTCACATGACCGCTTCAGAGCGAAATGCTGAAATTTGAAGCGAAGTGTATGCTCCGAAGCGTGAAGCGTACGCTTTTAAAAACCATGGATCCTACAATTAGGAGATGGTACGGTTAAAATATTTTACATAAATAAACAAGAATACATATGCACAAGATTAAAAAAATTCTTACATAGGTTTGATATATAGTACGAGCCCACGAGTGCTTGTAGCCAAATAGATGGTTTGGATCGTGAGCTTCACCCCAAATTCTACCACGATCAAGGTCAGGTATCATGTCATCAACATGAGGAAGGTGGGAACCTTTAACTTTTACTTTGCCCTTGCCCTTGGCTTTGCCTTGTGTCGGTGGTTGACTTGGACCACCAACTTCGCTTTGGCTTGCTAATTGACTTGGATCAACCTCATTACCTTCCTCCTCACTTTCCTCTTCATCTTGCTCATCGTGCTCAACTGTTGTAGTAGGTTCATGGATTACAAGTCGACTATGGTCACCACCACTCTCCCAAATTATTCCTCTTGAATCATCCCCAAAACGTTTTTTGCGACCTTCATCTTTCCCTCGGGGAGGCAGAGTCTGAGGAGTATCAATATTGTCCTTCCTCCTTCTCTTAGTGACAACATCTTTATTTTTTATTTTCTTAGCTTCCTTGGATTTTGACCTTTATCATAAGCACACGAAATGAATATAATACATCTCACTTATAGTACCGACATACACTAAGTTAAACAAACCACTCCGGTACACAAATCCCGGCATATAAACTTAGTAAATATTTAATGTCGGTACATTTTTCCAGCGGTAACCATTATCTATCGACAATGCCGGTAGTCATGTGTAATTCTCCTGGATACAAAAAGCCAACTACCGGCAATCCTTAAATACATTGATTATATGCCGTAACCTAGTACCGGCATACAATGCAACCGAAAATTTATGCCGGCACAATTTACAAATTCAAAGATGTTCCTGTATGTTTTTAGTCCACTACCGGCATACACGAATTTTCATTAATGAATGTCATAACATAAACCGGCATAGTATTCAATGACTTTTTTATGCCGTTATAAAATATTCAGTTTCAGGGTTTGGAAACGACATTGTATTCATGCTAACATCTAAGCCGTAACTGAGTACCGGCGTTGCGTTCATCCTATATTGAATGTCGTAACTCTCAACTGTCATAGTATTCATAAACTATCCAATACCGGAATCTGCTGAAAATAAACTGTTTTGTTTAGGTTTCGCGATTCTAACCTAAACCCATTGCTATAAATCGATTCAAACAATCATAACTGAGTTAAAATCACTTACCTTCTCACAGAAGCCATCTTTGCGAGCGGTTGATTGTCCGAGAGCGTTGCTTCTTCTTCTTCTTGCTCTTGAGCAATCTTAGCAAGTCTTTGTTTTAATTTCTCATCACCAATTGATTGTGAATTCGATGGGGATTTTGGTTTTTTTCGTTGAGGCATTGTTATGATTCGGGTAGGTTAATCGACGAAGAACGGATGAAGAACGATGAAGAAGAAAAAAATAAATTCGAACCCTAACAGAGTGTCGGTACTGATTTAATGGAATGGGGGATATATGTTTTGGTTTTTGATTTTAAGGTTTTAGGGGAAAGGGTATAATAGTCTTTTCATAAAGGTTTTTAATTAGGGAAAGGGTATTTTGGTATTTTTATAATAAAAAGTTACCCCTTATCAGCCACCCTTGGTTGGGGGAAGTAATCAATATCCCCCAATTGGATTGGATATTCCCCAATTGGGGGTTAAATCCAAAAACAGTGGAGAAGATTTTATTTTTATTTTTTTCAGATTTTTATTTTTAGAAAACTGTATTAGAGTTTTTTGTAATTGTTATAATTTTTCTTTTTATTTTTAGACATTTTTTTATATTATTTTTGGACTTTTTTTTTTTGGGACTCTTGGACATTTTTTTTAAAACCCTAAGGAAGGGTTAATTTTATAAAACTCCTGCAGGGAAGGACGACAATTACGATACTGTCTCGGCCCCTTAGGTTCGTACACTGACATAGGAGTTGGTGGCCTGAGTCGACTTCAATGGTGCATCGCCCGTCTGGTACGAGAGGTAAAAATTTATCCACCCAAAAATCCCCTGGCAGTGGGTTTTATTTTTTAGAAACACACACAAACACGTGCACAAACCTATTGTATCTTCAGACTACCAAGTTTAGGAAAACTCGTGGATTAGTAAGCTGAACACGTGCCTTGGGCCTTATGGGAGTTACCAACTGAAAGTCCACAAACCTCAGCCTTATACCTTTGACCAGTCTTTGACTGTAGGTATATTTTGTTGTGGTAACCTGAGCTTACCCATTTTAGTCAACCTTGCATTTGCACGTGCACAATGTCAAAATGGCATTACAATAGCCAATCAATGAATATCTGACTGATTTCCAAAATGGACATTATCCTTTTTATGACCATAGTGTGAATAGTGGTTGGGAGCATCAACCTTTTCTCGTAGAAGTATTCAAGACACAATTGAAGCAAAATCGATTTTGATTCACTCGAATCAATTCATTAACATTATAGCCACGGTTTGAAAAAGATCGCTTTCCTTATTATATATAAATGTATTAGTTCATGAACAATCCGATTTTAGAACATAACCCACTCAAATATGCGAACAGGTACGCATACCTAAGTAGTCGGACTTGGACTGTGTTCGCCAGTATGCAAACGGGTACACATGCTGTCGTACACTTCCAAACTTCAGTTGATTCCAGTACGCGTACATGTATGCATACTATAGTACTCGGACTTCAATTGACTTCGCCAGTACGCGTACAAGTACACATACTTTAGCTCCCGGACTTTAGCTAACCTCGCCAGTACGCATAAGGGTATGCATACTATATTCCTGTCTTGGACTAATCACATAAGCAAGTACGCATACTGTGCTTAAATTCATTGAAACATTCTTAAAAGACGACAATAGCTGTCTCACACAAACTATTAGCTTCGAAGAAATTTTCAAGTGATCGAAGGATCAATACGAAACATTCCGAGTCTACACCAAATGACTGTCTCACCCAAATCATGTAAGATGTTACAAGGCGATTTTCACATGATCTTCTTTTAACTTTCGCCAAGAATATAAGATGAACTTGGTTAAAGCGATAGCTTACCAACACATATTTCAAGAAATATGTAAGCGAGTTAAACTCAAATAGGAGATAAAGTAAATAGACTTTTGAGTGATAGATGAGTTCAAGTCTCCACATACCTTTTGTTAATGAAGTTCCAAAATCTCCCCTTAGTAGTTCTTCGTCTTTGATCGATGAATACCGTGAAGTCTAATGCTCAACTACACTTTTTATCCTAATCCGAGATTTAGCTATAAGTAGATTAGAAGTCAAAACTTATAGTTTTGGCAACTAAACTTGACAACAAGATTGAGATAACAACACTTGCAATTTAGACCGACCAGTGCTCTAACAATATACTTGACTTGTTTTGTTTCTATCTTTGTTATTTCAAATCAAATTCATTGAAAAAAATAACATACGAAGTAAAGTTTGTTTACCTGTATCTAGTATCGATGACTTGGTCATTATAATATGATCAAAGTATCAAGGAAAGATATACTATTTGTTTTATACAACTTGAGTATATATAGTTACTTAGTATAGTTAATATACATACTTCGTGAATCAACATAACACTAATCGGTAACTTGTTATTATTTAGTGTATTGAACTTCTAGAATGAATCCAATCTTTGGGATTATATATGAAGGAATATCATAAACATAATTTAAGGATGTAGATTTGTGAAATATTATTTCATAGTCAAAATAAAATTTAGGACCGATCTCAAGTACAAGACCGATCCCTAATCGATCATGTTTGAAGTTTAATTCAATTTTAAATTTTCGATATGTTTGGTGATCTTCGGGTTGTACAAACATCAGGCTGTACACGAATTAAACTTGGAATGTTCACATAATATCGACATAGTGATTTGAACGTGTGATATAATCCTATATCTTAATCTTCAAGTATTTTCCTTTGATGTTCAAAGCGAGATCTCGGAACTGAAATATTTTATATCTTTTATATATCAAATTTGTACGCTTATCATTTCCCAGAGGTTTACATATACTCTATTTTATTAAAGTATATGTATGTATGTTACCAAGTATTAGTTGTCAACTAAGAGTGATTTCGGCATATTGGTTGGAATACAGTTGAAATTTTTCAAAACCGAAAATATACATTCGTTGTATATCTTAAGGATTTTCGAATTTGGTAATTCTTTATCTTCCAAATAAGCCTTAATAATAACACTACAAATAGTGCAGCTTGTATTCTTACAAACGCATCCCTTGAACACTGCATAATCGTTTGTCTGGGAAGTCAACTCGTTGGTAGAGGATACTAATCTAATTAGCTAAAATATGTTATGTTGCCTTCATTTAAAGTATTTTTTTGGATTAAGAAGTTCTTAGTAGTACCGTTAGTGGGAAACTAAATCATAATGTTATTTTAATTTTCGATTATTTTTTTATTGACTAACAATATTGTTATCCTTGATCAATCAAACTTGATTATCTCATGGTCCTTCTCTCTGATATAATAAAGCCACTCAAGTTTGTTTGTTACAAATCTCGTGATTCAAGATTTGTAGATAAAACTTTTGATCAATCAACGGTAACATACTCTGTTATGTATGTATTGATCATTAGTATGAATCAAGTTATTTGTGCAACGGTTACTTTGAAGATTGAAGATTTTTATTTTTGGTTTCTGATCTTTATGATACTTCGTGCACACTTGATTATATGATACCCAAGCAAACAATTTATCTCGATAGATATCAGACATGTTGAAATATGAAACAAATTGTGTAGATGTTTCTCCTTGTAAAGTTGCTTGGATAGAGCTTGTTCACTGAGATAAATTATTTTGTAATCCTTTTTCTGGTTTTATCTTTGACTAAACGAGTTTATATTGGTTAAACATAAGATCCTTTGTACTCATCACTATCTACCATTATTGTCGAATCTGGGAGATATACAGTGAGGTGGTTACTGGAACATGTTAGTCCTTTACTATTTCGACTTGCGATCTAAAGTATTTGAGAGTAGAAGTCTTCATAGTAGGTGAAGCGACCTGAGATAGTGGACTTTATCTTAGGATTCACGTGCATAGATCAGATTAGTTGTAGGCGCATGGATAATGAAGGAACTGAGTAACTAGGAGAATTTTACTTGGTCTCAACTATAAAAAGTTGCAGTTGAATGATAAAGTTTTATCTAACACGAGTTTGGATCCCCTTCCATTGTGTCTTTGGTCTCTTTTTACCTTCACATGTACCATGATCCACGAAGGGAGTCTAACCAGCCTTGCAGTGCCTGAAAGATCAATGCAACATGGTTTTGAGATACATGAGATTCACTTTATTATCGATATTAGAATGGTTTTCTTTCTCGCCGACATATTTCCTAGTTTTTAGAGTATTTAAAATTGAACTAGGTACCGAGATTTTTCTTCCAAGCAGTTTTCCTCGTTAACAAAATCTTGTGTGTTGTATGATTTACTTTACTTCCGAATTATATTGTCTATGTTTATAATTAAAATAAATACACTTTATGTCAACCAAACTTGGTACGATCTCATAGATTGGTTCGGTCTCAAACTTAAGCTATATACCAAGTTACATCTTATTGAAGTAATTTTTTTGGCGTTTATTGTTTCAGTAAGATTACATAAGGTGGGTCAATAGTAGGTTGAGTCGAAAACATTATAGTGTACTCAGTACCCTCGTCATTTCGCGACTTGTAAAAGAGGTGAAGCTGGAAAGAATCCAAAGGGAAAGAAGCCAGGAACTCAAGTAGATGTTGTTGATCCATCACAAACGAATACTGTTAGGGGTAAAACAAAGAGAGTGGAGAAGAATGGTGGTTTTAGGGAATGTTCTCAATTACTTGGTGCATATAAAGGAAAATCATCTAAATTTGTTAGGTCCAAGGGGAACATTACATAAACTGTTACAACCCAAAGTTTTAATTTATCAAGCAAACTGTTCAGCCAAAGGGAAAGGCTGAAAAGACCAAGATGAACGGATTATGTGTATTTTTTGAGTTTTTGTTTTTGGGCTTGTAATATTGGTTCTAATTTGGGAAAAATATGTTAAAACTTATGATCGGAAAAGTTTATCTCTATTTTGGTATGGGTTGTATCAACTTCAGTTTTAGAAATAAAATAATTAAAAGTAATTAAATGATTGTCAAGCATGCACAAGACTATTTATTGGATGTACCCATTAGTGGGCTTAATCAGTGCCTTGGACCTAGACAATTCAGAGATGTGATTTGATATCGCCTCGGTATCCCACTATTTGTTGAGAATGGCTTATGCCCCAGTTGCAACAAATCCATGCACATCTTTGGGGATCATGCGCTTCATTGTGCTAAAGATGTAGGTCCTAAGTTTCGACATGATATTGTTCGTGATGCTGTCGCTGATATTTGTTACAAAGATGTTTTGCCTGCGCGTAAGGAAGTTCCTCTTGGTTTCCTGACAGATGATGACAAAGATTTGAAGCTTGCTGATATTCTCGTGTTCAACTGGGAGAATGGGAAAGATGTTTGTATGGATGTCACGGGAGTTTCGCCCTTCACCGACGAAGGTGTTAGATCTTTTGTCCCGGGAAAAGCTATATCTAGTGATGTTTCACGTAAACACACTAAATACTTGTACAAGTGTGTTTCACATGGTCATGGTTTGGATGTCCTAGCTTTTTCTACTTTAGGGGAACTTGGCGAAGATACTGTGTGTTTTTTTAAGCGTCTGAAAAAAAAATTTAGTTAGCAATGACGCTAGTAGTGGTTTTGGCAATTTTATTTTTCATAGATTAGGAGTTTCTTTTCAAAGAGGTGTTGGAGCCCAGCTTGTTGCTAGGTTACCAACCAAAAGCTTTGTTTAATTCTAACATTATATCATTTATCGTTTTAATTAAAATCATAATAATTTAATAATATTTGAAAAGGGTAATTTGGACTTTTTATATTTTTAAGAAAACCCTTAGCAGGATAGTTAGGATGAGAAAAGTAGTTCATATCCCCTAATTAATCTGCATATCCCCTAACTGTGGATTCTTACATAACTTGTTTGCAGATGGGATTGTATATGCAATTTTCCAACTTCTTTACATATTGTTTGCAAATTCATATCTTTGTTTTTTGCATCAACAAAAACAACATCTGATGCCCATCTAAATGCTTGAAATTCATTGAATTTAAGGTAAGTTATGTTTCTATTGTGTTCATTCTTATATAACAACAGTTTCAGTTTTCCTTTTGAAGTGTGCCTTGAAGCATAGTTGGTTAATTATACAGTGGATAATCTTTTACCACATGAGCATATTCTCCACGAGCAGACCAACTCTTATCAATTAGTAACTTCAAAATCAAGCTTTTTCTGGGATCTATGGCAACATCAAACCATTCAAAATATGTTCAAGTAACATTAGAGCACTTCAAAAAAAAAAATCCATTACTGTTATTTGTTGTGGATTAAAGCATTTACCTTACACCATTGCAAGGTGCATATTTGCACCTTGAATACATCTGTGGACACACTTATGTTTCATGATTCCCATGTTCACAGATTGCACAATCAATCATGTTTTTTTTTCTTCTCGTTTTTCTTTTCTGTTGCCATTAATTGGTGAGACTTTTGTACCTCCACCCATGTCTTATTTGTGTGATTCAATGATGAAATAAGTGAATAATTAAAGAAATTAGTTTTTTTGTAGGTGATCTGGTACTTATAGCAGTGAAGAAGATGAAGAAAGACGTTCAAATTAGTGGTGTGGTCGTAACCGCTCATTTGCGTGTAACAATGACCGTTATCTGTGCAGGTCATGTGAGATGCATGTGATTCAACTAGGTAGTTCACTCAGTCTAGGGTTTTTAAGATATTTTGTAGTCTAGTCAACTCAACCAAATTTAATGACAGTTGGGTTAATCGTTTTATTAAAAAAAAAGGCATAAAAGTGAATGTGGGTGTAAATCAATTTTGAAAGAAAAAAACGGGGGTATTTTAGTAAAGAGATTATCAAATGGGCCTATTTATCAAAAGCTCCTTTATTTTATCTCTCCTAAAATGAAGATTTATAGAATCATGAAAGAAACTTGTATTTTTATCTCTTAAGGCCAAATGTATAATTTACTTTTACGCTCTAAGAATTGCTCTTTAATATTACACCAATTGGTTAGCCTTTTTTGCTATTGAAGACATGTTGTTAGATTCGGTGTTGTCCTTAGCTAATTTCATCTCCTTTTTGGTATTGGTAATGTTTGTGTTTATGTTATCATAAGATTATTTCTTCCAAATTTTGAATGAGATATTCAATCCAAGGGCCAAAGTACTTAAAGGTTTAGCTCCATTATTCCATATGTTATGACTGTTAAGACAATGAAGGCATGAGAGCTATGGAGGAGGAACATGGGAAGGCCTTAAGCCAATCATTGTTAACACAAGCTATCTCACTTTTTGTTTTACCAAATCATAGGTATCCCTTATATTGTTCTAAGTGTAAGGGTACCCCTGGAACATAGATTACGCAAGTCATAAGAGATGCTACAAGTGCTTGTTTTTTGTGCCGAACAACATAAATTTAACACTGATAAGAAATTAATCTTAGAAAATGAATGGAAAATTGTTACTTGCCAATTTTGTTATCCTAAATTTATCAGATCCCCCGTAAATAGCCATGAAATTTATGTCAGTTATGCCTATCAAAAACCTGTAATCATCCTCTATAACAATAGGAAAAACCAAAATAAAAACGAAAAAATGAAGACTCTATTTTGATCGAGCTTACAAGATCTAATAAAAAAAAATGCAACCTCAAAGAATGTAATGCTTCTAATCCTTTATTTTGTATGAGTTTCAATTTCAGATTCAGAGAATGTAATGCTTCTTCAACCTCCTATAGAGCAAGGGATTAAAGATGTAGGTTTTCATATTAGACCTTGGTCATCATATGGTAATGATAAAGTTCAAGCAGCTTTCTGCCAACAATGTTGGTGTATAGTTGGAAATGAGGTAACTTCAATGGTTCAACACTTTTTTAAACAAAATTTATGCTAAGTCTATAAACCATACTCATGAAGTCCTAATACCTAAATCCTTACATCCTCAATCACTTAACAATTACAAGTCTTTATAATGTTAGTTACGAGTTACTACACAAACTCATAGCTCCAACACAATATGCATATGTTTATGGTAAATACATTCAAAACAATATTATCATTGCACATGAGTTAATTCATTCTATGAAAAACATGATAAAAGGTAAAGTGTCTTATATAGGTCTCGAGCTTGATATGCTGAAACCATTCGAAAAAATAAAAATAACCCTTTCTATTTGATATTCTTCTTCAACTTAGTTTTCATCAGTATTGGGTACAATTGGTGCAGTAGTGTATTATAACAGTAAATATGTCTCTTCTTATAAATAGAAGTCCTACTACATCTTTCACTCCAACAAGAGGAATTCTACAAGGTGGTCCTTTATCACCATATATTTTATTTATTATTTTGAAGATTTTTCTGCGATACTTCAATATCAAATTCTTCAAGGTCATTTGAAAGGAACCAGATTTTCAAAGAATAACCCAGCCATTTATTCTTCGCTAACGATTGTTTTTTTAAGATTCTCTACCTCATCTTAGGCATCTTCAATCTATATTTCAAAAATTCAGTATTGCTTCTGATCAAGTCATCAATTTGCAGTTTTCGACAATTTTCTCAAGTAATAATGTGGCTCCTTCTATCAGAGATACTATGGAAAATATTCTTCAAATGAAAATTATGGGTTTAAGAGATAAATATTTAGGTATACCTTTGATGATGCACATATCAAGATTTCAAAATCGCTAGCCTTCTAAATAACAAGGATGGAAAAGTAAACTGATCAATCCAACTAGTAAGACTAAACAACTGAATTTTATCCTAAGCACAATGGGTATAAACTATATGCAGGTTCTTAAATTACCAGATACAATCATTCAGCAATTGGATCAACTACAAGGAAACTATTGGTGTTCATCTCATCAGAACAAGAAACATTTCATTTCTTGGAATAAGATAAGTCTTCCTAAAAGACATGGATGCTTGGGATTAAAGCAGTTAAATCACTACAACTCTTTATTGTTAGCTAACCTTGCTTGGAAATTTGATTCATTCACCAACAGAACCATGGGTTCATGTACTTAAGAGTAAATATCTTCCTTTTCATGATATAAAATATGAACCTCCTCCGATTGTGAGAATGCTAGCTGGATTTAGAAAAGTATATCTCATGGATTGCAGATTGATCATCAATATGGAAAATGGCAGATTGGAACTGGTAACAACATCCGTATTTAGACTCAAAATGGATACTAAGTGAGAAAAAACTTTATACAAGATGGAAGATTCACATATAAAAGATTATCAATGGGTGTCACAACTAATTGATTTTGATACTGCTCAATGGAAGATCACTATTTTAAGATATCTCTTTACTCATGAACAGGTAGATTATATCTTAACTATTCCACTTTTTATGAAAATTAGGATACTTTTATATGTCCACTTACTTCAACTGGAGTGTTTACTACCAAATCAACATATCACCATCTATGTAGCATTATCTCACAGTCTACTCGTCTTTCTTCTTTCAACGCTACTTTCTGGTTGAAATTGTGGAAATCAAAGATACCTTATAAGCTTCATATCGAAGCTTATTGAGAATGCAATTCCAATAAAAGATAATTTGAGACATGTACTTGCAATCACTGGATTTTCTTTTGTTTTTTGCAACACAAATCATATTGAAGACATTAATCATCTTTACTTTATGCTTCAAAAAAAAATCATCTTCAATTCACTTGTCCTTTTGCAACTGTCTCTTCCGCAATCTTTTCTTCTGCTACAGCAACACCATCATCTTCAGGAATGGATTAATACCTGGTTTTCACTAGATTCTGTCATCAAATTTGACTCTGCCTCTCCTTAAATTCATGGAATAATTGCAACTATTGGGAACATTTTGACATACAAATGTCAAGTAATTTCCAGACTTTGTATTACATCTTCTTCTTTTTTTTTTTCAAATATCTAGCTACTCCATTACTTCCTCATCAGGCTAGACACCTTGTAGGACATGATTATCATTGGAACCCTCCTCCACCAGACACTTTAAGAGTTCATGTGGATGCATCATTTTATAAACCTTTTTATTTGGCTGAAATTTGTATGATAACCAGAAATTCTACAAGAAATCATGTCGCTTCAAAGGGAATACTTATAAGAGTATCTCATGCACATCAAGCTGAAACTAGGAAGTTACTAGAAGCTATGCAGTGGGTAAACTAAAAGGTTGGAATGAGATTATCTCTGAATATTTTATCTTATACTATAATAAAGAAAATGCCCCTTTTTGGTGAAGCCTTTTTTTGGTTGGTCACAAAAACACAAAATAACTTGGTATCACCTTGATATTTACTAATACGACCTTTAATGTAAACTACCACTATACATATGTATTCAAGGGTAAAATTGTACATTAAGTCTATATTGACATATTCACATAAATGCTATTATATTAAAAATAAATAAAAAAACTTAAAAACTTGATATCTTTTAAAATTCATAAATGCCATTAATTTTGCAAAACTAATATATTTTGAAAAGCTCTTTAAATTATCTACGTAATGAGTACGAATAAGAATATTAATTTTTTATTATATGGGAAAAAATTCCTTATTATCAAATTTGTATTATTAAAAGAATCAAATTCAATTCAAGATCGCAGATGTGTTTTCACGAGTGTTGATAAAGTTTAGTGTTGTCTGTAAATGAAGGTTTGCATCTTCCACCGTAGCAATCTTCTTCTCTTTTAACTAAGCGTGTAAACTTACGTAATAAACAGAATAACTGGAAATGCATTTATGTACCTAGGTTGTATAATAAGACGGCTGATTGTCCAGCCAAATCACTCCACAAGTCTTGTATCATAGGAGAATGGTAGGATAATCCCCCATTTAGCATCTCTGTACCTCTGGCTAGTGATGAAACTTTTATCTAATGTTTAGTGAGAATGGTCCAGAACCATGTTCATTATATAACATTACAAAGAACCTCCAATACTCTATTATATTCACTTCATGACCGGAGTCGCGACTCATGCCATTCAAATACTAAATTTAATGTCAATACAAGCTATTATTGTAAGTCCAATAGAAAACAACAAAATCCATAGCATAACCTATACACACCCTTTAGGGTAAATCAACTAATGATACATTTTATCTGCACAAATGTTAAGAAAGAAAAAATGACAAACAACAAAGCATTCTCTCTGGCAAACTATCTACCTATCTAATCTCGACACTGGAGTTACATACCTCTTTTTGCAAAGAAGCTTTATGTAGTAAAACAAAAAATTCAGAAAATAGAAGAACCAGACAATGTCAAGTCATCAATAGCTGAACTTTCTTAATCGAACTGACGTGACAGACAAGAAAACTATCTATACATTATTTTTGTTTCCTTTGCTTTCTATAATTAAGTATAATGAGGGTTCTATTTTGTGGGGTGGGGAGGGGAAGCGAGGGGAAGGTTTGTGTTGCTTTACTTGATTTATCCATGACAGCTGAAAACCCGTCTCCCTTTGCAGCTACTACTCTTGTTACTATTCCTTATTACTGTTGGTTATTACTGAATCTTTGCGCAATGATAGGGCGAACATCATCTGCATCCACCAGAGTCTCTAAAAACGGTAGTAATGAAACTAACGCTCTGTCAGATGGGTCATCAAACCAGCTTTTGATAGGAATTCCGTTATTAACTTGCAGCCGGAAAACCTGAAAGAAATGTTAAACTAGAATGCATAAATATGACATAGCACAGCAGAAGGTCCCAATAACTACGAATACGCACCACTGCCAAGTTTATGATATTAAAACAAAATCACCACCTGCTTACTTGCTGTCTAGTCTGAGTAATCTAAAGATAATGAAAACAAACAGTTATCGAACCACTTCCAGACACCACCACTTTTAGCTTCTTAAAGGTAGTTTATATCATCAAAGATAGAAGTTGATAGTATATGATACAATATCATAATCAGTAGACTTGTTTCAATATTACTAAAAAAAAAATCAGAATAAAAAGAACTCCGAGTCTCCGTTTAAGATTATAAACCACATTTTTCATGGCGCTTACGACCAAACCTAATGACAGCGTGAGGTTATTAATGAATGATCATGAATTATTAACGGCACGGTAAATGGGTGCTAGCCTACACAATACAGTTAATCAGATGATAAATCAAACAGAGCCAACCATCATTCAAATGAAACAAGAGAGATTACAGTACCTGTGGAGAATTATCAATTATAGCAACCTTTGCCAAATCGACTCCCAGAACTGTCAAGTCTTTAGTATAGCTACCATCAGAGAAAAGGCAAGATTCACGGTAAGCTCGTTGAGAAATGAGCTTTCCACTCGGATCCAATATATTAAGTAGCTGTTCGGCATAGCTACTTTGACTGGCTGTGAAGACAATGATTTCAAACATCTCTGCAACTTTCTCCAAGAATGGCTTAAGGTATGGTCTCTGTCTAACGTACACAGTGTGTTCTTTCATGTTGAAGAAAACTGGAAACGTAAAATCAGCATCATCGCAGTGTTCCAGGGTAGAGTGTACAAGTGTTTCTGTAGTAATACATATGGAATGAAGCCAGAGTGAGCACACTTTTAAGAAAACTAGTTGTAAAATGAACCAATAAGAATTTGAAAAAGTTTGCCTCATAGATACGAGTTCTCTTTGTAAGAAAAGAGAATGTTACTTTTCTTTTTCTTTCTTGCATAAAAGAAGGTAGCTTCTCTTTTACAAAAGGGAATAATAAGCATGAACGTGCTTCACACCAATCTCTGTGTACAAAAATACGTAACACTAAGAGGTTCCTTACCATCCAAGTCCAGTACTAGAGTGATTGATTTCCTTTTCCGAGTTTCTTTTGGGAGCAGTAACGGCCACAAAGACGGAACAACATCAGAAAGATCAGGCAGATTTCTAAGAAACAAGTGTGGATCAAAGCAGTCTACTTCATCCACACCGACAACCGAGTGAGAGTTGAAATCAGATTGTTCATCACAAGATTTCAACTGATGGATTGCTAGATATAAGCAAGAATCATCTGAGTTAATCGAGGCCTCTTGCTCTTCTTCACATGCCCGCTTGTCAAGAATATTGGTTGTTTCCCCAGTTTCCTCAAGGAAAGGAAGTATCATGTATCTCTCAGCCATATCAAACACTGTATCAGGAACAACAGAACATCCGTAATCAAAAAAATTATTGGAATCCATAATATCCTCAAATCCTGTACTTCCATCAAATGGTAAACCAGACACAGTCATGTCTGAAATGTGGAAATCCGATACATTACAAGTTTGGTATACATATGAATTACTGCTGGCACTGTTACTATCCTCGTCAGCAATCAATTGAGAAAACATAATGTCATCTTTTGCTGCAAAACAATAACATGTGAGTCGTGAGAAAATTGGATAAGAGCTTTCAGCAATAAAAAATTATATAAAGACTATCCAAGGCAACTTAGTTTTAAGAGCATTCAGTACTTTTTCCATTCGTCAGCATTGTTTAGCATATAAATACAAACATACTTAAAAGTCGGATGATGCAAAGTTACAGTTATCCTCATGCGATTAACAGGTCAAAGGAAATTGTCTGCCCATCAAGTACCATCAACGATACATCTCATTTTCAGATATATGAAACCAAAATTTTGATGCCCAGATCCTTTAAGGTAAGAGATACGAAGAACTGAATTTAAAGACCAGAGGACAAGGTAACTTTTTCAGTAATTGTTAATATAGCATCTAATAGTGACTATTTATTCTCAGTATCACAAATTGTTAGTTTCCGTCCATAATTGCTGAACCACTATACTATTTCTGGCAGCATCATTAGACGCTATATCTATGACCCACCTCATCAGGGTTATTCTTGGATGTTTACATATTTAAACTAGAAAACAATCTCCTCAACATGTGCACAAGGTCTGCTAGCAACGCAAGCAATACAGCATATGAATAGAGAATAAATACCTGAATAATTATATATGTTTGGTTTGGAATGGATTTCATTGAACTCAAAGATAGGAGAGAAGATAGTCTCCATGTTTGATGAGCAAGTTGGTGGTGCCAAATCCTGCAGACCCCATAATGCAATATTGAGCAAACATACGGAGAAGCAAATCAGATAATTTAAAGATGTGTCGATAAAAAGTTTCACAAAAAAGAAGAGTGGGAATAGAAAGGCCACAACAATAAAACCGAATCGGAGCCCATAAAAAGCTCCTGCCATAATCTAAACAAACACCCTGCCACAGTAATTATCATCGGTTATTACCGTTCTTTCGTCTGCAGGAGATTCAACTGCGGATAGTGGTGACTCTGGAAATGAACAAGCTTCACCATTCAACAAGTTTCTGTGAGCAACATCAGGCTTATCCCATTCAATTTCCTGGGACGCTTCGATGTCGGAGAAAACTGCAAAATCAGGCAAAACCAAGTAAATATAAAATGTGATAAAAATGTAGAAATTGTTTTAACTACTCGGTGCATACAAAACTTGTTCTATTTTAATCAAAATTAGCTTCCGACAGCTGTATAATTAAGACGTCCACTTTTAACTTGTTTCTTACGCATTGCTCATCAAGATTTTTACTTATATTTTGGATAGACTACAAGACAAATAAGTTATTAGCACTTCAGTGTAAAACGGAAAGATGAATTCCCACATACATCAAAATTTCTCAAACGCAGTAAAACATGTCCCAATCGAAAAGCCTATACAGGGCATGGGATAGTATTGTGAGGTTCAAACTTAAAAAGCTTGAGAGTTTAGCTTCCTACCATCATGATGATTATCAACAGATTCGTCCAACTCTGCTGTGTACTGAGATAATCTGACTTGAGAGGAAGAATTCTTTGAGATTTTACTTGACTTGTGGCACACATGGAGACCTGTACCCATACATGGTTTAGTTTTCATCTTTAATGCTGGCATGACTTAGATTCATACAAGTACCGTGTACAAGTTCTTCTTTAGAAATGACATCGGCAAAAAGAGAACTCTGTACACTTCCCCTTCCCAACCTTGAGTAGGTTTATCATCTAATACTATCAAAATAAAGATAAAGAAAGGAAAGGAATCAGTCATAAGGTTAGGATACGAATAATATAATAGTCAAACATAGACTTTAAGCATATTCCTAGACTGTTCTAAATCAAACTCGAGCAATCAAAAACCCACAAACTGATTTTTTTTTTTCCTTCAAGTAATCAACTGCAGCGTGAAAACGTACTAATTTAGAACAGAATTTGTTTGTGACAGTTCCAAGATCTTGGTGGTGTTGGATACAAATACCTCACAACATAAACCCTAAATTACTCGACACACAGAATTAACAACTCTCACAAACTAGCAAGAAAATGAAACAGGATATTCTGATCATGACTAGAGAATAAAATTCACGGATCGGTTTTAAGTTGATCTCGTCTAGTCGTCTTACCAACCAAAAAAATTTCAAAAAACAGAAACAAAAAAAATTCCTCTCCATTACCCCCATAAGTTAAGAACTAAAAGTAACTCAACCAATCAAACCAAAATTCACAAGTAACACCAAAAATACCCCCAAAACCCTAAGTTTACAAAGGAATCAGCTAAAAATTCAAACTTTTAACAGAAAAAAAACACCCGATCACTACTTATCCAACAATTAGAAACTCAAAAACTACAAATTTAAACCTGAACTAAAATCTTGAAAACCGAAAGAAACACTAAAATAAAGTAATTAAGACGAATCAGATCATACCTGTATAAACAACAATTCCTTTCTTCCTAAATTGAAAAGGAAAAAAAAATGAAGAAAGGGGGGAGAAAAATTAGGGTTTGAAAAAAAAAATGAAGTTTAGAATCAAAACCCTATATTTCTCCCTAACTTTAATTTTTCTGGTATAGAAGTTAACTTAGTTCCGTCTGAAACAGAAAGAAGAGTTTAGAAAGAGAGAGAGAGTTTTGTACGTCAACATTGTCAAACATCAAAAAGATCTTCCTACTTCTGAACACACGGATGGATGGATGTGTTAGAATTAAGGACGAATGAAGGGTTTGGATTTGACATCTTTCTAATCATTTCTCAACCGATAAGAATCTTACACGTTTGATTACTCCACCACCAACTCACCTGTGCGAGAGACTAGTTTTCTTGACCCACTTACATTTGCGTCAACAATTCCATAGCTGGCAGCTTCTTTTTTCTCCTCTTTGGTTTCTAAAATATTTCTTTTACCAAACCTACAAAAACAAAACAATTCATTCAAAGACTAACCCAGAGGGTTAACACTACAAGAGTTTTCTCCTGAACAAACCAGAGATTCGGGAACACAAACACATGAAATTACATTGGCCTGTTCTTTTAAAAGAGATTGTTTGATCACTTGTGGTACATGAAACCACGTCTGTTGAGAACTAGAAGCTCTAGCCTCCTTTGCGAGAAAATCCGCAGAAGTGTTGCATGTTCTATAAATGAACGTTTATCCTTGAAAATTTGTTACTTCGGCCACCATCCTTTTTACTTCATCAAGTAATCTTTGAACTTGCCAAGAAATCGAAGAACTTGTCCCATTCAAATAGTCCATTACAATTTTGCAGTCCCCTTCCAAAGAAAAATTTGTTAAGGCCTTCTCCCTCGCCCATTTTGCGGCTTCCAAAACTGCTAGTGCTTCAGCTTCTTCAGGAGACGAAACCCGACAGTTTCCTCCTCTTGCTCCTTGGTATCCTTGAGAGTTACGAATAACAATCCCATACCCTGCATTTGTATCACTTTAAATCCATGCACCATCCATATTAATCTTAAAAGTATCACCTAAGGGACTAGTCCATTATCTATTAGGTAAAGGCAACATTGTACTTGGAACAATCACATTAGCACTATTCTGATCATCTTTCTTAGAAGGAGTTCAAAACTGAATAAATCTCTGAATTTGTATGGACAAACTAATACTAGTACTAGTTTTTTTAGAGAAAACTCTATCGCATCTCTCTTTCCATATATGCCAAACCTTAGTTGCAGCTATTCCTAAGGTTAAGGAAGTCGAATCATCTCTAGTCCATTCATTATAATGATCTAAAAAAAGAGTCACTATTATGCACATTAAAGACATTAGGCCCCGGAGGCAAGGCCCAAACCGACTTAGCATAAGAACAATCAAAGAAGACATGAGTCAAAGACTCCACAACAAAACCACAAAAAGGGCACGAGGAATCAAACCCCTTCCCCCTCATTTTAGAGCACAATATTTGCCTTGTAGGTAAGGCATTGTTTAAGCATTTCCAAAGAAAAAGTTTAATCCGTTGAGAAATATCAAGGCTCCAGATTTTCTTCCAATTTTTTTTCCTGCCAACAGAATTAATATTTGTGTTCCCAGGTTCCAACAATTTAGCATAAAGGCTTTGATAGTAAAAATCCCGTTTTTTTTCAAGTTTCCATCTAATTTTGTCGTTATATAAGACCCCATGGTGAGAACAAAGAAGTTTAATATTAAGAATTTTGTTGGCCACAAAAGAGGGGAAACTATTGTTGACCAAATCCACATTCCAACATGCACTAGAAAAATCAATCAAATCCGAAACTAAGGACAGTTCAGAGTCAAAGTTAGGACACAAGTCTGTAATAGTATCTTGTAAACCAGGGATCCATCAATCCTTTCTAATATCAATAGAAAGGCCATCCCCCACCTCCCATATTGAGTTGTCTCTAACAAGAGTTAGACCTTTCCTAATACAAGTCCAAATCCAATAACCCGTCTTGGTCGGCTTTGCATTAAAGGCGGAACATTTCGGGAAGTATTTCGCCTTAAGGTCTTTAGCCCACAAAGTATCAGGTTCATTCAATAATATCCAAGCCACCTTAGAAAGCATAGCAAGATTGGCTTTATCGGTGTCTCTAAATCCTAACCCTCCTTGAGCAATTGGTTTGCAGAGAAAAGCATAAGATTTTATATAAACACCTTTAGAATTGGAATCCTTACCCCACCAAAAATCCCTTTGAATATCATTCATTTTCTTTATTATTTTCTTAGGAATTCGAAAACACCCCATTTGAAAAGTAGAAATACTAGATAAAACGTGTTTATTCAAAATCATCCTACTAACCTGTGCAAGAATTTTGCTCCTCCATCCTTGAATTCTATTCTCCATTTTCTCAATCAAAACATCAAAGGTTTTAAGTTTAGATCTGTCAACAAAAAGGGAGCGGAGCTCCCACATAAGAATCCTTAATACTGATTTTTTTTTTTTATTTTAAGCAATCTGCTCATTAATCTTTGATGCCTCGGGTGAACCTTTTTGCTAAAAAACACCCCAGATTTATTGAAATTGATTAGTTGACCAGAGGCCTTTCTAAATTGTTCAATAATATTTAAAAGTTTACGACATTCCCCTAAGTCAGCTTCTGCAAAAAGCAAACAATTATCGGCGAAAAGGAGGTGCGAAATTGGTTGACTAGTCCTGGTCATTTTAATACCATGAATATGTTTCAAGGCTTCATTAGCCAAAATAAGTCTTGAGAACACTTCCATGCATATAATAAAAAGATAGGGAGATAGAGGATCTCCATGTCTTAAACCCCGCGTCGGTTTGAAAAACTGACCAGGTTTACCATTTAGGAGCACCGCTATTGAAGTAGTGGAAACACACTGAGAAATTAAATCACACCAATCTTGACTAAAACCAAACTGCAAAAGAGTTTTGTTTAGAAATTCCCAATTGACCCTATCAAAACCCTTCGACATATCAATTTTAACACCCAACCACCCAACTTTTCCTTTTTTCTTCTTCATAGAATGCACTATCTCGTGAGCAACAATAATGTTGTCTGAAATTTTCCTAGAAGATAAAAAAAGCCGATTGATAAGGAGAAATAAACTTATCCAACATGATTTTCATTATATTTTTGACGTAAGACGTCAAAACAAAAACAATATTTTTTGGAGATGTTCCTAACAGTTGATAAAGTAAAGAAGTAAAAACTGGAGCACAAAGACCTTTAGTAAAAAGATCAGCCAACTGATTCTCTGAAGCAATATGTTGAACTGTGAGAAATCCACTAGCAACCAATTCTCTGACAACATGATAGTGGATCTTTATATGTTTGGCCCTGATGAAGGAAAAATGTTACAACACAAGAGTTATGTTTCAGACATATTTATTACAAACTATATATGGGTTGTCTGAATCAGAAAACTGATTCAACTGAACTGAGTTAAGTCAAACTTATTTGACTTGAGTATTCCTATTAGCCCCCCTCAAACTGATAGAGGCAAACTCGAAACAGTTTGAAAAAGAACAAAAAAAAAGACTCAACAGTAGCAAGAAACAAAAATAAAAAACAAATTGTCTTGTATGATAAGAAACTTTTTATTGAGGACAATGTTATTTAAGTTTGGGGGTATGAGAGAAACTTTTTATTTGCATTATTAAAATTCTAGTGTCACAAATTATTCGGTTAGCTAAGTTTACATATTGTTTCTCACCGAAAAGATGGAAATTCGAATTGTTAGGGATAACATTCTAGTGAGACATTAGAGAAAAAGACATTGAGATCATTGACAATCAGGAGAGAACATGTACCTTTTAGAGGGTAATCGTGATGGATCTAAACATCCATGATGGAAAGTCAATTCGGTCAAAAGGAAATTCCAGAAAGACAAAGCAACCTCACAATTTAGTCTTAGTTATTAGATTACGACTCTCTCTCAGTAGAAACTTATCATCATCAACAAGCGGAGCGATATCAAAATCTATGAAGAAAGTTGAAGACGTTTAAGGTTTATAAGCAACAATATAAAGAAAAGCAAAATTCAAAATCAAAGTTGAAGACT
Source organism: Papaver bracteatum (assembly GCA_023529315.1). NCBI lineage: Eukaryota > Viridiplantae > Streptophyta > Magnoliopsida > Ranunculales > Papaveraceae > Papaver > Papaver bracteatum. The sequence goes on from JAJJWX010002698.1 coordinate 1,978,404, forward strand.
TAGTTATTAGAGCAAAGGAAATAAAACGATGTAAGTTGTTGAAGTTCATGATACCAATATATTACAAGTTGCGAAGATCCAAGTGCTAAAGTCCTTGTCTCATGGCCATGTAATATTAGTCTTGTTATTATTGTGTTTAAAAAAATATATATAAAAATAATATAAAAATAATAAAATATATATATGTGTTCATTTAAGGCTATAGGGAATTAGAAATCTATAAGGAAGTTTCAAGCAAGAAATCGAAGAGAAGAGTTAATTGTCAAGGTTCTACGAAGTTCAAGAGTTTATCATCAACAGTTGAAGCCGAAGAAGATGTTGTTTTTACTGAGCACTATGAGAGAGTCAAAGAGAGATGCATATTGGTTGCTTTGTTAGTCCATTTTCCATTTGGCACAAGATCTTTCTAACACTGGTTCAACTCATCACACGTAATTTGTCCAGCTGTGTAGCAGATGTCCCTCACATATTTATCTCTCTCATAATCTTATCCAGTTGTAAAGCGGATACATCTCATCATATATCTTGTAAAAGGCGAGCGCCTTTGGCGCTCTCTAAGCGTTGGGCCTGCGCCTGGGGAAAAAAGGCTCCCAGGCGTCAAAATAAAGCTTCTTATGTTGTTTTTGAAATCTCGGGTGCTCTAGGCGCTCGCCTTAGGCACTGGGATTGGCGCCTCGCCTCACCCAGCTCCTTTTACAACATAGCTCATAATGTTTATCTAGTTATGTAACGAATATTTCTTTATCTAGCAGTATAGCGGGTGTGTCTCCCCTTTTCTTTATTCGGCTTTTAAGCGGATACCTTTAATTTCTTTGGCATTATAGTTACTTGGCGATAGGGTGAGAATATGTATGTCCACATAGCTCTTTGAATACTAATGACCAATTTGGAGTAAAGGTTTTGCGGGTACATCTCTTGTAAACCCTCCCGAGACTATAACTTGGCCACTGGGGCCACCTAGGGGTTTAAAGGCTCATTACATACGCTAAATGTAATCGTGATGCCTGCGATAGTAAGTTGGGATTTTCATCTTTAGTTTTGCTCGAGGACTAGCAAAATGTAGGTTTGGGTGTGTGATAAGTGCTTAATTCTTACATATTTATTACTCAAATTTATATTTCCTTATTTTTGTACATACTAATAATTTTATTTGATTTTGCAGAATTTAATAAATAAAGCTCGGCTGCATTAATATACTGTACTTTTCCCGTAAAATGGATGAAAATCAAATGCCTCGGGTGAGCGGTTGGAATTGGAGTTAATTCCCAAAATACCAGCATATCTTTTGGGGTCCACTAGTGTCGTCATCATATAATGGGAATAATTCGCATATTTGGAAAATATAATTTGTCTTGACTACAAGATTTAGAGGATTAATATAATATCTCTCATCTATGGAAATAAAAATGATGCAATCATTTATTTGAGGAAAAAAATAAAATCATTAGTTGGAAACCAATATATTACCCATATTTTGCATTCCATTTATTTAGTAAATATAATACTAATTAAATGTGAAGATTGTGGAAAGATTTCAGAGACTTGGGTATAAAAAGAGGTCAAAGACACATGAAGAGGGGGTGGATTTTTCTAGTCTAGTGGAGCAAATAGTTTTAGTTTATTTCTTTTCTTTTTATTTTGAACGCACGATTGGGGGATATAGGAAAAGGACAAAAACAGGATCCAAATATCAAATCAGGATCACCCCTTATCTAAGTATTTTTTTAATTCCCAATCTATCCCTCACTAATGATGTTTAGTGGTTAATAATAATTAGTAAAAATCTTAAGTATTTGTTAAAAGATTAGTGTGTGTTTTTATTTGTATTTGGTGAGTGAGGTGAGAGTAGTAGGAGGGATTTTTTTTTGGGAGGGAACTTTTTTTTGGTGAAAATAGAGGATGATTGTGAAGAGAGAGAATTGCTGCTGCTGAATCTTTAGCTCAACCACAACAAGGAGCAATCTTCAGCTAATGACAACAACTCACAATTGCAACTCTTTGTTAAGCCAACACCATTGAATGATGATTTTTACGAGCAAGGAATAGAGTTTTTTGAAGAACCTACACAAGAAAGTAAACTTGCACAACATACAAGCATCCCCAACACACAGGTAAAGTTGCAAAGAGGTTGAAAATTTGAATTTTTTCTTTGAACCCACCATTTTTTCAGCTGAAAAAGCTTTATGCCGGCATAGTAGCGGTATGAATACTATGCCTGAAGCCTCTGTACCGGCAAAGTATTCATACTACGACCATGCTGGCATCACGATATCCCCCATTTTGAAACCAAAACTGGCATAATATTCAACCAAAAAACTACGCCATCACAAAAGTTACTTTTTACCTATCAAGGAATATTCTATGGAATAAGCTACCGGCATGGTCTTATTCTAAGGTTACCATGACGGTACTACATGAAAAAAATACAGGAAGTAGTGCCTTCCAAAGCTAAATACCGTCATGGACAAATTAATTAACTACCACGCCGGAACTGTCTACCGACGTGGATCCATAGATAAAAATCATGTCGGCACTACCACCGGCATTGTCGATTATAACTTTACCATGGTACCATGGATAAAGAGCATGCCGGAACCTATGTTTCCGGCGTTGATTTCAAATGAAATATGTATGCCGGAAAAGGTTTCAAATTTGGTCTTCAGTTTCGGTTCAGTTCGACCATGTTGGAACTCTCTTCCGGCATAGTGTTTTAATTTCTTTTGGAACTAATTTATTTTCTTTTCATTCGATCCTTAGGTGGTGACATATATTGATCCAAAAAATGCAAAGCCGCTTGGTCGGGATACGTCGGAATACTATAAAATGCCTCATGTATGTTACCAAAGAATACTTTTCACCTAGTATCTTGAACCTTACTAATGGATTGCTTGTAATGAACCTTATAATCTCCCATTGTTATCCTTATGTAGGGAATAAAAAATTCAAAGGAAGCAATCGCTTGGGCTAAAGAGACGGCTCCTAATAACATGTGTGTGTTGGTGAGGAATACCCAAGGTTCAAAGACTCGTTTTGAGATGGTTTGCGAGAGAAGTGGGGTATACAAGTAGAAGAATAGCCACAAGAGAAAGGGTTATGTTTATCCAAAGAATACCAATAGGGTATACAAGACTCGTACAAGGAAGGATAATTGCCCCTTTAAGCTTGTATTCCATCTAAATGACATGAACAAGGAATGGTATTGTGCGGTTTAGTTAGGTTGTCATAACCACCGGGATCCGAAAGATTTTGTTGGTCACTCCCTAGTTGGTAAGCTAAAACCTCATGAATTGGAGGATGTAAAAAGAATGACCAAATAACTTATCAAACCGAGACAAATTCTCAGAGGCTTTAAGGAAAAGGATAAGACCAATGTGTCTTCTCTAAGTACAAGTTATAGCGCACAAGCAACTATTAGAAAGGAAGGGAGGACCGTTATGCAATAATGTGAGAAGATAGTTTGGGATCACAACTACACGCGTATCATTAAAAGAGGGCCGGATAACAAGCCCCTTCAAATATTCATTTCGCATCATTTGCTTTTACAATTGGCTAATACATGTTATGGTGTTCTTTTGATGGATTGCATCTACAAGACAAACAAATACAATATGCAGTTGTTCAACATCGTGGGGCTAACATCGGACAAGGTATCATTCGCATTGGCTTGGTGTTTAATGGAAAACGAGAGGGACTATAATTATCATTGGGCATTACGACAATTGAAATTATTCTTCTGGAAAATCAGCTTCCGAGGGTCATCATAACCGATCAAGATGACGCATTAATGAAAGCAATATCTGACATCTTCCCGGATACACAAAATTTCCTATGTACATATCATATACGTCAAAATATCATAAAAACTTGCCATGCCTTGTTTGAACCCACTAAGGTGGATATTAAGAAGAGAATGATTGTTCAACTAGAGGAAGATGTTCGCAAGAACAAACTATCACTCGAAGAAGAAAAAGATGAGAGAGGCAAGATAAAAGAGCGAGTGGAAAAAGAACATGCGGAAAATCATAAAAAGTGGTTGGAATTTCTAAGAGATTAGGAGAAATTTTATTGGTCTCTTACCGAGGATATGTACGAAAAGAGGTTGGACAAGTTTATTGCCAATTGGAACGAGGTTTATCTAACTGCCGTCTGGTATTATCGGACTCAATGGTTGGATAAGTTCAAGGAAAAATTTGTGCGTGCATGGACAAACCGTATAGACACTACAAGAATGAAGCAACTAGTGTAGCGGAGTCCGCTCATGGGAGATTTAAAGATCTCATCCAGTCCGGCCAAAGAAACGTAGTTACGGTCACCGAGGCAATGAAGTAATACTTTAAGAGTGATATCGATAGGATAAAAAAGGCCTTTGAGAAAATCTCAATGGAAAGGATGACTTAATATTTACAATATGGTAGGTTGCTCTAAGGAATAGAGTTCAACGTCTCTCATTGGGAAATAAAACATATGATGAGAGAATTGCAAAAGGAGATAAACCACGGCAAATCAGGTGATGTGTGTATTTGTTCCGACATGTCTTCATTGGGGATTCCATGTTATCATATACTTGTGAAGTATGAAGAAGTGATACCTATTGAGGTTATTGATCCATTTTGGAAGCAACTTTATTTCACCCCCCCCCCACGGAAGATCCTGGACAATCACCATGGGATACGAACGAAGCAAATGAATTCTTCGAATCTTACTCACGTGACAACTCGGTTAGCTGGCGAGTCTTGTTGAGCCAATTAAGGCTAATTACACGGACATAGATAGCACAAAGTGAAGATCCAACAAAGGTAGATCCTCCCGGTAGACCACAAACTAAAACGTCAAGGAGAAAACAAAGGAAATAAATGACTCAACATGAAGAAGAACTCGCGACAAGTAAGAAACGAGACCCAACCAGATGTGAGATTTCCAAAGCAAGGTTTGCGGAAGAACTGGTTGCAAACAAAAGGGGTAGGCCGAGAAAGTAACCGCTATCAAGTCAACAACAAACAACAAATTCCGTATCCACACCAAAAGCCGATGGATCGGAGGTTCCAAAGAAAAGGAGTAGGCTTCCAAAGGTACCAACATTGAGCTACCAAGAACAACAAGGTGAGCATTCCGAAGCCACACCCATAGAAAGACTAATCAACCAAGTTTCAATTTGTGTTTTCTAGTTTGGGATAAACCCTAAAAATACTTAAATTCAACATAGACATCACATCACACCGCATCAAATTTGTTATTTCCTCCTCGCCGACAGACTCTTCAGACACTTCTTGCGCTTTTGATTTCGATTTTCGACCATCATCAACAGATTCTTCAGAATTTGGTTTGGGTTTGGGTTTGCAATGACCCATTGTCTTTGGTACAGAAAATGAAACAAAAAGGGAGATTGAATACAAAGGGAGAATAAATACAAAGAGAGATTAAATACTTTACTTCTATAACCGTTACTTAAATAGAATTAAGGAGTTTGTAACTGCCGCATAAAGGGTATTAAGGAATTTGTAACCGTCACATAAGTGGGATAAAGGGTATTAAGGAGTTTGTAACAGCCACATAACTTGAGATTGTAACTGTCATAATGCCGGCATAGAAAGATGGTATAGTTCAATGCCGAGAAAAAAAATTAAACCAAGTCTAGGGTATCGGCATTGTATGTTGATCACCATCAACGCCCGCACCGGTACCAGAATTTTTTTTCGTTATTATTCGATACCGACATTCTGACTATCAGTTTAAATTGAGTCCAAAGGTTTAAGCAAGCAAACTGACCCAAACTGGCCTTCATATTAGTCTTAAGGAAAAAAACTTAAAAACATTAACCACATAAACAACGTTACACATGAAATGAAAGATCTCAAGCTAATTGTAACTAACATCATTTCTTGGAATGAGATTCAACAAACAAAGCAACTTCGAAATGCCTAAAAGGATCTTTTATCCACTTGGTATATGCGTCCTGATCTTGATACCTATTCCCTCTATATCTTGCGATAAAATCGTTGTATTCGCGACATAATTTTATGAGGGAAGTTACCCAATTCGCTACATATTGATCCCCGTAATCCAAATTACGTTTCTTGCACTTACTGTCCTCAAAATTCTGCATATAAGGACCACAACTAACAAGATCCCAAAAAAGAGACAACGGGCGGTGATCTTCCGGGAAATACGATACTATGTAGAATTTTTTAATTTATTCGGTTTCTTCCTCAACATCCGCTTCTATCTTCGCTTGTTTTACACGTTCGTATATTTCCTTTGTTTCTTTACGATATTTTGCTTTTTTTGTTACCTCTTCTTTTTCTCTTTTCCTTTTAAGTATCTCTTCTTCCATTGCGGAAATTGACTCGGTGGTGATTTCCTTCCTTCTAAGTTTTTATTGTATAATGGCAACTGAGTTGGTGGTGGATGATGATTGGTTTCCTATCGAAGTTGATAGTTTGTTCTTCTTAAGATTTTATTTTTCCATGGAAATGATGAAATCGGTAGTTGTTGATGGATTTTCCATTGAAGATATGTGTTGGAGCATTTTTTTTTTAGGTATCAAGTGCAATGTATATCAATTCCTTTAAATAGATGAGTACACAACGGCTCTCTATTGTACTGGCATTGTCAGTAACCTAAAATCCACGCCGACAGTTCCCTTTACTGATTTATGGTTTGAAAAAATAGTCATTGGGCATTGAATGTTAAATCTTGGCACTGAACTGTGGTTAACGATGTTGCCGACAACCACTACCGGAGTGGAGTTGTATTAAATTTCAATGCCGGAATAAGATTTATTGTACACAGTGACCATAAAATTTTGACATTATATACCGGCATAGAAATAAATATAAGATATACGCCGGCACCTACTACTGGTGTGAAATTATGTTAACGTAGTATGCCAGAACTGTAATTTATTTCAAATGTAATCCTTGTCGCAGGAAGCACGGATGCACTTAACACTGCATCAAGCCTTTAAACCACTTGGTGACCCAAGTGGACGAGTTATAGTCTCGTGAGGGTTTACATAGAGATCTACCCTGGGATGCACGGACGCACCGATTTTGGTGCAGTGTCCGCGTCCGACTCACGTCGGATGCAAGACGCGCGTTTGACGCTGACACGACGCGTGTCCGACGCACCAAATACGCGTCCCGCGCGCGTCCTTTTTGGACGCACCGATGACTTGGGTTTGAAGCATTTTTTTTTCCATTTTCATTTAAACTTCTTCCTTTATTTTTACTATTATTAACTAAATGAAGAAAGACAAACATTTAGATCAATCATGTAACTCTTTATTAGGATTTTGTAATTGGAAATACATCACATATACCCTTGGTTGGGCATGTGTTGTTCTAATAATGCAATTTGATTGTGCCATGTGTTTAATAGTGATTGATTGCTTGACCTTCGGCGTGTATAAACAAACGATCTTTCATTTTCTTTTGAAATTTATACACATGTAGCATTATTTTCTAATTTTTAGAATGGAAATACTTGACTTTGCTGTATAAATACATAATTATATATATATATATATAAATAAAGTATGTATATACGCGTCCGCGTCCTAGTTTTTTGAGAATTTTGTAGTGTCCGCGTCCGCGTCCGTGCAACCCAGGATCTACCCCACAAAACCTTACCAAAAACTACTATAAAAACCTAACCAAAAAGCACTAAACCCATCAATCTTTTTAAGAATAATCCGTCTCCGATTCACCCAGCTGGTGGTACTTCGTGGCTTTAGTTATCATGTGGTTCACGTTTTCATCAAACATAAATGCTTATCCCTTTCCTGTAAGTAACGCGCTTTCACGGCTTCATGCTACATAAACAACACACAAACTTACTTTGTTACATAAAAATTGAAAAAAGTGGATTGTGTCGAATTAATCATAAAGATACTTACGAGTTGTTGAGGGGGAAATCTATTATGGGTAGCATGCTCTATCAAGTTCTTCATTTTTAAATACTCAACCACCGCATCTAGGATGATGTCGTGACGTTGCTCGATTTGTTGAGCAGTTATTCCTTTCGAGTTCCCATAATCGTGAGTAAATTTGTTAAAAATCTTCAACCACATGGAATCCCCCGAAATGGTATCTATAGTTGAAGGACGAGTTTCGGAGTACCATGCTTTGGTGATTGCTAAATCTTCCTCGAAGTCAAACGATACCATTTGTTGTATGTGGAATTAGGTTCTATACAAAGCTATCTATAGATGAATCTTCTAGGGTTTAAGGTTTCATAAGTTTAGAGTCTCAAGGGTATAGTAAAGAACACACGATTTTTGGGAAATTGGGTCCAAGTATTAGCTCTCTTTATATAGAGAAAAACCTCAACGGATAGTTTTTTTGAAATCCCTTGTGCCGGCATTGAAGTTAACATAAACATAGAATCCGGCACCAGTTTTCGGTATGGATTATCGTTAAACGTCCATGCCGATAATTGATTTTCTTATACAGAGATTGGGACAAATCTGTAGATAGTACCGGCATCGTTTTAAAAACAGAGTACAACGTCGGTGCACACTACCGACAGTGATTGAGTTTCATCATCTATGCCGGTATCTGTGAATTTTAAAAACAAAACGGCTACTTTTTTGAAAAATAAGACCGTTAGAGCTTCATTTTATATAAAACCCCCTCATTCCTTTGGAAAAATGTACACAAAGCACCCACCAAATAACAAAAATCCATCTCTTAAGAAAGCAAGCCTAAAAAATTATATCAAGTAAGTACGGATCAAGCTTCACAAGCGATGGGAGATTCATCGACAAGATCTATTTGCAAACAACTATCAAGCTCTACCTGCAAAGTAAGTAGATTCAACATTACTAACGATGGATTGGAGAGTTAAAATATTCTCTACTAAGACTTATCACTAATATAATCTTCTCTTACAGAGTCATCATTGCAGCTGTCAAATTTGCAAGTCACCTTCTCATTTAGCCATGGACTGTCCTTTTATTTATTCGAAGTGTACAAACTGTGATAGGACACGCCGGTTTTGGATTGCAAAAACTGATGATGCTGATAATGGAAGAATGTTTCTAAGGTGTTTGAATCACCCAAAGTGCGAAGAGTTTCAATGGTTTGACAAATCTATTGCACTAGCAGAAGCAAGAGCAAACCACAAGGGCCAATGCAAGCCTATTAATGGGTAAGATGGGTGTTATATGAAGGGAAAGGAATATGTTGGAAGAGAAGATGAACCAATGAATATGGTCCTTGACACCAAGATTCCAGACAATGTCTTCGAAGATATTCGCGAAAGGCTCAAAGGTTCCACAATTATTGAAAATGGATGGAAATAGATTATGAGATCATCTTCAACCAAAATTACTCCATTCCATGATTTTTAGTATGTTTTAAGTTGAATAGATTCAAATCCAATGTAATAGATTACTTAGGTATGAAATAAAAGAGCATTATGAACGGATTTATAATCAATACCGGCATTATAGTTTAATCCAAACCAATGCCGGTTTTCTGGCAAGCCTATTCACCTGTAATAAAATCTGGATTCCGGCATAGATTCATTTAATAATTCAATGCCGGTACTATCCAAATTCTATACAGGAACTTGGACCCTTTCATCCTCCAATTCCGGCATCGTTATATAAAAACCATTCAATGCTGGTACAAGTGGCGGCATAGAATTATAATTACTTTATACGCCGGAAATAATCCCGGCACTGTGGAACCTACACGTTTCAATTCCGGCATCTATGGTGTAAAGAAAACTTACAAAGAAAAACATTTCACTAGAAATCTAAACATGTTCAACATAAACAGAACAACTGGATTGTGCTTAAATGTTCTTAATCCAGGTATCATAAACCAAAAGTAAACCAAACAACTAAAGAGTTAATCATGAGGTACAAACAAAAACAAGTTCGGAATTGTTCAAAACGTAACAACCACCATCCAAATGAAGAAACACAACTAAAGAGTTAATCACTTGGTCTTTTGCTTCTTGTGGACCGCAACCTTCCTCGTTTCCCCGAACAAAGATTTTACACTTGGGTCTTCAATTTTATCAAGCTTTTCCTCGACTTCCTTAATTTATTCAAGGATAACACCTCTCTTTGCTCGTACTTGGAACCAAACATCTTCTTCATCTTTCCAAGCCGACGCCGCTAGTTTCATAAATCCAACACATAATTAGTATATATATGCTAATATAATATTATGTGTACAATAAATGACTAAGGAATTAACAATATTTACTAGCAATCCAAGAGTCTTATTAAGTTTCGCCATTGTAGGTGGTGCCTCTGTAGGAGTTGGAACCGGAGGGTTTTTCTGGGGTGGAACTTGGACGTCGTCCGGGCGCACGACAAAAGAATGTGACCATTCCAGGTAATTGTCAATGTAGGAGGGATCAGATTCATCACCGTTGTTCACAAGATCCCAATTACTAATATCTACCAAACGACTTGGTTCCCTATCCCTCCAATGTGTTGGTTCTGGAACTGGATCATACACTACCCTCAACTTTGAGGAAGTTGTAATGCACTCAGCCAAGTCAAGAGCGTACCTTAAAGTAGAGGCTGTCATGAAACAAGGTAATTGAGGTTTATAACCAGCACTGTATACAAGGTAATTGAGGTTTATAACCAGCACTGTATTCATACTAAAATTAATGCCGGTACTCACTGAAACTCAACTATTTGAGTTAGGGTTCGCGATTCTAACGACTCTAACCAAAACCACTGCTATAAATCGATTCAAACACTTATAAAACAGTTCAAATTCAATTACCTTCTCATAGAAGCCATGTTTACGAGAAGTAGATTTTCCGAGTTCGCTTATTCTTCTTCTTCTTGCTCTTGAGAAATCAAAGCAAGCGTTTGTTCCAATTTTTGTAGAGCGATCGATTTTGACTTCGATTGGGCATGTGATTTCTTTCTTGGAGGCATGGTTATGATTCGGGTAGGTTAATCGACGAAGAAATTTTTGAATCGATAATTAATCACCAATGAAGAATGGATGAAGAACGATGAAGATTTTTTTTCTTCGAAAACCCTAAACCTAGATGAGTGCCTAGACTATTTGTGAAGAATGTGGGATAAATGATTTGGTTTTTGATTTTAAGTTTTAGTAGAAAGGGTATTATAGTCTTTTAATAATGTTTTTTAATCAACCAAAGGGTATTTTAGTATTTTCATACCCAAAAGTCACCCCTTAGAAGACACTATGGGTTGGGCGGAGTAATTTATATCCCCCAATCGCGCGTTCTTTATTTTCCTTTGTAATGAAATAATCTCTTCACTAGGGCTACGGATGAAGCCCTATGATGTGTATTAAGAGAGTTCTAATTCATTTTCAATAATAATTCTTCTTGGTCCTATTTTCTTGCTTGGTAATGATAATAATTCTTTTCATATGTCCTTGTGCTTCAATCAAAGGTTTTATGTTCTTATTTTAGAGATCAACACCTTTAAGTGGAATAAATTATTAGTATTTTGAGAAATTTAATTGAGCCTAACATTATATCATCCGAGGCGTACATATTGGTCCTAAATCGTCTCGAGCAATTTTTTGAAGAATTTTAAATAGAATTGGTTGAATAATCTAGTATACATAATAGTGGTGAAATTCTAAGCCTTGGGTTTTTCTTATCTTCTTATTTTATCACCTTTTCTTATTATTGATCTCTTAATTATTCTTTTTAGCATTTTATTTTAATTATAAATTAAAAGTAACAACAGTTAGTCCCAGTGGAACAACCCGTGCTTGCATACTATCCAATCGATAGCCGTGCACTTGTGGTACAATTAAAATCCCATCAAGAAATTTAGCCTTAACTTCTCCAAAAGAATAAGGTTTCTCCCTACTCTGTGATGAAATAACAAAAATATCGTAGTCGCTGCCCATTCAACAAAAACATCATTAAATCCTCATCACTAACTTTTTCACCAATTGCAGCTAAAGAATCTTCTATGGACTTGATTTTCTGTAGATATTGAACAATAGACATATTTCCCTTCTTAATATCATTCAACTGAGTCCTTAACATACTCTTCTTAGCATGAAATTGTGTTCTAAAATCATTTCAAGAAAATCCCGAATTTCTTTAACAGTAGACAGACCAAGAACATCACCACTAACTTTTGGTGTAAAAGTTGTTTTTAAACAAGTGGAAACAAACCTATCCATCCTTCTCCAAGAAACCCATTATGGATTAACCACTTCATTACCATCTACCAAAACTTTCTGTGGTGGTTCAACTATATCTCCATTAACATACCCATAGAGATCACATGAAAACAAAACACCCTCAAATTGATCTCGCCAAAGTAGAAAATTGGACGAGTCAAGTTTCATAGAAACAAAGTTTGATATATTTGTAAAAGGTAAAGCACAAGAATTACCAGTTGATGAATTCAGATGTTGATGAAAATTTTCCAGATCTGAACTTGAGAAATTGTGATTATTGTTGTTGTTATTATTGATGTTACTGCTACTGTTGATATTGTTTCTGGTGCTATAATGTTGTTATATGAAATTCTTCGAGTTGTTACCATAAAATTCTTGTAAAAACCCTAGAAAGTGCAATTTTGGAGAAAAATATTGAATTGATGTTACCCAAACTTGTGAAAGTTAAAAATTATTGGGGAAAATTGTTGAGCTTTGTTGATATGAGATGAAGGATCGTAGCTAGTCTGATGCCATGAGAAATCTTATGCTCATGTAATCAAGAATTATTGAATGTAAAAACGGAGATCAAGAGAGGAAGAACAATTGTATTTTTGATGAAGGAAAAACGTTACAACACAAGAGCTGTGTTTTAGACATATTTATTACAAACTATCTGGGTTTTCTGAATAAGACAACTGAACTGAGTCAAGTCAAACGTATTTGACTTGACTATTCATATTAATAGCCTTTTGGACAGCATGGGAAGCTCCAAAGGCGATGGGGTTGGAAGAGAAGTCCCGCCTCATGAAAGCGGAGGCTCCAAGGGAGAATAACAACATATTCGCACCATCTCGTACGGTGTCGTCAAATATAGCCAGGATGGAGGAGCCACGACGTCCACTGGATCAGGTCCAGCTCTGAAGCCTTGCTACCTGGGCTCCAGCCCAGGGCAGACAACTTTAGTTGACTCATAATCAGCTGAAGACCTTGTGGTCTAACATAAGGCTGCCAAAGAGAAGAATGATCAAAGATTTATGGCTTGTTACAAATCTGGCAATATGCACAGAGTTATGGAAGTTGCGTGATAAAGCTTTCTTTGAAGGTGCAGGTATGAGCAGTGGTTCCTAAATCTCCCTTCTTTGGGTCAACAGCAGTAGCATAGACCGTGTAAACAAGACCAAATGTCTAGGTCTCTCAAATATCACTGCATGTGGAACTCTATGCAATATAACTGTTTGAGGCAACCCTTACAACAACACCTTTTGCTATTTTAGGGGCACCTAACAAGGTGTAGTTCATCTTTTTCTTGGATTTTCGCTTTTAATAGAAGTATAATTCTCAAAAGAAAAAGAAAGAAAGAGATCGTTCATATTTATTCATATTTAAATTTTCATGGACACCACAACTTACAAAGCTAGTTAGAGCAATTCCTATGGCAATGGCCAAACATAAAAATCTGTTCAGCCAGGTGGATGGCCAAACTGGGTTTTCCACTATGGGAAAACACTAGGCGTCAGACTAGTAGACGCGCAATATTAAGAAAAGCGGTGGCGCTCAGCAGAAAAACGCTGGAGTCAAGGAAGAAAACGCTGGCGACAGCCTTCCTGTCGCCAGCGTCACGGACTCTGTCGCCGGTGTTTATCCTGGTGACGCCAACGGGTAGTTTTAAAATTTCGAATTTCACCTTTTCCCTCTATAAATTGCCGTAATCTTCGAACAATTCAGTACACCAAAATTCACTTGAATTTTCTCATATAAAAATGGCTGAAAAAGCGATCACACTTTTCTGCGATGTAAAACTTGAAGCTGCTGTTTCTAAGATATGTGGGAGTTTTAAAAAGATTGAAAATTGTAAAAGGGAAGTGCAAGTTTTAGAAGTTGCTCCAAGAAAATGTTTCGCTAAAAGGCAAAGAAAAGCTCCTGTTTTGAAACTTAACAACCAAAAATTCAAAAACAAAGGTGAAACTGTCAAAGAGCGCGTTGAATGGAAAATACGTCAAATGAAGATAAATAGGAGGCCGAAACTTGTACTTGATTTTTATTAAAGTTTTTAATGTTGTTGAAGTTTATATCTTGTAAAATTGGCAGTAATATCAATGAATGAAATTTTTTATATTTTAAAATAGATTTCCACTTCAGATTACGTAAAATTTATTACCATTTATTTAAACTTGCAAATAACATCAAACTACATTTTAATAAACCACAACAAAAACATCAAACTACATCAAATCCATCCACATTCTCTCTGTAAAGTTCATATCATTCAAAATGCCTAAACTCTCTCCCGCTTTCTTCAGTAAACTTGGTCAGAGCGATGGTTTTCAGTTCTTCGTTGGATAATCCAGAATTGCTACGATGAACCATCCATAATATTTCCGTATAATGTTTGATTTCATTAATGATGAATGCAATTCTTAGTTCTAGGCTCTTACTGTTTCTTATTGCTTCATTCGGAGAAAATACAAAATGTCCCAATACTCTTTCCCAGAAATGGTCATGGTTCATTGGTCTCGCCATACGATGTAACCAACATCGAACTAGAGTAACATCTTCTTCTATTGTAAATTCCGACAGCAGCACTCGAGTGCAGTTACGATATACTTGAGATGGGCCATCTTTTAGAATTCGAAAACACGCTTCGAAACGAAAAGGCTTACCGTGAGCTTCCTCCCAATTATCAAGAGCTGCTTGGATCAGTTCTTCTTCAGTTACACCGATGAACTTTTCTCGATCAATTTCAATTACCTGTTCAAGAAATGGCTAGACTGCAAGCCTAATTCGCTGAAAACGAGCACGCAATTGACCAGCATATCGGTTTCCTAGGTTTCCCGTCAATGAGACGAACATTGAAAACACGTTCTCCCAAAAAGAACTATCATGAGAAATAACAACACCAGTGATTACCCTATGAAATAAATATGCTTTGCATAGAGTTATATCCTGTTCTTCGGTAAACTTGGGACCACGATTTCTAAGAGACATTTCTGTAAAGGAGGAGGATAGATATAAGAAAGAAAGAAGAAGAAGAAGATGTGATTTTGGAAATACAATGAATAAATTTTATAGGATTTGATAACGAATAATTTACCGTTGGGAATGGAAATTTAGCCGTTGGCGGTTGCTGTAAAGTCTTGGGCAACATTAGTAAAGTCTCGGGCGACATTTGTAAAGTCGCCCAAGAATTTCCTACGAGCGCCCATTTGAATTACCAACGCCTATTTTCTATTATAAATACTTCACTAGATTTTATTCTAAACCAAACCAACTGATTTCTCTCTCATCATCCACCATGTTTTCTAAAGGCAAAGCGAAGCAAATATTATATGTCGAAGCAAAAGAGGTTTGCCCATTATGTTTCATGGATAACCACATTCTTATGCAATGTCCTTGGATGTATTCAAAGTGTCCGCAGGAAGGTTGTTCACGCATCAGAATGATGATTGAATCACAACCGGAAAAGCTCGGGTATTTGCAATGTCAAGATCCCAATTATCCAGAGGAACCACATATGCTAGATGATGCCATGAAGATTAAAAAAGAAGAAGAAGAAAAGATTGCAACAATGTGCAAAAACTTCAAACTTAAAGCCAAATTGAAGAAAGAGTTATTACACTGCAATCATCGTGGATATGGAAATCACGAATACAAACATTGTCCACAGAGAATCAGTTCATGCTCAAAGCACGGTTACAAGACTTTTATGCATTTGCAGACTTCTTCTGAAGATGACACATATGGAAGGCATTTTTGGGAATGTCCCAGGTGTTTTTTGGTGGAGTGGGCTGATTGAAGTTGTAGGACAAATCGATTCATTATGGTATTATGTTATTTAATTTGTTGTTTATTAGGTGTTATTACGATTATCTAAAACCATCAATATCAAGTAATTTAAATTTCACTTCGATTAAACATTGCACCATCAATTTCATAAATAAAAACATACTGCATTGAACAACCACATCATACATGAGAATAAAAGAAATACATTAAATTAAAACAACTACTCCTAGGAGTAATACATATGTGTCAATTCTCAGCGGGTGGTGGAATTCCTAGGTGGATGTAGGGATCGTATCTGTTGAGCACCCTAAGAATGTTGAAACAAGCATGGAAGGCGAAAGGACGACCGCGGGGAGATTCTGGCCACATCGCTAGAGTTCTGGGCAACACTTCGTGTTTGGCTTCACCGTTCAACTTATTTTGGTGATTCAACATTAGTTTGGCGACAAACTCCAATACATTCGTTCTAATTACACTAAAACGATGGACCAATCCGTGAGAATCACGCCCACGGATGTTCCCAGTTTCAGTGGTGAACATTCTGTAACATTTGTCCCAGAAAGTGAACATCGAATTGGGTACATTACGCATTACAGTTTCTTGTGTGTGAAAAACAAAGGCTCTACAAATAGCTAAATCCTCTTGTTGTGAGAATCCAACACGAACTGTAGGAGGCATTTTTGAGAGTGAATATAGAGTAGGAATTTTGAGTTGAAAGTAGAATGTGTGAATTTAGAGTTAAAAGTATGAGTATTTATAGAATTCAAAAACTGTAGCCGTTGGATCAGCAGGTTTTGCAGCCGTTCAGATGGAGCCGTTGGCGCCATCGAGAGAGACGCTAGAGTCTGAGCTGAAGTTGTCAGCGTCAGCGTACAAAACTCGCGTTCTGGTGGAAATCTCGAGCATCACCTATGTTGTCGCCCGAGTTATTAGACATGGCGCGCGCCATTTCACCAGACGCGCGCCTATTAGAGTGTCTCAATGTTCAAATGAACAGATATGTTCATTTGAACATCCGTTTTCTGCGTTTGTTCATCCCATAGTGGGATCAAAATGAACAAACTCAGAGTTTGTTCATCCCATAGGAACAACTCTTAGACGAACAACATTTCCAGACAGCTTGATGTACTTCGGTGGCTCGTGTGTGAAATAAATGCTCTTTTTTCAAATGGTCTGTATACCAATAAATATTACCAGATAATATAAAATACATGGCAACCAGTATATCACAGATAATATATCTACAAGTATTAGCTATTGCTAAACCATCATGTTACAGTGACGATCATGAACCAAATCAGACTATCAACTTGCACAAATTTAGTACAAGAACAACTTACTCCCTAAAAGGAAATTGATTCAAGACTTTAAACTTCTGGTATTGGCAACACTTAGAACTATTTTGATTTCAGTTTCAGGGAGGCACTGCATCACATAAGCATAGCACAGTTAGATATTACATATATTCAAAGTATATGTTTCAACAGGGGAAAATATTAATATTAACTTCGGAAGAAATTCCATTAGTGAGACAAGGAGTAGCTGTAACCTGTTAATGCAGTAACGTTTTCCTGTAGGTGGAGGGCCATCATCAAAAATATGACCAAGATGAGCATCACACACTGCACAAAGAACTTCTTGCCTAGGCATGAATATAATCGACAAGTCTAATTTCAATTTCACGTTATTTCCTATGGGCTGATAGTATGATGGCCAACCAGTTCCGCTGTCAAATTTCGTGGATGATCTACAGATACATTCATAGAGCACTGATAAGGTGGACCCAGAAGGATTATTTAAGAATAATAACAATAAATGGGAAAAGGAGGCGCAACTCCGCAATATCATTATTGTGCACGTAGAGGGAGCTTAAGTGCTACTTACTCGAACAAAGGCGTGTCACAACAGATGCAGTGATAAGTTCCTGCGGATTTTGTGTTCCAATACTCCCTGAAATTCACATAAGATGAATAACGAATCATCAACACTACAATATTGCCATAACTATGATAAGTTACGCAAAGGTCGTTCGATGTACTTACCCTTGTGGCATGTTACAAGCTTCTCTAGAAGGAAAATATACAATTACTTTTTCTATTGATCAAATCTCTGGAACTTAATAAACTATACAAGATTTGAGGCATCCTAGACAAATCTGCTAATTCCTTCAAGAATGTGTATGATGAAGGGACCCCATTGAAAATACAAATGACAAGCATTTGATTCACATCTTACTCCCTCTTGCCACCACATTTTGCTCCAAACCGAAAATGCAAGCAAATGAACTACTATATATACATTATAAGTTTAATTCCGGTTGCTGCAAACAAGTTTTGGCACAAAAAGATGAAGTGGAGAGAGATAGAAGAAACAGAAGAAGCGCAGACATGTCTGAATATCTGGTACCACCAGCGGAGATAAATGGAACCACAGAGTCTTTCTAAGATGTCGATGATACTGAGAGTGGGATAACTTAGGCGGTAAGAGACCTGATACGGGACATCTTCGCTTAAGCCACGGTGCAGGGAGTAGAATAATACAGTATCCAAGCCTAATTAAGCTTTAAGTATGATAGGAGCAGACTAATACAGCATCCAAGCCTAATTAAACTTGAAGTATGATAGCAACTCTACGGTTTTTACTTTCACTACATTTTTCGAGCATGATATTCCATATACTAATGCTCTAAGTAAGCTCTTCGTGAGGAAAATAGTATATCGTAAAACACGTGCCTTTCACTCAAGCAGTAGTACTGAGTTAGGGGAAAAAAATGACTGCTTCACATTTTTGTTTTGATACTCATGTATTGTTGCAAAATCTCTCATGATGCATGAGAAGCTTTCTGCCTAACCAAATAACTTGAGTTCACGGTGGTTCATGTCTTATCATTTTAAATTATATGTAGGTTTGTAGAATCTACTGTAATGGTGGCAAAAGATAAAGTATTCTTGAATTGAATACTGTACCCTGTAAAAGCCCTCTCAGTTCCCTTCTTGCGAGTT
The DNA here is from genome assembly GCA_023529315.1 of Papaver bracteatum. Classification (NCBI taxonomy): domain Eukaryota; kingdom Viridiplantae; phylum Streptophyta; class Magnoliopsida; order Ranunculales; family Papaveraceae; genus Papaver; species Papaver bracteatum. The sequence continues at coordinate 1,997,320 of JAJJWX010002698.1, forward strand.
ACGTAGAACTGCTCACTAGTGAGACGCTTCTTCCACTCTGCATCACTTACGGAAGAATAATCTTCCCTGCCTGTCTCTGCACAAAGGAAGGTAAGGCACTTGTTGAGGAACACTAGGTAGCACAGATACATTGAAGGAAATATCTCATAGAAGAAGGAACATTGACGGCAATTTAAAAAAGGTAAACATAAAAAATGAAGGTTAAGAACAGTTAACAGGGTCTCCTTGTACTTTGAAAATTTGCAAGCTGGTCCTCTCTCAATTGAATTCACTAGTACTGGCCTCTATAAACGAGAGAACCACGTTATCTAACTTGCATATCATGTTTTTTTGTTTCCACAGGATATGTGGTTCATGGCTTCAACAGATATACAGTTGGATTTTATTGTAACTTGCGCTATTCGTCTCATTGAATAAATTGCAATGGCCATCACCAAGAGCTTAAAAAATACTTACACAAAAACAAAACCTTCAAAGGGACAGTAGAAAAGAAAGTTAAAGAATACGAATATCAGATCAACCACTTAAGAAAAAAATCAATCAGCAATCGAGATAGCAAAATATGAACATAAGGGGTCTTTCATAATTCATCATGTTTTCAAGTAGAAAGTAAGACGAGAATTCAAGTTACAGTATAAAAATTTAATGCAAATGAAACCAGAAGCATCAGAGAAACAGAAAAAATCGGAAATTGAAACATCCAAGAGAAGAATTAAGGTTGAAATATGAGTTAACAAAAATAAATAAACAGAGAGAGAGAGTAACCTTGAAGGCTGTTATCTGGATTTTGAGAAGACGACGTGGAAGAACCCATTACACGAAAATTCCGACGTGATTTCCTTGAAATTGAAGGGAAATCGGAAGTGAAATCAAGGTGAGAATTGGAGTGGAGGAATTGGAGATGTTGTTTTGATTTTGGTGATGACGAAGACGGGGATGATATTAACTGGTAAGCTGAAAGCCTACTGTAGCTTATATTCAAAGCCATTTGATTTCGGTGTTTATTAGTTTTCTGTACCTCTCCGACACCAACGACTTTTGTTGATTATTTTTGCGGCCTTAGATCTATTTGCATTCGTGTAGCTTTTTACAGCGTGGAATGTGGATGAAATCATTGAAAAGCAAGTATAAAGTGAGTGTTCAGTTTTACTAGTAACACGACTGCAAAATGTGTATCTCTAATTCTCTATAGGTAGCGATTACCCATGACCGACGATTTGGATCCATAAATAGTATTTGTATACTTCCAACAAAAATAAAATTAAAAAATTAAAAATTAAAAAATTAAAAAAAATTAAAAACGTGTATTGCATGGGTTGTAGTATAGGGAAGTGCAACGAGAAAAATGAAATTGTGAGATATAAAGCTCGACTCGTTGCACAAGATTTTTCACAAAGACCAGTTATTGATTATCAAGAAACTTATTCTCTGATGACGGATGCCATCACGTTCTAGTTTTTTATTAGTTTGGCATCTTCAGAAAAGCTTGAAATGCCTCTTATGGATGTAGTTACAACTTATCTTTATGGGTCACTTGATAGTGACATTTATATGATACTTCCCGAGGGATTTCGTATGTCTGAAGCAGGCAAGTCCAAAGATCGTAGTGTATACTCAATAAAACTTCAAAGAGCTTTATATGGAATAAAGCAATCGGGAAGAATGTGGTATAATCGCCTCAGTGAATATTTATTGAAAGAGGGATATACTAATAATGTTATTTGTGCATGTGTTTTCATTAAGAAATCCAATTCTGGGTTTGCTATTATTGCAGTATACGTTGATGATCTAAATCTTATTGGAACTTTAAAAGAACTAACTGAAACCGATGCTTACTTGCAGAAATAATTTGATATGAAAGATCTTGGTAAAACTAAGTATTGTCTTGGTTTACAAATTTAGCATGTCCCAAATGGAATATTTGTCCATCAATCTACTTATACAAAAAAGGTCTTAAAATGATTTTATATGGACAAAGCACATCCACTGAGTTCCACTATAGTTGTGAGATCACTTGACGTGAATAAAGACCCATTTCGACCTAAAGAAGATGGTGAAGAACTTCTTGGTCCAGAAGTGCCATATCTAAGTGCAATTGGTGCTCTTATGTATCTTGCAAATTGCACAAGGCCAGATATTGTATTTTCAGTTAATCTGTTAGCTAGATACAGTTATGCTCCAACTCGAAGACACTGGAACGAAATCAAACACTTATTACGTCATCTTAGTGGTACTAATGATTTAGGTCTATTTTACCTTTATGAATCTAAATTAAAACTGATTGGGTACGTAGATGCAGGTTATCTTCCATATCCACACAAAGGACGATCACAAACTGGGTATTTGTTTACTTATGGAGATACAATTATATCTTGGAGGTCAGTGAAGCAAACAATTTCAGCTACATCTAAAAATCATTCTGAACTACTAGCAATCCATGAAGAAAGTCGTGAGAGCGTCTGGTTAAGGTCAGTAATACATCATATTCAAGAATCATGTGGTCTTCCTTCAACTAAAGATTCACCAACAATATTATACAAAGACAATACTGCTTGCATTGCATAACTAAATGAAGGATTCATCAAAGGTGATCGAATAAAGCATATCAGTCCGAAGTTCTTTTTCTCACGTGATCTACATAATGATAGTGTGATTGATATCAAACAATACGTTCAAATCACAATCTAGCAGACCTCTTCACTAAAGCATTACGAACTTCTACATTCAAGAAATTAGTTCAAAAGATCGGAATGCGTCGACTTAAAGATTTGTAGGCCAAGATTTTGCTGAAGTATCCATCAGGGGGGGGCATCATTAGGACTTAAACGCGTTGTACTATTTCCTTCGTCAAGGTTCCCACTGGGTTTACTTGTCAAGGTTTTAATGAGGAAGCATATGCATGTCCAACACTTACCTGAGTCTCACACATTTCAGGTTTGATTTTCCTGATATATTTTCCTGACTTAGACACAGTGGTCATCAGGGGGAGTGTTATAAACGTGTATTGCACGGGTTGTAATCTAGGGAATATCTACGGTTTTACGTTTATTTTACTTAGATGCCCTTGTGTCTAGCCTATATAAATAGAATAAGAATTCTTCCTCACTTTCCCTACTTTATCTTTCACACTAAAATAAATATTTGTACACGACCACGAACAAAGTTAGAATTTTAGTCATCGTAGGCATAAGAAAAAAGTCAAAATGTTTAGGGTAGGTGAGTATAAAAATATGCACTTTAGAGCCAGTTATACAAATAAAATTAATTTGATTTCGTGCAGCGCAATTATTTTCAAACTAACATCTTTCACACTACTAGAATTAATAGATATGACATCATCAAATTGTGGTTAACTGTGAGTTTAACCACAATTACGTTTTTTTTTTATATTTTAAGCAGGTAAACAATAAGGAGACGAGGGAGTTACAACACAAATTAGTGAGTCAATGTGGTGATGTAAATCTTAGTGAAGTATATTTTATCTTTTTACAGCGAAAGGGAAAAGATATATTGAAAAAACTGGTCAGTGGAAAAGTAAACCAACAATACAGTTACATGATTGTGTAAACAACAACATCCCAATTACAAATTAAGGTTGATAAAGGCAACTCATAAACAATATATAAGTGTTAGAGCATTGCTCGGTTGAACCCACCAAGCGTTGGTATGTCAAGTTTGGTTGTCATATTTTAGTGAATCAAAACTCATTTAAAGAGTCGCTTGATTATTTACTAGAGCCAACCTCGTATAGGTTAGCTAGAAAGTTACTAGGATATGAGACTTACAATTACGTGAAGACTTCAAGAATGCGAAGAAGTAAAGAACTAAAATGACGACATCATCCTTCCACTTGAGGTTAGTAATATTTGACTTGAATTGTTTCATTCCTAACGTATCTTTCAAGTCTTGCAGAATCCTTCACGAAAATTTCTAAACTGCAAGAAATTATGGTCAAACAACAAGGTTATCTACTTCAAGAATTTCACAAGCTGAAGACTGAAAGTAATAATCTACCTTCCTCTAGCATTGAGATGAAGGATTAATCCAGGAAAATATACATCAATATTTTATTTCTTTCAATAATTGTATAAGGTCTATTTTGAATAAAACTATTTATTTATTTATGAATAAAATTATTATTTTATAAATTTTCTTGTGAAAATTTTCGATTACATAGTCTGTGCTTGAATGCTTTATATTATTGCTATGTATGTTATGGGATGTTTGATTTCTGTTTTCATAACCTTAATATTCGATCTCATATTGTGTGAACCCTTATGGTTTGGGTGACTTTTTGATTTAGAGGGATTGAGTTCTAGCCCATGTTGGTAAGCTTTATCAAAGGATCATAAGGGGTTCTGATTGAAACTAATATGTGAAAAAGTCACAATATATTGAATCGTTTGGTTTAGCATAAAAGCATATGTGTTTCGGGGTTTCAACTTTTGCATCGCATTAGTTAAAACTGGTTTTCAACCTTTCTCTGGTAAAGGTTTCTCTTTGTTGTTATTATTTTGTTTTGGCGGGAGGATGACAACACAACGGGGGAGAGTTTTATGTGAATTTGCGCTTAATGATATATGTTTCTGGGGTGAAGAGGATGCAGAACTTGAGGTAACGAATTTGTTAGTTAATCATTTTCTTGTTTAAGAAAAGCCTGATTTTATTGCATATATTTATTACTTTTGCTTAACAAAATTTTGGTACAATTGATGTTTATTCCATTATTTGTGTATGGATGTGTGTGTGATTCAATTGTTTCCAGTTAAGAAAAACTATTGTTATGTTTCTTTATGGTTTGGTGTCAATTGTTTAGGCTTACGAAATTTCGGTGCAAATGCGGTACTATAATGTATATGTTTGTTTCAATTGCTTCTGGTTGAGATAAATAATTATGCAAGTTGATTTATTTGGTTTGTATGAATTGTTTATGGCTTAACAAAAAGGTTTTCGGGGTCAATTGTTTAGTCCAATTCGATTCCGGATAAAAGAAACTAAGTTAATTCTGATCTTAGTTAGACTTATCAAAGTGGAGGCTTCGGTTATTCAAGTCTAATTGAATGCCTTTACAAGAAATGCTAGTTAAATAACCTAGTACTTGTCTTGTTTAAAAGTGAAAGGTCTAAGTTATTATTTGAATAATTAGAACCTGATGAGAAAAATAGAGTTAATTCTGATCTTTATTTTGGTCATATCGAACAAGCGATTGTATTTGTACAATCGGTTTAGAAAAAGAACTAAGGTGCTTAGTCAATTTTTGATTTGCTAAACTATTAGGGAAAATTTCTTTGGGCAATTGTTTCCTTGGTAACATATCAAAACAAAATTACTTTGTAGTTTCAGTTTTGATATTGGTTATCCAAAATGGTGTGTGGAACCCTCGTGCTTAACTCTTATAGGTTGATAGTCTTTTTAGATTTTTAAGATCCTTTCGATTTGTCCTTTATTTGCTCGTACCTTTGTCATTTTGTGACAAAAAGGGGAGAAATATATGGAGTAAACAAGTGATTTGGTATCACTAAGGAAAGGACAATGGTGCTTAAACGTTATATCTAACGAAAGATTAAGGATAAACTAAGGGGGAGTAACATATCATATTGATACTTGTGGTTATCTTAACTACAAAGGGAATAACAAAGACGTGCGTATTGAAAATATACCTATCTTCTTACCTTTAGGGGGGTATTAGCTTTGTTATTATAATGTCAACAGCGGCATTTATGGATTGAATGTATACAGGTTATTGTGATGTTGAAACTTGGAATCAAGCGTTTGTGTAATGAATTCTTGTAATTTGTTTATCCATATGATGTAAGAGTTTTGTCACTAAAATTGACAAAGGGGGAGATTGTTAGAGCATTTCTCGGTTGAACCCACCAAGCGTTGGTATGTCAAGTTTGGATGTCATATTTTAGTGAATCAAAACTAATTTAAAGAGTCGCTTGATTATTTACTAGAGTTAACTTCATATAGGTTAGCTAGAAAGTTACTAGGATATGAGACTTACAAGTATTACGTGAAGACTTTGAAGAATGTGAAGAAGTAAAGAACTACAATGACGACATCATCCTTCCTCTTGAGGTTAGTAATATTTGACTTGAACTGTTTCATTCCTAATGTATCTTTCAAGTCGTGCATATTGAAAACATAACTGTGAAGCTGTGAATGATTATACTCTAGTTAGACATAGTATTAAGAAATTACAATACGAAGTATAACGTCTATCTTTTGAACTTCGTATATAAGACATCGACATAATCGTATGAATGCTATTGTGATTATATATGGGTATGGGTGAAGATTTCGTCCCAGGAAACAATGTTTTACATTCGTTTAAAGGAAGTACAATTCATACACTTGTTTTGTGAATCGAAAGGGAAATCGCTAGGCTTATTGGTATTGCTATTCATTGCAAATCTTTGAATTACCAATATGTGTGTTTAGTATAACCGCTCATAACTTGTTTATGTATCTTGGTAAAACTATTCACAATGCCTGATTGGTGATTTGATAGGATAATCAATCACATAGTTCTTGGAAGTCAGATGAACCAATTCTAAACTTGTTTGGAAGTGTGGAAAATCGGTTCCAAGATTGTAAATATGAAAAAGGATTTACAAAGTAAAGATGTCGACATATTTTGAACATGTATAGTAATTTTTATCTTTTATTGTTCAAATATATTCCTTAATAACTAAAGGAGAATCCCGAATCGAAATAAATTGAGAATCTTTTAATTAAGGTTTTTAGTTTTATATGCTTTTAATTTCTAGCAATTAAATGCATATCTTTAGAAAATAAAACTTGGTAATGTGCATCTACTAATTTGAGATTTTCTACCGATATTTCGGTCAATATTTGGACAGAGTATTTCCAGGAATTATGAAAACCGATTTGGACTTTATTGCATATATTTGAGAATATTCGGTTTTGAAAATTCCTTAGTGTCCAAACTTCCTTGGTCTATAAATATTGAAGTTTTCATTTCGAGCAAACTAATCCTCAGAGCCAGCAATACTACCTAGCTGTGTTGTTACTGGTGGAGCCGTCTATTCGGAGAGGAAAGTACCCTAATTAGGCGAAATCTCTTACGGCCGATCGTTTTAAAGATTTCTTTGGGATTGGGAATCTCTACGAGTACCGTTGGTGGGAAACTAGAAAATTGCAGTTTATTATTAGTTTTCGATTGATTTGATTGACTAATGGTTGTTGAACTTTGATTGCACCTAGTTTTTTTATGCTTGAGAATCTTCTCTTCTGATATAAGATTCACTCAAACTATATCGAAGTATCGACGGGGATCTTTAGAACTGTTTGTAGATCTAAAGACGTCTTGTGATAATCCATTGTTAACAGACTCTGTTCTGTTGATAGGTATTTAAAACACCTTGATATTTATCTATTGTTTATGCTTTCTTTGCAAGTTTTCATGTAAAATATGTATCTTATGTGTGAGTTTGAGTTTATTAGGTACAAATGGAGTCCTTTAGATCAAAAGAAGGAGAAAACTTCCATTTGGAGCGTAAAGGAGCACAAAGGTCAATTCACATACGAGATGTACTTGGAGCGGGCTAAGGTGTGCGAAAAGGAGGTGAAGAATGAACTGTCAGTTCCTCAAAACTGATAGTTGTTTTAATAAAGGAATTAGGCCATCTGTTATCTGAAATCGACAAGCCATGTTTGAGCTAGTACCCCTTATCTACTCACACTGGGTGGCCATATCCAAAACCATTCCTACACTAAACCTAGATTTCAGAGATAAATGATTTCTTAATCATTTTCCCATCAAAATTTCAGAGAGATTAAAGTGAGAAAGAAGGCCATAGAGATCTACAGAGAGATCGAGAAATTACAAGGGAGAAATTTGAAGAGAAGATCTGCCGGTGCTGGTAATGCAATAAGATTGATGGGGGTTGGAATCTGTGGCTATTGTTATCAACGATGAAGCCCTATTTCATGACCTGATGTTGTGTCTGAGATCGGGAAATTAGGATTCATTTCAGGGGATCGAAGCAAACATGGAAATTAGGGTCTCATGTGAAGATGATGATGATTAATTGAAGTTGTGAAGAAATGGGTTTACAAAATATGGAGTTAGGGTTTGTTGCTGCTGTTGATATCTGGGGTTTCAAGGAGATGAAGATTTGGTAGCTGATTCAGAGTCTAAAAGACGAGTTGCGGATGAATTACATATGGGTTAAACTCAGATTGAGTTTGGATTGTTTGGTTGGTAAATGAAGATGAGAAGTTGAAACTGCTGCCACTGTTGTTGTTGTGATTAATGGAACCAGGGTTTGAATCAAGGTTTCAATACATGCGATGGGGACAGATTTACAATTGATTTTGAGAAGGAATTGGAGGTCATAGGTTTGATGATTGCTGAGATTCAAGCTTGCCAAGAGGTGCAGCTGCAGATCAGATGGAGAGAGTCTGTGATGGTGATGATTGCAGTTGTACATGGGAGGTCATTTGAGCTCAAGGGTTAAGCAATAATGGAGGAGTTGGACTGCTTAAATGTATGCTTAGGAATGAATTGCAGTTGAGACGAAGGCACTGGTGATGGAGCATATGAAGAGCTTAAATGGAATAGGAAGAACTGTGAATGTATGAAATACAGGTGATGGCAGTGATTACAGGTCAGATGAATTGGCATTACTGCAATGTAGAGAGGGAATGAAGTTGATGGTATGTTGTTGATGCAGAGATGTGCAAGAAGATTAAGACGCTGGTGCTGTTTAATAGCGGTGCAGCTCTGGTTGTGTACGACAGTGGCTGCTAATGCACTGAGCATGGAAGAATGAAGCTGTACTGTTGTACAATTACATGGAACTGTAATGGGAAGAACGATTGAAGCTCAAGAGTGGATTTAGATGTATGTTAGGATTTGAGCGGAGGAGAAATTGATTGTTGTGCTCAAGTCGAAATTGCATGCAAGGTTCTGTAAATAGGATGGATTTGGTGGTGACTGAGATGTTGCACAGCTTGGATGTGGATAGAGTGAGGCAACTGAAGCAGGAAATGAAGTTGGAGGTACTGAGAAATGGAAGTGATGGCTTGCAGTGGGGTATCTGAGCTCGAGTTTGCTGAAAGGATTTGCACAGATAGAGTCGAAACTTCATGTATTGGGTTTTAACTACAGGTGCTAGTGTTGTTGTGCATGGTCAATTGAAACTGAATTACAGTGAAGGCACGGGAGCTGATGCAGTTGATTTGAGAATAATGAGTGTTTGGGTAGGATGGCAGATGAGGTGGTGACTTTGTATTGGAAATGAACTGAGCAATGGATTGCATGTGATTGTGAAGGTGAGATGCTTGACCATCCATCATGGCTGGATGTGAAGCAATGATGCAACACAAGTTTAGCACGTGTTAAGACCACTCAGTCCAGACAACCGAGTTAGACAGTTGACTCGGATTTGATTCAACCAGTTAACCTGACTGACTTCTCATTGACTCGGTCTGAGTTTGACCGATCACCTGAGATATTTTTCCGGTGCCGGATTCCGTCCAACTTCCGGCGGTAAACCCAGTTTTTCGGCGACACTTTTTGAGCACAATTCTACATGGGTATTTCTCACATATGAGCTTGGTGGAGCACTTGGATGTGGGCTTTTGAGACTTGACCTAGTTTTGGAAGGGAGCAAGGATTATAAAAGAAAGACTTGACCTAGTTTTGTTAAAACTTTTGAATTATATCAATCCAGAACCCCCTTAATCTTTGATTTACTTCCTAATGGGATACTTATGTATTTCATTGGCAGTTGAGATGAAAAACAACTAAAAATATCAGCAAATAGTTTTCCATTATGCAATTAACCCAATCCAACAATAGTACTCTTTCTAAAATTTACTTTAAGCCCCATAAACAATCTCAAAGCCAAGAAGTATATATTTTAGATTACGTAGTTGTTCTTCTTCACCTTTAGAAACACACAATGCCATTTTGAACTACAGACAACCCATAAATTAGACCTTGAGCAGCTGCATTTTTAATCATAAAGGAAAGAACTTTAGTAGTCAAAATAAATAAAAAATGGTGAAATTGGGTCACCTTATTTATTTTCTAATACCTGAACAAGTCAGGTGCTACGCCTTTAAACAAACATCAAATCTTGGTGAATATATACACCACTTGATCCAATTTCTCCACATCCAACAAAGTCAAACTTAGACAAAGTAATGTCAATAAAGTTCCAATTGACATTATCAAAGGTTTTTTTCAAAGTCAATCTTACAAGTAATACTTTTTCTTGTATTCTCAACCTTGAATCTATTAATTGTGAAGTAATCAAAATTCCATCATAAATTTGCCTCCCATGCACAAAGGATCCTTGAAAATCTGAAATAATAGTTGGAGTACTAGCTTCATTCTCTCTGCAAAATACTTAGATATAATCTTACAAACACTAATAATTACACTTATTGGCCTAAAATTATGCAAAGTAATAACCCCACTGCATTTAGGAATCAAGGTAATATTAGTGCAATTTATCCTTCAATCTATCATAGAAGTATCCTCAAATTCCTTTATCACCAACATCAAATCATGTTTAACCACATCCCAATCAACTATATAAAATTCTATAGTGAATTCATCTGACCTTGGGATTTATATGTCTTATCAACTTTAAGTTCCTAACTCTTTTCACTATCTCTAATATTGGCTTGTCGGCTAAACAAGGATTGATTAATGATGAAGATAGATATTTTATCATTATATTTTCTAGTTATTTCTTTGACACCATTGCATTTTTTGTTGTTTTTAAAGGACGATGTCAAGAAAATATACAAGAGAACTAAACTAACAACGATGTATCAATTCTCCAATTTAGCAAAATATTGAATGTTTCCTATGTGTGTATGGTCAACTAAATGTAATAACTCACATCAAACTCCAAAGTGGTTTCTCTAGTCTATCATAAACCAAATTGTACATTTACAAGCAAGTAAGTGTAAATTTGACATAAAAAAAAGATCACGCACTTTGTTGTATTAATTAATGTCTCATTTCATCCAGAGTTACAAAAGTGCACAAGAACGGAGAGTTATAATGTTGAGTGCCTAACATCTGATAAATTAGACAAGCTTACGCAAAAGTTTATAAAGGGTATTTAAGGAGGGTGTCTTGAAGATTAACAAATAACATGTATTTTTCTGCATATCAAGTTTCAAAAGTTGTTATCAACGCCTAATAAGTTCTACCAACAAATATATATATGTATGTATAATAATTTCGAATTTTTGAAGGTAGGTATAACTGTGGTTAAACCAATAGTTTGATGATGTCATATTTATTGAATCCAACGGTGTGAGATATGCTAGTTCAAAAATAATCCTGCGCTGCGAGATCAGAATTTTTTTCCAAAAAATTAGGCTTTCCAATCAACCCAACAAGGTAAAACTATGGTCTGTCTGTGTCCCTGTTAACATGATGGGTAAAACTATTTGAAAACTTAAGGTCCCTATAAATTTTTCCTGCCGCTGATATAAGGTACCCAAATATTTTTCAGTTTTCCTTGTATTTACTATTCAAAATTTTATGGTTTTGTTAAGATTAGCTTTGAATATTTTCTCTCATTTCTCATGTGGTTCATAGGTTTGATATTCTGTAGAACATTAATAGAAAATAAAGTATACTGAAAACTAATTATATCCAAACTAAATTGATTATTATTATTTAATGATTCAACGATATCTGTTTTTTTACTGGTGTTAGTTCCATTAATTAGAATCCAGAACCGTAATCGTTAGGAACCAGATTTGACTCATATAGTCGGGTCTACTTCTAGTTCTTGATGTAAATAAGCAAAGCTAGATCGAATGATAATCCTTCTTACATAGGATTAATGAATGTAAATTAATTACTTAATAATAGCACGGGTTTACTACAAAATTTGTAATAAAAAAATAATTTTAAATGATGTCTAATCATCTGATGTGATGTGAATAAAAAATAGATCTATTTTTTCTTTATCAATCGTCAGAGAAAAAATATATCGATAAAAAAAGAGTACAAAATTATATCACCCTAAAAAGAACGAAGCTTCGATGGTAACATAGTACCACATAACCTATGGAGGATCAAAATACATATTTGTCCCATTGATCAATACATCATTAAAGCTAGGAGTTTCAAAATCCTTAAATAGAAAACACCAAATGAAAATCACATATTTCTAATTACTCCGAACGGTTGTAGATGTTTCCTCCTTGTCGTTAAAAATACACATATTTCTTTCCAGACAAACACTCCAGTAAGTAGCAATAGTCACCATAGTCTAACTCTGATTTTGTTGTTTAGAAGACTGAAAAAGATTCCAAGATAAGAACACTAAGTTGAAATTATGTGGTACAATGAAATTCCAGTATAATTTATCAGTAAAATGGGCCCAAATGTCAGTAAAAAACTGAAAATGTAGTAAAACATAGCAAGTAGTCTCATCTTCTGGACATAAAAGACATTGTCGTGGAACATCCATACCTCATCTTCTAAGCATGTCGCGTGTTGGCAACCTATTATGTAAAAGAGTCCACACAAAAATGTAATCAAAGGTGGGATTTTTCCTGCCAAAAATGCTTAAATAAGTGATTTTTTTTTGTTAATCTTTATTATATAATGTCAGAATGTCATAGGTTGACTTAACAATAAACAACTTCTTACTCGAAATGTTCCACTTAAATATATCATCTCTATAACTGCATAACACCACATAATCTTAACTTATGCGCAAATCAACCATCTTAGCTTGGCAGTATCGTTTAATCTTCTAGGAATAACCAAGTCGCATCTTCCTTTATCTGCAATATATATATACTACTCCCTCCGTCCTAGTTTAGATGCCAAAATTGAGGATTTTTTTTGTCCTACAATACTTGCTATACTTCATATTTTTCCACATTTTATCCTGATTTGCCCCTAACTTGGAATCATGCCATAACATGGAGAATTGTGTATTTTAATTTTCAAGAAACACTCTTAAATACTTTTCTCTATATACTTCCTCTAATTTGAATTTTTCCAACTAAACAACAAAACCTAGACATCTAAAAACTAGGAACATTAAATACTAACCTAGGATAATTGTGGAAAAATAACTATTCTCTTTGTGTTTCTTAATCTTTGTGCAAAATCCTATTTTGGCATCTAAACTAGGACGGAGGGAGTACCTTTTTACCTTTATCTCTAGGTACAACATAAGGAGCAGGAAATTTAGATTAAATGAAAGAATTAAACAACCAATTGTCAGACCAGAAACTAATTGAATTGCCACTGTTGACTTTAAACCTTATATTTTTTTGAAGATAACACCATATTTCATGATTCTCTTGAACTGATTGTCCATTAGATCTTTTTTTCAAGTTTGAATAACCAACCTGAAAGCTCAACACCTCACTTCTCAAGAACAACATCCTTACATAAAGTATCTTTTTCGGTAGCAATTCTCCACAACCATTTAGCGAGAGAATCTTGATTCCCTTTCGTAAGTTTTATATACCCAAACTATCATGTCTCTTTCTCCGACAAAGAACATCCCATTTGACAAGATGCAATTTCCTTCAACCATTATTATCGTCCCAAAGGAAATCTCTCATGAGTTTCTCCATCTTTTTAACAACAGACACTAGCATTTCATACAAGGACATGTAATAAGTATGTAATTAAGATAACAAGGACATTGTTGATTAGAGTAATCTTACCTTCCTTATTCAACAACGGTTGCTTCCATCCGACCAATTTTTGGTTGAAGTTTTTTATAACTTTGTCCTATTTTGGAAATCCACCATATTTATCTCCTAGCAGTAATCCTAGATAAGAAGTTGGCAAAAAGCTAGTATAACATCGCAGCAAAAATGAGAATTGAGTTAAGTCCCCCTCAAAACCAACACCAAAGATTGTCTTTTGGAAAAGTTTATCTTCAAACCTGTAAGCAACTCAAATGAAAGAAGAAGCAATCTCAACTGTTTCACTTGCTCAACATCTGCATCTAGAAAATCTAAGTGTCATATGCAAACTGCATATGACTATTCAATCTGCTACCATTAGAAGCTTGAAAACCAGCAATGAGACCAAGATCTTGAACTTTATGGATCATATAAGACAGAGCTTATCCCACTAACAGATATTACGGGGGGCGTAGGATCCCCCTATCGAATACCTTTATTAGACTTGAAATAACCAGCAGCTACCCATTCACAAGTACATGAAATCTAACATATTCTACATTACACCATATCCAACTTCTCCATCTTTATCCATATCCCATCATAACCAAAATTTCATCTAAAAATTTCCAGTTTACATGATCAAAATTCATTCTAAAAATTAATTTTGCAAAGTAAACCCGCCTTACCACTTCTCAACCTTGTATTTATCAATTCATTTACAACCACAACTCCATCAAGAATTTGCCGTCTTTTTATAAAAGCATTCTGTTGAGAAGAAATGATGGAATACAAAGTTTTCTTAAATCTCTCTACCAACACCTTTGAGATAATTTTATACACTCCATGGAATAAAATAATTGGCCTAAGATATTTAATTTCTTCAATGATATCTTTCTTGGGGATCAGATCTATGGAGGTGTTTTTAAGCCTCCAATCTAAGAATATTTTTTCATGCAATTCTTTGAAAACATCCAAGAGATCATCTTTCAAGATATCCCAACAAAGTAAATAAAAGTCATTAGGAAACCCATCGGACACAGGGGCCTTAAATTGACCCAGTTTTGTAACGGCAGATAAACATTCAGCCTCCTCTACATCCATTTCCAAACTATTGCTCATTTGAACACCATAAATGCATATATATTTCTTAGTATATATGCTTATTTTTACACAAATTCATTATTTTCCAATACTTTTATTAGCATTGTTGAGAAACTACATTCACAATATATACATTTTAATGGAAAATATCACTAATTTTATGATATATCCGCGTCCTAGTTTTTCGAAAAATTGTCCGTGCATGCATACATCGCATCGTATCCACGTCAGTACTATCCGTATCGTATACCCACGTGTAATGGCTCTCTAGGTTTTTAATAAAATTCATGCTCAAGAAAAAATGAAAAAAAAATCCCCAAAATCCCTTGGATTCACAGGCCCAGGCCAGGCCCACACTCTCTCTTATGTCTTATCTCTTTTGCTAATGCAATTTCCTCACCTGAGCTAAAAACACTTGAACTAACTCTTCCTTGAGTTTTAGAGGGAAACCAAAATGCAGCGAACAACATCTCTTCTCTCTTCCTGTTCCTCCTCCTCTGCTTCTTCTTCATCATCATTTCCACTCCCTCTTCCCATCAGAAATGGATTACATCTTAACCCTAACAAATATAACTCATCTTCACTCTCTTATCACCACCACTACTACACAACTAAACCACCCTTAAACTCTTCCTTCTTTTTTCAACGCACTCTTCCTCCGGTCCTCCGTAGCACCGCTGGTAATCTTTTCCATCTTCTTCTTCTTTTTATTTTTAAATTTTTACGGTAACTTTCTGATTTTTTTTTCTTTCTTTTCTAGGTCTTATATATGTCTGTTTGTTCATTTGATTGTTTCAGTGACTGAAGAAATTACCGAAACAAGTAAAGATGAATTGAAATTTGTTGAAATTGGGTATGTATGTAATGTCCATGGACTTCAAGGAGAACTCCGTGTAAAACCTAATACTGATTTCCCTGAATTACGATTTTCAGAGGTAAAATTAAGATTTCAAATTGTTAGCTTTATTGTTGTTGTCCATGACAATATGTTTTATACCTTCTCATGTGTAATTTTTTTAGGGGAGAAGATGGTTAAAAGAACGAATCTCAGGGAAAGAAGTAATTAGGGAGGTTGAGATTGTTGAGGGGAGAGAGCATGCTGGACAGAAGAGTTGGATCCTTAGTTTTCAAGGGATTGACACTATTGACCAAGTAAGTTTAATCTACAACCATTCCCTTGCTTATTCTGTTTGTGGATTAGGTAGTTACCGCGGTATTACTATATATGACGTTTCAGTATAAGTATAATCAACTGGTGTTGTGGTTTGTGGTTTCGACTATGGGACTTGTGGATGCTTATTTGGAATCCTTATCATGCCAGGCTCTCTTATTTATTTGATAATATCGATAACTGAGAATTTATGTAATAAGTAGTGTGCTAGTATTGGGCTAAGATTAAGCAAATAATTCTTGATTCTGATGCTAACTTTTGGCTTGCTAGTACAAGTTTCACTAAATAGCAGTAATGGGTTTCTGTATTTCGTATTATTGATACATTAAAACACGTGCATTTAGGAGATATTCAGATTTTCTCATATTACCTTTTCTCAGGCGAAGCAACTTGTTGGGTCGGTACTACTTGTAAGAGAAGAAGACCGGCCAGTTTTGGAGGAAGGCGAGTTTTACAATCCAGATCTTATTGGCATGAGGGTTCTGCTTAAGGTCTGAGCTCTTACTACCCTGTGAATGAAGTAGGCTTCTGCCGTTTTAATAATACAGGTTGAGCTTTAAACAGCATTTGACTGTTGCAACAAAGATTTTATTACTTTCTATAATTGATTTATGTTCTACGTTTTAGGATACAGGCGAACTGGTGGGAACCGTCGTTAATGTTTTTAGCAGCGGAGGAAATGATCTCTTACAAGTTATGCTTAGTTCAACTGAAGAAACACATAATGGTTCTGGTTCGGTAGAGGCAGGAAGTGATGTTTCTGGTCCCCTTGTTTGGATCCCATTTGTGGAAGCCATTGTTCCAGATGTGGATACTGATAAAAAGGAAATGCAGATTACTCCTCCAAAGGGGCTTCTTCAATTGAACCTGCGTTCTGATGTGAGGTCGAAAAAAGAAAGACGACAACTGGTAACTGTTTACTTTTGCAAGTTTTAACTTTTATTAGGATCTAGAACTAGAAAAGACCGTAATTCTAGAGTTAATAGTAAAGATTACGTTCCAGTGCCCTTATTCTAATAGAAGTTTTGAAACGTATGTAAAATACCATATTTGGTTGTAATAACCTAGAACTAGAGCTCGCTACTTGTGAGAACTAGCTGTGGGTAATTTCTCAGCAGTAACCTTTTATGGAAAATTTCATTATGATTTGTCAAAGAGTGAGAGCCAAGTTTGTCGTGATTTGGCCTTTTTTCTGTTCTAATAGTAAGAACATCACTTTCAAATGATAATCCCACTGTTTTGTCTTCACACTTGTTTTGGTTTCTAGTTGATTTATTGAATTGATGCAGGAGTGGAAAGAAAGAAAGAAGGCAACACAACGGCTCATAGCCGCTAAAAAGAAACTTTCTGAACTGGAACAGAGACATGTCTTCGATGGCTTAAGGTTTGGAGACAAAGTTCAAAAGAGCTTGATTGCAAATCAAATTGTTGGCATAAACTACAAATTGTTTCAACAGGCGATGCAGAATACTGTAACTCCCTCTATCAGGTATCCCACCCACTGATTTTTTAGTGACGTTAAAGGCTTTATTTAGTTAAGCTTAATTCCTGCTAATATGTAATATCTAGTACTTACGGAGTATTATTCTTTGATTTATGTACAAGTATAGACTTTTCTGTGTTTATCCTAATGCTATGTGGCTCTTTTGGTTCCATCGAGCATATATAGTTTATTGGAGTTCATCAATGCAAACAAAACCAAATTACAAGAGAATTCTTCGAAAGCATCAGCAGAGTTTAATAGTGCTCAGGGAACGGAAAGGACACTAAATCCAACTCAAGATTTGCTACAAAAGGGCCTGAAGTTCGTATCTGAAGGGAAAGTTGCAATTGTTATAGTAGCAAACGAGGTAATCAATAAGGATTTGGCCGAACTGCATCATCTTCAGGGAGTTCTATCCAATGAAAAGAGATTCACGACGGCGGTATGTTATTCAATCAGATACCGCTTTTGCTTGTTTAGGTTTTTCTCCTGTTGTTCAGTTTTAACGAGATCTCGCTTGAGGTCCTCGTTTGTCCTTTTCCAGTTCACTGGATTTCTTAAAATTCAATTTTTTTTACTAGCTTCTAGGTGCTGTTTGATTTGAAACCTACCTGTCTGTTAATGAGTTCTTTATTGGCTATTCTTGTTGGCTCTTTTGGATTTCCTAGCAAAAGAGAAAAAAAAAACAATTATAGGCTTGTAAGTCTGAATTATAAACTTCACATTTTAAAATTTTCTAAACTGTATACAAGGTGTTTTTATTTAATAACACATGTACATGGAACTTCCATTTTGACATCATATTTTTCACCAGTGATTTCCTGAGGATTTATACTTCAAAATCCTTGCACAGACAATATCATTTGCAAGTATACAAATAACATCTATTTGTTTGTTGCAGATAAAAGATGGCCAGATCTCATTGCCTCTTATTATAGTGTCACCTGCCTCTGAAATTCAATCTGTCCAGGAGCTTTTCTCAAATCATGATTACTTTGCTTTTGACCCACATAAGGTTCGTATGCTTAATTTCTCATATTTTACCTAAAACTGCAAAATCATTACTGTGTTGTATATTATGATCTTTATGTATCTCTGCTAGATCTTTTTAACATTTTCACATTTCTTGGTTGACAATCATGGTTACGGTTATATTTATTGACATGCTTAGGGGAGTAGAAAGATAAGTATGATGTATGAGAAGATGGTGTCGAAACAAAAATGAACTGTGAGTGTTGCTTTCTTGGGGAAGGTGGAACCTCTGGCCTGATTTTGATAAAGAATTATTGCTTTAGTGAAGTGCATGAAGATTTGGTTGTAGAGTTCAATCTTTGAGAGAGTAATATGAGCTTGACACAGTCTTCAATTGAGCTACTGTTTTACTCCCTCTGTCCTAAATTTTCTGTCCTAATTAAGTTACAAAAATACTTTTGTGGAAGTAAATGTAGACTTATGTCCATGGCCAAGCCTAGTTAGAAGTCATCAAACAGTAGGCATGTTTTACTGGAACTACACAAAAGAAGTGTCACTGGGAACTCTTATAATGCTTCCCTCAAATGGAAGTTTTCCCACAACCATACCAGTAGAATTACTTGACTTACTAAAAGTTATAACCAAAGTAACATGCAAAATCTTTACAAACAGAGCATTCAAAATCCCGTAACATGGTACTCGGTTATTAGCCAAGCACCTGAGTATTTCGGTAACTCGGCGACTCAGCTAAGTCAGAGTATTGAGTAACCTGGATATAAGCACGACAAATTCATTTTTGGTTGTAACTTTTAGGTTTTAAGTTATTCACATTTGACACTCTTCATCTTCTCATTCTTTAACTCTTCAAAGTTCAACCCTAGAGAAAGGACGTGTAGAGAAATAAGAGAAGAGGAGCTCGTCACGAAAAGCTACATTTTCTCGATTTTTCTTATTATGTTGCCATCATCTGCCCTAAATTGATCAATGCCACTCTCAAGATGTCACTAGATATTTTTTGCTGTATCAACTAATTTACATTCCTAGTCACAAACATATTGATGCTATGCCATAACAATGTCACAACATCTCATCCTAACTCATTCTTTGATTCTTAGTTATGGTGTGGAGAATCGCTGCAAGTATGTGAATGAGTTACTTAACGCATTATCACATATGATTACTTTCATAGATACTTTTAGTTTCTTTTTGTTCTTGCAATATATGACATGATAGGAGACAGGTAGGTATTATATTTCAGCTTCATAACCAAAATATAATCCCATGAAACATCAGTTGTAGAGAATAACTGCGACATATCTCGTTAACTTGTTAATGCCAATAATAAAGTTTTACTATTTTTGAAAGCAGGCATTTGTTGTGATGTTCGTATGAATTACAAAAAGTTATAGTGCTTCCAATATGTTATGGTACATAAGGCCTATTCCTATGGGTATGCCAAATTCATGTATTTGGCATATATGCACCCACTATGGGTATACCAAACTGCCAAACTCATATGTCAATATGTTATTTCTGGCATATTGTCATACGCGACAGAGTCTTTAGCGAGCGATAAAGTCTTTATCGCCGGCGATAAATTCTTTATCTCCGAGTAATTTTATATATATATATAAATTCTCCTTCTCTCCTACTTTTTTATTATTCTAATACACTTTTATATTTAAAAGGTCCCACTAAATATATTATATCACTAAAACTTTTATAAATACCCCACCACACAAATACAAATATATTTTTTATTTATTATGGTCCCACCCAACACAATTAAATATATGTTTTTAATCAAATTTGGCATGTCTACCATTTTTTTGCCATACCCATAGGAATAGGCCTAATATATTCTTTTTGTCAAAACTTTTATGGCCTATCAGAAAACCTGAATTTGATGATGCATGTAGGTGTGGTTCTTGGAGGAAGAAAAGCTGCCTGTTGTTAGCAGCTCAACGGAAGAACAAAACAAACACAAGATTTTACTTAAATCACCGTGGGAAATCCTCCAATCACCAGTTGGATCTGGTGGGATTTTCAGCTTACTCTCGACTCACGGCATCCTTGGGAACCTTATGGAAAACGATGTAGAATATGTTCAGGTATTACAATCTGCTGTACTAATTACAAATTCCACTTGTAGATGAAAAAGACGTGTACTGTTTTTGAAGTGAAGTATTGTGCAAAAAAGAATCAGTTTGAAATAGGAAATTATTAGGAGGTTTCTATTGTCAAGGAATAGTTAGAAGTTGTCCTTTCTCACCATTCTATATATGTTTACTAGAGAAAGTAAAACCAGTCGTTCTGGTTATCACCTACAAATATAAGAGTGACTACTGATTAAGGTTTGAGTAAGAAAATGAACTAATTAAGCTGGGTTGCTCTGATGATCTAATCATTCTTTTACAGGTATGCAGTTTGAGTCGATCATCTGCCATTGTGGACTCATTATTCATTGGATTTACAGATTCCTGTGGAGCTGACACTGGAATCAAAACCGATGACAACAGTAAAGATCTTAATGAAGATTTCAACTTCATATTCTCGGTGAGATTTCTGAAGAAGATAACCGGACAGATGAATAACCTTCAGTTTTATAAAGTTGAAACGCAAAACTCACATGTTCAGATGGTCGATGACGAATGGATCGATGTTGTGCCTTCTACACCCAATTCATATGAGCTTCGTTGTTCAATATACAGTGCCCTAAACACCTGCTCTTCTGACAAAATCTGTATAATGGATGGTGGCTACTAACCGATTTTTTTATATAGAATTAACGGGTGACTCAAAACTGTACAGCATTTACTACGTATAATAGATAGAGCACTAGTTGCTGGGTGATTCCATTCTCTTCTCTGTGCTGGCCATCTATTTCTTCTAGAAGCCAGACACATTTGAGCTAAACTCCAGGTTCTAACTGTCCAGACCGTGTTCCAACCCCAAATCTGCCCAGACTGTTGGTCACATTAACACCTTTGAAGTCTCCATGCCACTGTGCACTACATAGCTAAGTTAGGACGGGTTCTATTGTCCAGTACAATATATATATATATATTTTTGAAATCAAAACTTACTAGGGCATAATTACTGGAGTATAAAATTCAGGAAGGACAATATAACTGGCACACGAACAGTAGGCCCAAGTAAGATCATCCTGGAGATCCAAGGAATCCCCTACCTCTCTTTCTGAACTCCTTGGGAATCAGGATCCTTTGCGATGTCTCTCTCACGAAGGCATGCCAATTTACGTTTTATGTCAGTGAGAAATATAGAGGGAATCGACAAAATTTCACAGACCACGGGCGAAGTCATCAAAGACGATTGTCACGGTGTCAAATTTCGTACAGACCACGTTTTATGTCAGGCACACGAAGAAACCCCAAAATTTCACAGTTCACTAGCGCCTGGAAATTCAACGGAGATTTATGATACGATTAACTCATTCACAAATGCTATTGTCGTTGCATATCTAAGTCGAAGTTATGCTATTGTATTTTGTCAAACACGGTCTTTGGCAGTCAACAGTTAAGGAGTCTTCGACGCCCAAGTACAGCCGCTTGATTTTCAAATAATTGGGACAAACATTAAACTGTACTTATTTATTTGCTTATTATTTTGTTACAACAAGTTCTAAATTAAACTCTCACCTGACGCTGAATGAAACACTAGCACGAATGCACGATTCTTTTAGACACCACCACACCCTCCAGCTTTCTTTCTTCTTTATGTAATTTTTCCTTTTTTTTGCTCCATCTTTCATCTTAACTAGCACCTGTATTACAAAGACGGAGATGTAGCTACAGCACTATTCAAATAAGTTTGTGAAATGTCTCTCTCCATCTCTGCCCTAACTGTTTCTTGCTTCCCTGACATACTGCTACTTCTACGGAAACTTATCTGAGATGATGAGGATGAGACGGGAGGTTGAGGAGGAAAAACTGCGACGCTCCTAGTGTACAATCTTGGATCGTATGCTTTTGTAGTATCTTTCATCACGGCGGTCGAGGATCCCATGGTTCTTCTAGATTTTTCCACAAGCGGCGGAGGGGGAAAGTTCTGAAGCTGGTCTTGCCGATCTCTTGATGAACCCATGTAAGGTTGTCCCATTGGCGGAACTGTATTTGCCGGCACAACTGTTGATCTGCATTGAAAGAAACAAAAACTCTAAAAATTAAATATCAAAACATCTGACATTATCCAAACAACAAATTGTATCACTAATATTGATTGGCTTCAAGTAAGTGTATGTATTTCAACAGGTTTTCTCTAGCTTTGGCCAAAAAGGTGAGCAGCAGCGGCTATCGGGACCTTCAGGGAGCGTGTGGAACCCGTCAATCAATCACTAGACTGTTCCTGCTTCTGCCAAAACCTGAAATATAACTGTTGAAAGGAGCGCTATTTGCTAGATCTAGTATTGATACTGAAAAATCATTTAACTCAGCATACGCCAATGGGTGATACCTACTGTACAAGTTATTTTTTTTGACAGCTTTTTTGGTCACACCTTTTTGAGCATCAAAACTAAAGCTTCTAAAATAAACGCGTTCACAAAACCAGATCAGAATAAAAGGAGAATAGAGCCATTTATGTTGTCAAACAAGTGACACAGAAATGTGTATTAACTAAGAAAAATATAACAATCTTTGCGCCCTGGTTCTGCCTATTTAGTACCAAAGTAGGATCCAAGCTCTTTCAGGTATTGTAGGAACAACACAAGAAAGCTAATTTCACCACTCCCCATGGTTGTATTTACGCACAGAAAATAATTTATTGTATTACAAAAATTGCAGTTCATGAGGCAGCTATCAATTAAAACATGCATCTGCTACCCCATTCGCATTTTAAGGTAAATCATAGAGGCCTCATTATCCATATTCGGGTGTTATATAGTAAAATGTCAAAGGAGCGTGATACATAGTCCTAAAAAATGACTTCACTCATCCAAATTTACTTCCAGAATTAACGGTGTCTACAGAGATCAAATGAAATGAAAGAAAGCCAACTTGTCATTAGTGTTTACCTTGGGAGAGAAGTATGTTTCCTCTCAAGTGGAATAACAGGCTCAATCATCCCATTGTTCTCCTCTAGGTGAACAAACTGCTTTCTGAATTGATCTACAGCACTGAAAAAAAGAATTGCATAAATCATCAGAAAAAGAAAATCCGACTTTAAGAGCGCACTTCTTATGTTTATCGATGTATGTTAAGAATTAAAGTGAATAAAAGGAGAAGCTGAAACCTGGGATAGAGAAAATTTGCCCTTTCACTTCCAGTAGTGTAATCTTTTAATAGTTGTGGATGATACTCTAGTATTTCACGAAATATTAGGTCTCGAATGTCCTCCTTAGACACCCGCCTCCTCTCAAACTCAAACTCTAGCTTTGAGATTGCCTGGCAGGAGGGTTCTCTCTCCACTTTGGCTAGGCCTCTAAAGTAAGGATCAGCTAGTGCCTAAAATATCAAAAAGTTACCCATCACTTGAGTGTAAAGAGCATCTGTATCACAGTATACAAATTTAAGGGATCTAATACCAGTCAAATGTACCCCAGCGCTCCAGAAGCAGTAAATTACAGAAAATAGTATAAAGAAATTGGTTACTGAGCGGCATTAGTAGCTGATTAATTAACCATTAATAGTGTTCAATGTTGCCATGGATGCATACCTCAGCAGCAGTTGGTCGATCCTTTGGATCAAATGCCAATAGCCTCTCCAATAGTCTAAGTGCAATAGGATCGGCATTTGGAAACTTCTGTGCGAATGACACGGGTTGCTTTTTCCTCATCGTACTTAAGTATCTTCTAGCTTTATCATTCCGAACCTAGATTAGACACAAGATCAAACAAAATTTCATGATGATAACAACAAAAACGTAACTAACAAGGTGGAACAAAAGTATATACAGAGTATTCGGCGCACCCGTGAAATGGTATCTAAAGAAGGTGTTCCGAGTAGATCAGTCATCAAATCCAACTGGTGAACAACATTTTTTCCAGGAAACAATGGCTTTCCTGTTAACACCTCAGCAAAGATGCAGCCAATACTCCAAATATCAATTGCAGGTGTATACTGAGGTATCCAGAGCATCAGTTGTCAAGTAAGCGCACAAAAACTTCAATAAAAATAAAATGCAGGATAAAACTGTATGTAAGGCTAGCATCAGACTCAACAACACACCAGAATGACAAGGTATTTTAACTTGCAGGAGAGTTCAGTGTCCCTTCATCATCAACTTGCAGCCCTAGACCGTAGGTTGCATAGATGCAACTTAAAAGCAATGCTGAGAAGGACGAGGTAAGAAAATGTAACCAGAAATTCTAAGTTTGCAAGATTTGTTCAGTTCTCACACTTATTTTCAAAATTAGTAGTTACCTAGGTAAAAGTAAGGACCGTGTATTTGACAGCTCTATGCAGTGCATCTTAAAAGGAGTATTAAGATTCTCTCCATGGCGATGCAAAGAATATACACTCGTTAAGTACTCCAGCTCCATTCTACCGCAGTCAATATAATACTGGTCGAACATATTTAAAGAAAAAACACAAGCATGCATTTTTGTTCCAACCAAATCTCGGTCCAGGAAACCAAATAAGACTTGCATACTAGATAGAAAATGCACTAGCAAGTCATGCATCTAAGATTCAGAAAGCTAATCCACACGACTCTAAAACAATATAGGAAAGGGTGATGACGTGAGGATCTTAACAAAAAACAAAACATAATTTTCACAGTACCGCTTAAATGTAGCAGATATACACAAACATTGCACATACCTTGGAAAAAAATGATCCACACAACTCTGGAGCTCTATACCATCTTGTGGCTACATAATCCTGAAAAACGCAGCAGTTCTCAGTGAAATAAACATGACATCCACGTAAAAATGACGACATTTATGCATCTGCAGTCGACAGTTGAGAAAAACAATATTCTATAATTGCTTCCACCTAACTACCCATGTATCACGCAGTGATGGTGAGTCCATGGCACAAGCTTCACCATGTAAGTGCACATAATATGGTAAATATTAAAAGGGCAAGTAAACAACAAAATCGTTATGATAAATTTAAAACAGCTATTTTAATCATATTAGATGGATCAAAAACGATTCACATCAAATATATTCATAACGTACCGTCCAAAATATAGTTGTCGGAGAATCGTTGAATGCAACTCTTGCCAACCCGAAGTCACAAATTTTAAGCTTGCAATTAGCATTAGCCAATATATTCTTCGGTTTCAAATCCCTATGAAACACATTTGCTGCAGCCAAATAACTAAAGTTTCAGATAGAAGCTACTAAATCTTAAGAATCTGAAAGACATCAGAAAAATAAACTATTTATCAATATCCAACTTAACTACCATTTAATTCTACTTCACTGAGTAGAATTAAATGGTAGTTAAGTTCCAGAACAAAGCTCCAGAACAAATAAAGTTCAGTTGTTTTAAT
This sequence comes from Papaver bracteatum, assembly GCA_023529315.1. Taxonomy (NCBI): domain Eukaryota; kingdom Viridiplantae; phylum Streptophyta; class Magnoliopsida; order Ranunculales; family Papaveraceae; genus Papaver; species Papaver bracteatum. The sequence goes on from JAJJWX010002698.1 coordinate 2,023,170, forward strand.
CAATCATAGGACAAATTGCGTTATGCTTATTGACAGGACAACACTTGAAGCAATTATTCAAGATTCCCCGTATACCTTACTACAAGCTTCAAGAGAGAGTTACCATATTTGGTGGATCTAATTCCGAAATTCACACAAAAATCTCTAGGAGCCTTCAAATTCTAGAATACACACTAAAAGTCTTACTTGTTAATTTGACTACTTTTGGTAGCGAGCTTCAAATTCTTTAGGAGCCTTTTGAGCAATTTCATCGAAGCCTTAATTCAAAAACGTTTTTAGTTTTTACCACACTTATTGAAATTATGTTTTACTGGTTGCTGATTTTCACTCTTTTGAAGAAATAATAGCTACAGATAATTTACGAAGGCACGAAACAACCCTAACTATGATGCCGATGATGAGTGGACATCTATTGACACAAAATTTTGACCCACAAAAAACACATGGTTGTGTGGCTCATATGAAGATGATTATGTTAGAATATTCTCCTCATCACGCACTCATCTACTCAAAAAATCACGCAAGTCCAAATTCTAACCTTATGAAAACTATGCTGCGGATCAGCGACAGGAGTAATGCACATGTACACCTATTTGTGGTAAACTCTCAGACAACCTTTGATAGAGTCAAAGACAGTAGAGGAAAAAACAAACATTTTGGTATATGATACGTTGTCTCTGGGAGAGCATGGAACAAACTGGCCCAAAGTCGTCCTATGGGCTATGGACCCCACCGGCAGTTTTTACGTGTCACATTCCTTACATTATTTATTAAGATCTTGCTGATTACTAACCTCGGAATAACCTACCTTTTCCTGAAGTTAACTTAATTCAACAAATTCATCTTGGTATCTAAACCTAGGGATTAGACGATTAGTTACTCTCTCTATAAATGTGATCTGATTCAAGGTTAACGGAGAGAAAACACCGAATCTCCGATTTTTAGACCAGGGTGCTAATAATGTGAGAACGTTACCTCACTGAATGAGATTCCTTCACACGTAGTGTGGATTCTAGTATGTCTACGGCCCCCCTATACATCTGGTCCCGATTCAATCATTTGTCGAGTAAACAAGCATGACCCTGGCTATTCTCACCGCTAAACAGTTCCATAGTGGTGTTAAAATACAGGTTTCTTTCAAACTACGCGTAAAACAGAGGAGTGACAGGAAAGTCTATTTTAATAACACAATACACTTCAGGTGCCATTCCACCATGTAGAATGTTGCTTAGCTGTCATACAGAGGGAATTTAACCTTGTGGCTTAGAACCTTAGCTAGAAAAATGCAGCAACAGTGATACATGTGTATCTTCCTCTCTCCGGGAACTAGTGATCCTCAAGAAGGATTGAGGATAGAATTATAATTAATTAAGGAATACTGATTTTTAGACAATATTCTTAGATAAGGAATATTCCTAGACAAGGTAATATTCCTAGATAAGGTAATATTCCTAGATAAGGAAATATACCTAGAAAATGAATTATTCCTAATAAGGAAATAGATTCCTATAAGGTTTGGGAAACCGTTAAAGTTATAAATAGAAATGTTTAGCTCATAGCTAAGACAATCTAGAGAGTGAGGTTTGACACCTAGAAAAGGAGGTTGAACACACATACCTAGAGATAAGTTTGTGAGGCAATATTAATTATTGTAAAAGCAAGCTTAGCAAATAGTTTAAGGTTATTATTTACCTAGAGAGATTGTGAGCGTAACAAAGAGAGAATTGTAATAGTATTCTTGTTCATAATCTAGAGAAAATATATTTCTTCGGAACTGGTTTCTAGTGTGTTTTGTTTTCTAGTTTTCGTCTATTATTATTCTGAATTCCGCCTCTATAATAATAGTCACCAAGGTACAGAGATCAACACGTATCAAGTTGGTATCAGAGCAAAGTTCGTTACTTTTAGGGAAGATTCCTGTGATTTATGGTCTTCACTAGATCTCTCTACAAACAGCTTGGTAAGTTACTCGAAAAGCAAGAATACGTTAAAAGAACAAGAAAACCAAGGATGACAAAATCAGACGATGAGTCTAAGACTGATGAACCAAAAACTACCGACGAGAAGGTGGTTATGTTAGAAAAAGAGATGAAGACGATTCAAACTACCCTGGACGAGTTGGTTGCTTGTATTCATTCCAATACACCAAATCTGAAACTTACGAAAAAGAAATCTCCATCTTGGGGTTCGGAAGAAGAGGGTGAAGAGGAAGAAGAAGAAAGTGAAGAGGAAGAAGAAGATGAGATTCTTAAAGGCACAAAAGCAAAAAAACCTCGTGGTAAGTTTATGAATCATGGTTCGAAGGAGAAGATATCTTTTGCGGCATTGAAGCTTTCAAAGCATGCTCTAATATGGTGGAAAGCTTATCAAAGGCAATACCTAAGTAAGGGAACATTGTCGTGGAAGGGATTCAAGGAAGTTGTGAGGAAACAATTTTATCCGGTTGGCTACCTTGAACAGAGATGGTTCAAGTGGTACGACTTGAAGCAATCCTACAACCAAACCGTGCAAGAATATACTTCGGAATTTCAAAATCAAGCTATGGTTTTGGATTTAGACTTGGAAGATTACGCTATCTATATGAAGTATATTTCCGGGCTTCATGAGTATATACGGAAGGAGTTGAAGATGTTTTCGGTGGATACTATCTCCGAAGCAAGCATAAAAGTTAATGCCATCGAAGGCAGGCTTAAGAAATCTGATATTGAGGGAAACACCAAGGGGAAGTCTAGAGGTTTCTTCGCTAAAGGAAATGAAAGGAGCAAAGAGGATAGGAAGTCTAAAGACAAAGAAGGTTTGACTTGCACTCATTGCAAACAAACAGGACATGTTGTCGACAAGTGTTAGATGAAGTATCCTAATCTAAAACCAAAAGGGTTGCAGAATAAAGAAGCCAAGAAGGCAGCACTAGTCGCACAAGCTCCAATAGAAGTCCAAGGAATAACGGAACCCAACTCAAAGCTCTCTCTTATGGCAGGAGCAAAAGAAGGAACTTTAAAATATGACCTTAGGGAACGACTCTTCACGGTTAAGATGCAGGTTAAGACAACACTTATAGATGCTGTTATTGACCCGGGAAGTCAGAAGAATTTACTTTCACATTCTTTGGTACAGAAGTTGGGTTTGAAAACTTTCAAACATCCGAAACCCTATCCTTTAGGGTAGCTTCAAAAGGAAGGTGGACTACAGGTTGCAGAACAATGCACGTTCAAGTTTGCTTTTGATAAGTCATACATTGACGAGGTTACATGCGACTTGGTTCCATTGGTTGTCAAGTTGTACTTGGTAGTCCTTACTTGTGGGATCGAGATGCGGTTTTACATAGGAGGGAGCAGAAGTATACCTTTACTAAAGATGAGAAAGCTTTTGTAATACGAGCTATTAACTCTCCTCTTGAGGGAGCGAGCTTGATTACAGCCACTCAGGCAAAACAGTTGATGAATGCTAGTACAAAGTTCATTCTCCTTATCCGTTCTCTTAACGAGAAGCCGAGTAGTGTTTGTTTGGAAACCCAAACCAAACAACAAGAAGACAACCTAGGAAGGCTGAAGATGTTTGAACCACCATTACTAGATAATGACGGAGATGACAAAATAATCTTGCCACATGTGGAAGACTTGTGGTTTGATAGAGAAGAACCACTCGAAGAGGTTTGCATTACGGAGCGAAGAGAGACTAAGACAAGACAAGAAGATAAGGACGCTTTTCTAATTGGAAGTCGAAGTCAAGTTCCCAGCAAGGAGAGATGGTTCAACATGAAGAAAGAAACTCTCGGGTTCCCTAACCTCCAAATCTAATTATCACAGGAGTTCAAGTTCTTGAGTGGAGGCGCATGATACATGTGTATCTTCCTCTCTCCGGGAACTAGTGATCCTCAAGAAGGATTGAGGATAGAATTATAATTAATTAAGGAATATTGATTTTTAGACAATATTCTTAGATAAGGAATATTCCTAGACAAGGTAATATTCCTAGATAAGGTAATATACCTAGAAAATGAATTATTCCTAGATAAGGAAATATATTCCTATAAGGTTTAGGAAACCGTTAAAGCTATAAATAGAGATGTTTAGCTCATAGCTAAGACAATCTAGAGAGTGAGGTTTGACACCTAGAAAAGGAGGTTGAACACATATCTAGAGATAAATTTGTGAGGCAATATTAATTATTGTAAAAGCAAGCTTAGCAAATAGTTTAAGGTTATTTACCTAGAGAGATTGTGAGCGTAACAAAGAGAGAATTGTAATAGTTTTCTTGTTCATAATCTAGAGAAGATATATTTATTCGGAACTGGTTTCTAATGTGTTCTGTTTTCTAGTTTTCGTCTATTATTATTTTGAATTCCGCCTCTATAATAATAGTCACCAAGGTACAGAGATCAACACGTATCAAACAGATATAATAATAAAAGCCATTTATTGAAGTCAGCAACTGCATATGATATGACTAAGATGGGATCATTTATCACATATCCCATAGTACAGTGTGAAACCAGGTCATATTTTGTGATTCATTAACAGAAATATGAAGGAAAAAAACAACAAAGAAATCGTACCTGTATGGATATATTTCAACGCTCGTAACAGCTGATAAAGAAAAAACCTATAATGCTCCAGCGTTAAGTCATCATTAGCTTTAATGACTTGATGAAGATCCGACTCCATGAGTTCAAAAACAACATAAATATCTTTAAAAGCTCTTCCTGATGGAGGCAACATGATGTGTTTAATCTCAACAATGTCCGGATGCCTTAGAAGCCTGAGCAGCTTTATCTCGCGAAGTATTCTAGCAGCATCAGATACATGTTCAAAGATATCATGTATTTTCTTTATCGCCACCTTGTCTCCAGTATGGGTATCAATGGCTGAACAAACAACACCATAACTTCCTTTTCCAACAACTTCTTGAATTTTATACCTATTTGCATCTCCATACTCACTGAAAAAGTCCATCTCTGAGGGACTCTGCAAAAATATAGAAAAACTACATCAGAGCTCATGACTAACTGAGTTTATGGAACTATCAACACTTCATGTTGCCCAACCAAACACCCGAGTAACATGTAGAAGAAACACAGTGAAGAAAACACATGCATAAACAACTAGAGAAACAGAATCACAACAATCAAGTTTTAGATCCAGTTGCAATCTCATCATAAGCTACAAAAAGGGACTTGCTTTCAAACAATATCTAGAAGTACTACAATCTGTAGGGAAAAACAGGATACAGTATCACTGTTTAGATTCTATTTCAAGCTCATCATTTGCAGCACAAACGAATTGGTGCCCATGATAATTATGAAATTACCGAAAAACCAGGTCGGTGAGAATACGACAAAATCGTTGGTTTATGTTCTCCTCTTTCATAGCAAAAGTGGTAACTAGTAATTAACTACATCTTTGCTGTCAATGACGAGGCTGGTGAAAAAACTACTACATGCAGAACAAAATCCACTAAACTTTAACGCCTTATATGGTCATGTTGTACAACGTAAAACTGAACATAGTACGTCTAAGAAGTGCATGATAACTGTAACGGTTAAGCTGAAATGTTGGACAAGACCCACGTAAGCTATCAGGTCTGATACACCACACGTAATTCAATTCTTGCGCCAATCATGAAACATCACTAAGTTAGAGCACATACCATATCTAGTTTCACTCAATTGCTTTCGCGAAACAAGAAAGGAAGCGGTTATCTTATACATAAACAAATGAAACCCAAGGCAAACCCATGTAAACACTTAACCCTATACAACAACAAAAAACATTCTAAAGAGGAATATAAAAACTAGGAACTGAAAGTAGATCATTTCATGAATCAGAACTAGGTTTTTCACTGAGACACACAAATGAACATGCATAACAACGATAACTCAAACAACGGATATAAGCTTTCATATTCAATCCTAAAGGGAAACATAGAAACCAGGAACTGAAAATGGATCATTTCATGAATCAGAACTAGGTTTTCCATTGAGACACACATAACAACGATAATTCAAACAACAAATCTAAGCTTTGATATTCAATCCTAAAGGGAAACATAGAAACCAGGAACTGCAAATGGATCATTTCATGAATCAGAACTAGGTTTTCCATTGAGACAAACAAATGAATATGCATAACAACGATAACTCAAATAACGAATCTAAGCTTTCATTTTCTTGCACCTAATATTTGATCCTAAACAGTGCAATAGGAATGAAGTTTGCATGTTGTGCTAAAGTGAGCTATGAGCATATTTTCAGTCCAAATCCAATCCCCAAACATAAAAACAGCTTAATTCGTCAAAAAGAAACCAACTTTAAACAAAGAAAACAAATTATCTCTCAAAACTAATAGTAATTACACAAGAAAGACGGTAACAACAAATTCAACCTTCTTCCGGTGCTCTTGCTGCTGGTGCTGCTGCATTATGAAAACAATCTGAAATCCAACTTAAACCAGAATGAAAACCCTATCTTTGCAGTTAGGGTTAGTAGTTGATGAGATGAAATACTAGTCTCAGAACTCAAATTAACCACATTTCCCCCACCTACCCTATTTGGAATAATAAGCCCACAATCTCTCTCTACTTGTCAAATTCTTCTTCACTATAAACAAACTAAAAAAAGGATCCCTCGTGCACTCCAACTTCGCTTTGGTTACAACTGAACCATGTAGAGACAAAGAATCACGGATAGAGATAGAAAAAAGAAGAAGAAGAAACTGAAAAAAGGAATGATTATTATCAGTTTGAGATCTGAAAAAAAAAATAAAATTTTTTTTTTAGAGTTTTTGAGAAGAAACAATACCCTAGTTACTGCTACGTTTCAGAAAGATCTAAATTGTTCTCAGACAAAAGACAGAGCAGAGAAAAAGTTTGCCCGTAAATCTAGTGGGGAAGTTATATAAGAGGACTTGTATTCTTCTTTTCTTTCTTATCCAAATGGATCTCTATATACGGATAGTGGATTGAATACGGAAAGTGGATTTATTTGGCAACTTTTATGAAGGTTTTTATGTCCCTGTCTATCTAGTTTACACAGACAGATAGGTAAGACTTATGCTTCAAAAAAAAAAAAAAAAAAAAAAAAAAAAAAAACAAGCTTGGTAAAGGGGCGTCATGAATTGGTAGAGGGGCGTCAAGTGTGATAGCAATGTCCCTTTTATTAGTTAGGGGGTGTCCTATAGGGGTGTAGAATGACTTGATTACCCCTTTCACCTTAAATTAACCAAAATCAAATCAGTTTTTTTTTCATCTTCTCTTCTCCTCCATTAAAACCGAAAATGTCATCGTTTTCGATTAATCGGCGATTTGAAAAATGTTTGGAAAAACCCAGTTAGGGTTTAGTTTATTGTGTTGGATTTAAGTTAATTTTGTATCAAAAATTAGGGTTTTGAATGAAAATTGAAATTGAAATTTCTGGGTTTATGCTAGTTACGGTTGGTAATAACTCAAATATGAACCGTAACTGTAGATTGGGTTGATGTTACGGTTGATTTAAACTCAAATACCAACCGTAAGTTCTTAGTTTTGGGAAAATGTTCAGTTACGGTTTTTATTTGCATCATATTTATCAACCGTAATTGAGTTACGGTTTGAAACTCAATTAAACTAACCAACCGTAAATCATCACGAATGTTAACAACTTATCAAATAGTTATGTACGGTTCAAAAGTTAAGATGACTTACCAACCGTAGGTTAGTTACGGTTGGTTTTTATTCATTAGTTACCAACCGTAATTTAGTTACGGTTGGTAACTAAATTAAATTACCAACCGTGAATCGGGTTTACGATTGGATCTTCCCCAAATTTAACCGATTCACGGTTGGTATTCGATAACTTACGAATCAGTAACTAAGAGTTCTGATTGGTCACGAGCAAAATTGCTTAGTAAGTTCTTCTGAAAATTCAAAATTTTGATTTTGTTATGTAATTTAGATAATTTTGAGCGAGAAAAAGCTAATTGGAACTAATTTAGAAGTATATCGGGTCACTTGAATCACTCATTTTGGTGTAGTGAATCAAAATCTAGGGTTTCACAAATATCACATAAGTTTTCTTCTCCTCAAATTTGTTTTTTTTTTAACTCTAAAAATCTGATTTTAGAGTTATAATACACTAATCTTGATTATCAACACTAATCTTGATAATCAACACTAATCTTGATAATCAACACTAATCTTAATTATCATTACTAATCTTAATTATTAACAATAAGGGCTAATTAGTCATTTACAGATTTTTATTGATAAGGGGCACTTGAATTTACTTCTAATAACCTTTTTTGTCTTATTAGTTTGACGCCCCTCTACCAATTCATGACGCCCCTTTACGGAGCTTCAAAAAAAAAAGGTAAGACTTTGGGAGTATTTTTTTTTTTTTTTTTGACAGACTTTGGGAGTATATTATTTGATACTTTTGCTTGTCTAGTCAAAAATGTGCATAGGGACGCTCGAGTTTTTTTTTGAAGCCGTGCTGCTTCTTGGAACACCGGTGTTTGTTTGACTCATGCTGACTTGCGGAGTGAGGGACATGCTTTGTGCCCCACAATTTGGCCATGTTTGGTCCAAGTGCGGGATCTTAAGGATTCTCAAAGAATCTAAATGGGAATCACCTCATGGTCAAGGAGGGAAAATGGGGAATATCAAGCAGCTTCGGTAATACTAATAGGTTATAGATTGTTTGGGGATACATTAAGAAGCTGCTTCTTAACTTATTTTAAAAAGCAAAAAGTCTGGTTGGATGCCTTATTTGGAATCGCCTATTAGAAGTAGAAAAGCAACTTCAAAACAAAACAAATATTTCTAGCTTCTGACTTCACTAAAACTAATATAACAAAAAAAAAATAAAAAATAAAAAATTAACTGATGTTTTGATTTCTCACCTGAAAGTTTGGCAAACTTACTTATTTGCTTTTCAACTTATAAGTTAGGTGATTGTCAAACAAACTTTGCAGTTTTTCAACTTCTCAGAAGAAACTTCTAAATGTTCAGAAGGAGAAGCACTTCTGCTTCTGGTATCCAAACGAGCTATTAAGATATTGGTACATCTGAATAAGTCTTATATCGTAACCATGTAATGTTGGGAACTTGATAACACATCTTGACACGCTATGTATGATTTTCTGTTTAGAAGTTAAAAACACCGAATGTACTAAAATGAGCTAATGGAGTAGCGTACATTTTAGCTAAAGGTACTAGTAGTAAGAATTTATTTGGTGTTTCTACAAATAGTCCACCGGTTGAAATAGTAGGGATGTCTAAAAGATAATTTGATGGGAAGAGAGCTTACACCAGGATTGTTAAGCTCTGGTTGTTTTATTTCTTTCCAAGTTAAAAAAAAAAGATAAATTGATATTTGTAAACCTAAGTAGAAGGCACGAGAGGATTTTGATCCACTACTTTTCTTATTGGGATTGTTAAGCTCTAGTTGTTTTATTTCTTTCCAAGTTAAAAAATATTTTTCTTTTTTTTTAAAAAAAAAAAGGAAAGGAAGTGATATTATTATGAAGAAGACTACATATTATCTTTGTCCTGATGGATTAGATATCTTATCCAGACATGCATAGTATCGTAAGAATCAAAAGAAATAACTTCAGAATCGCATGATTAACGATTTTGTCTGCTAAATTGTTTGCCTCTCTTTTAACGTGAGAGCAACACCAAAAATCAAAATCCCTAAGAATTATTAATGCATCAGAAATTAAATTTGCAAAAGTCCACTTTATCACTGTCTAGTTTCCATTTAGAGCATCTATTACGTTACTGCAATCTCCTTCCACACGAATGGGGAATTTTCCTTGCGCTTTTGCCCATGTCACGCTTCAAGTAAGGCTTTTTCTTCCGCCTGTTCCACATCTAATGATTTCCTTCTCCCTCCTCGAAATCCATTGCAGTCACCTGAAATTGTTCTACATATTAGTCCATGACCATATTGTCTTGAGTTTTTAATAAATGCAGCATCAAAATTTATTTTATCCACTAAATGCTCAAATAATGTCCAAGTAGTACAGAGTTACTGATGCTACTATGGACTGCTAAGTTGCTAGCTGCCCAACTTCTCATTTCGGAAGAGATGTTGGCTATTAAAGTTATCTCGTTTACATGCACATTATTAAAAACCTTAGCACATCTCGATTTCCATATAAACCGGGTTATGAAACTTACCACCATCAAGTCATGATTATCTCTTAGGACTACAGTATTATTAGAGTTCAAGTATTACACAACCATTCATGAAAAGAAATGTTCCTAAGCATGGTATGAATTCTTGAGTTAATACCTGCATAAATCCTCTCGGTGACTTCGCATTCCACAAATAGATGATGCATAGTTTCAGAATTCATCACGGTGTCTAGTGAACCTGGACAACCAATCTTTAGTTGGAATACAGTTGTGCACGCACTTCCATATAAAGTATAGAATTCTTGGTGGGAGCCTACACTTCCACAAGGAGTTCCAATCTATATTTAGGTTGTTTTTAGTTGGATACCTATCTAGATAGTCATCTAAAATAACTCTATAGGCTGATTTAAGTGTGAAAAAAACATTAGCAGATGGTTTCCACCTTAATTTTTCATCTCCAACATAGGAATTCTAATCTCAGCAATAGCTTTAACAGTTTCCTGATCAAAAACAACATCAAGAATACCCATTCTCCAAGATTTGCTAGCATCGTCTATTAGTTGAATAACATAAAACATTTACTAGATACAAAACTGAGACTTAGGTGGACCAGGACAACTTGGAATCCAATTTGAAAAAGCAGGGGTCTAACAACCTCACCCAATATTTCGATTATCAATCTGTATGGACAACTCCGAGTTGTTTTTCTAGAGAATCAACTAGACTCAATCAATAGAAAATACTCAAAGAGTTATTATCTCAATTTCTCGATTTGATTTACTCAAGCAAATAGGATTCACGAGTCTTAATCAAAGAGAGATAACTTGGATGGTACCAAAGACCAATATCCAAGTGTCAATCAATTTAAATCAACAACCAATAATGGTCGGATATTTTAATTGATTGAACAACGCACAACCTGTATTATTTCAATTATATAAAAATATAATGCGGAAAAGAAATAACACAGACACCAGAATTTTGTTAACGAGGAAACCGAAAATGTAGAAAAACCTCGGGACCTAGTCCAGATTAAACATACACTGTATTAAGCCGCTACAGACACTAGCCTACTCCAAATTAACTTCGGTCTGGACTGTAGTTGAACCCCAATCAATCTCACACTGATCCAAGGTACAATTATGCTCATACGCCTCTGATCCCAACAGGATATTGCGCACTTGATTCCCTTAGCTAATCTCACCCACAACCAAGAGTTGTTACGACCCAAAGTCGAAGACTTTGGCAAACAAATCTGTCTCACACAGAAAAGTCTACAAAATAGATAAATTTGTGTCCCACGAATAAACCTATGAGTTTTGTTCCGTCTTTTGATAAATCAAGGTGAACAAGAACCAATCAATAAAACCAGACTTATATTCCCTAAGAACAGCTCAGTTTTATCAATCACCTCACAATAGTCTTAATCGACGCAGCAAACAAAGATATTGTGGAATCACAAATGATGAGACGAAGATGTTTGTGATTACTTTTATATCTTGCCTATCGGAGATAGAAATCTCAAGCCAATTATTACAATTGTACTCATACGATAAAAACAACAAGATCAGATCACACAACTACAAGAAAATTAGTATCGGTCTGGCTTCACAATCCCAATGAAGTCTTTAAGTCGTTAACCTGGTTTTAGAAGAAGAAAACCAAAGGTTAAAGGAGAATCGAATCTAGCTTGGCAAACTAGTATCACACAGAATGTGTGGGGATTAGGTTTCCCAGTTGATAGAGTTCTCCCTTATATATTCTTTCAAATCAGGGTTTGCAATCAATGTTAGCTTAGTAACAAAGCATTCAATATTCACCGTTAGATGAAAACCTGATTAGATACAATCTAATATCTCTCAACCGTTAGATCGAAAACTTATCTTTCCATACACACGTGTACTTGACGATTTTGGGTTTGTGTAACCGTACCCAAACATGTACAATAGTTGGTTCAATATTAGTCAACCAAATGGCTAGCCAAATGATAACTTTCATATCAACCATATTCTTCTTCACCATAACTAGTCCAAATGACTCAAATGAACAAGTTAGAGAGTTGTTCAATTGCTATGAGATCTTATGTACTACACAAGACACAATTGAAGCAAAAACGATGTGATTCACTCAAATCGATTCATGAACTATAAAGCCATGGTTTGCAATAACATTCATTAGATAATTTAAATAAGTTCATGAACATCGTTTTTAGACATAACAACTCAAGTTCGCGGACTCACATAACCGGTTGGAGTTCACAAACTCCAGCAGAAATTCTCGGGTTCGAGAACTTCCGTTAGTTCGCGGACTGAAACCGAGCTACAACTCTAGCAGAAATTCTCGGGTTCGAGAACAATGCACGTTCGCGGACTGGGTTGATTGCTCAAGTTCCGGTTTTCACTTGATCAACAAAGTTCGTAAACTTCGGTTCAAGTGCTAAGGACTTATACATATATGTGTTACCACAACAATGTTTATATCCCCCAATGGTTATATTGTTTAAACTCTCATTTCAATCATTGAAACATTCTCAGAGGGTGTCATATAGTTGTTATTCACAAACTAGTTTTCGTCAGAGCAATTTCCAAAGTGATTGAAACATAACATGACTTTCGTCACTAGGCAAAGATGAACTTGGCTAAAGCGAAAGCTTTACCAACACACATTTTTAGAAATAGATAAGCGAGATATACTCATCTCGAAATTTCACATGTGCATATCTTTAGTCTATGTAGTAAAATGACTTTTGTCTCAAGATAGGAGATAGAGTAGATAGATTTTTGAGTGATAGATAAGTTCAAGTCTCCACATACCTTTTAGTCGATGAAGTTCCACTGGTTCCTTGAGTAGTCCTTCGTCTTGTATGATGATTTCCATGGAGTTCTTGAGCTCAACTACACTTTTTATTCTAGTCCGATACCTTAGCTATAGTAGACTAGAAATCAAGACTTTATAGTTTTGATCACTAACATTGACAAACATGCTTGAGATAGCAACGCATGCGAGTTCGACCGAGCAGTGCTCTAAAAATATCCCCCTTTGTCAATTTTAGTGGCAAAACTATTAATACATATGGAATACAAAAAATATACAAATAAACTTTGTAGCTCCTATTCCACATGTCTAATCTTCAACAATACTCGAAATCTTTGTCACTTCCAAGTAGTCTAAGGATCCCAAAGGTTGTAAGTTTAGCATCATCGTTGTTGAAAATCCGTAGCTATAACAATGATAAAAGCATCGGTTCTCAATCATTGTTATATAGTGTCATAGTATTATTACACAGCGTCAAAGTCCAATTGCATCACAACTTCAACAACAATAATATGGTGATACTTCACTCCCCCTTAGTCAATACTCCATCTCACATGGAAACAACTCCCCCTTACATAATGATCCGAAAACCATATGTATTTGTAGTGTGAACTACAATTAATTCTCCCCCTTTTTGTCAATAAAATTGGGAAAGGTACAAGAACGGGATCCTAATGAAATTTCCTTAAGAGACATTTCATGACCAAAGGTAAATATGTATCATCTTGTTTAGATGCAATCATAAAGCCGAAGCTAAATGCATTCATCAAGGAGTTTATAAAGACGCAAGATAACCCCTATAATATTCCACAGCCGCACTCCCCACAAAGATTTGACAATTAAGCACAAGTTCAAAAAAACTCTCCCCCATAAAATGTCATTCCCTAAGGAACAACAAGAGCGACCTTAATTTCAAAAGAAAAGAAGGATTTCTTTAGACTCAACAAATTGCATACAAGTATGAATTTGGAATCCAACAAGAAATATTCAATCAAATTAACCAAAGCGAACCAAGATTAATTTGACTAAATATGCTCAACATAATGGAGACTTAATACATCGATTAGATTAATCACGAGTAAACCCATAATTAATCTAACCGGATTACTCAATTAAACTAATCACAAAAGTAATCAATTCAATCGTTTAAACTCACATAAGAAACTTTACGGGGCGATGACTAAGTTAATCATGAAATAACCAACCCAATCAATCATGCTCAATATATGAAAGCTTATGGAGTGCTAACTAAATAACCATACTAGATGATTGATTTAGTTCATTTGGGCTCAACATAAGAGATTATGGAACCCCGACTAAGATTATCATAACATGACAACCTTAACCGTACATGTACTGATCAACATAAGAAAACTTATGGAATACAAACTAAACAACCACACAAGTTGATTAATTTAGTTTTTAATGCTCAACATATAGCATCTCATGGAACTACCAACCATGTCAATAAGAAATCGACTTGGTTGTATCGTGCTCAACATGAGATACACAATGGAACCTTCACAGTAATACATAAAAAATGGATCAATAAGGATCTATATCGTGGATAACACAAGGATTCATTCTATGTTTCCATCACCATTTGCACAATGACACACAATAGACATAATTCTTGAATCACAAAAGATTTTAACCTATCTTACATCAACAATTGACAATATAGGCTTAACTTTTGTGTTTGTCAAAAGTCTATTCATCCTTTTATCAATATATGCATATCAATTCACGAACGACTTTACTTTTGACAAAATATGGGACAATCAAGTTCATGGACGTAAACACACATATCCCATCAAAATATTGCAATATATAAAATCAAAAAGATTAATACTGCAACCATCATCTTCCAAGCAAACTTAGAAATTTTTAAACCAAAAAATCTAAAAACAAGAAGAAGATGAAAAGATAGCTATGTGTAATCACAATAATGGATATTTCAAAACACTAGTTATTCTTCTAAACAAAAAGAAACAATAGAAGATTTACTAGGCGTAAATAAGAACTAACAGACTAAACTTAGCACACATCCTCCATGTCATAGTGAACTAAAGTTATATAGACAGTTCAGGACCTTCTTGAGCCTTAAGGTCTTGGAGCTTGTGAAAGGCAGCATCCTCTGCATTGAAGAGGATATCCTTATTGAGAAGTTCTTTAACACGGGTTTTCATGAGAACAAGGTCAGACTTAACCTTTTTCAACTCAGTTCTTACCACATCAAGATACTTCATTGTATCAACAAGTTGCTTCTTAGCCTTCTCAAATTCCTTTAGGAAGTCGAGAACTACATCCGATGAAATCTCTTCAATATCTTCTATATCCGAAAGTGAATCAGAGGATTGAGGAAGAGAACCTTCAATTTCAACAAAATTTTCCTTCTCTTTATCAAGTTCGCAATATACCCCCTTATCAATTACATCTTTAGTCAAATCTGATGAGCACGAAGAAGAAGAAGCCATTGATAACATGAAACCTAGAGTAATAAGAGTAACTCAATAGGATAGGTATATAAAGAAAAACTCGAGAGATTTTGGGTTACGAGATAGGTTTAAGGGATAACCCGAACCGTACATGTACCCGTAGGATGGGTTTTCACAAAGCTCTACATGGAAAAAGAAAACACTTTTATTTAAAAAAGGTTTTGACTAAGTATATCAAAAAGAAAAATACTCACGAACCAGTGTTTGACCAATTATCCTTCTAAAAACGATAAGAGATTAGCTAGATAATCAGAGTCACTTGGTTATGGAGTATACCTATTCAATTCTCCCACAACTAGACTTTTTGTATGTGAGATATTCAACCTTGTGATTACTTTACACAAGTATGAGCCTTTAGCTCATCAAATGAACATTATTCCTTTTTATCCTTTTGTCTTTGATATGTGATCTTTATAGAGAGATGAGACACTGCTTGATTAACATACTTATCAAAAGGACTAAATCTAGGACCTCTAACAATAGGTTCAAGAGGATCAGAATAGATAGGTGTTTATGGGTGAAAATAGTTTCTAACGGTTTTGGTAATTGCAGGTGTGAAGGTGAGAAACAGTTTAAACCCTAAACAATATACTGCAAGGGAGTACTTTTAAGTTCGAGAGATCAATCTGTACAAGTCTGGCCTAAACCAAGAAATGGTTGTTCCAGACTTGCTTCGGTCACAAAGTGGAGGAGAAGGGCTGGTTTAGGGAGGGAAGCGAAGATAGTGTTGAGACCAGAATAATTCTAGAGTAGCACTTGACTTGTATCAGAAGGTGAAAGCTTTTGGGAAAGCTAGCAAGAGTTGATTTTCTGAGTGCATTGTTTTTCTCCTGACCAAAAACTTGTGTTCTGGTGAAAATAGGTAAGCCTATTTATACAAGTCAAGAAAGAAACGTACTTTGGCCTCATAATAGAAGGAAACGGGTGAGTTAAATGGGAAGAGGTGGTAACGCATGGCATTGATGGGATTTAATAGAATTGATGTCTAATTATGGAGGAGCGTTTCACCGTTGCTTCTTTCATTTAGTGACCGCCTTACTCCCATTACACTATCTTGAAATGGGCATTTGTGTATGTCGCACGCTATAGACCACCAAACCAAAACCCTAATGAGCATCCCCCAGTTTGTGTTGATGTCTCGAACATTTTGGAAGACATGTAAAATGTTGTTGTGGCTTGGCAAGTCGAGCTTGAGGAACTTGCTATCCAGGTGACCTTCGACGGTCGAGATGTTGCATCTTGAAAGGAGGGGCAACCGTTGATTGTTGCACGCATTCGCTTTGGTAGTCATGTAGCGAGGTCCAACAGGGTGGCACGGCTAGGGTGTGTTCAGACTTGGCATGAGGAGCCAAGGGTTTGCCATGGGCGCTAGATCGCAGCGCGACCAAGCTATGGTTTCGGGTCTAAGGTCATGAGGGGACTTTAGACGGCCAAGATTTGCTCCTGGGATTGAAGGGAAACCGTTGATGGTCGCCTGGATTCAATTTGGTAGCCGCATGGGGAAGGCCAGTAGGGTGGCACGGCATGAAGGGCCATGGTGAGGCGTGTTTAGCATGGTGCGGCTAGCTAGGCTAGGTGCGCGACCAAGCTAGGGTTAAAGTCATGATGAGACTTTATACGGCCAAGATTTGCTCCTGGGATTGAAGGGAAACCGTTGATGGGATCCTGGCTTCAATTTGGTAGCCGCATGGGGAAGGCCAGTAGGGTGGCGCGGCATGAAGGGCCATGGTGAGGTGTGTTTAGCATGGTGCGGCTATCTTGGCTAGGTGCGTGACCAAGCTAGGGATAAAGTCATGAGGAGAATTTATACGGCTAGGATTTGCTCCTGGGATTGAAGGGCAACCGTTGATGGGCTCCTAGCTTCAATTTGGTAGCCGCATGAGGAAGGCCAGTAGGGTGGCGCGGCATGAAGGGCCATGGTGAGGCGTGTTTAGCATGGCACGGATAGCTTGGCTAGGTGCGTGACCAAGCTAGGGATATATTCATGAGGAGACTTTATACGGCCAGGATTTTCTCTTGGGATTAAAGGGCAACCGTTGATGGGCGCCTGGCTTCAATTTGGTTTAGAAACCCTAATTGGTTCCCTTCACTAGAACCGCTACACAATTATAATACGGACTCAGATTTTGATGTTCCGCCCCTCAAATCAACCGGAAAAGAATTTCCTATCTCCCTACGCGAGGGTATTTAGGTTTGGAACTCGTTAGAGGGGGAAAAACAGCCCGAAAGCAAGACTCAGGAGGATTTCATGAGGGACAGCGGCATGGCCAGGCTATCATGGCATGCCTCGGCGTGTCTAGGTTGGCATATGGGGCCAAAGGTTTTCCATGGGTGCATGACGTGGCTAGGGACAAGTTATGGCGCAACTAGCTCAGGTTAGGTGTGGCTGGCATGATTTGCCATCGGCACACGAGACGTGGCTAGCATGGCTAGGGCCATGGCATGGTGCAATTGGCATGGCGCGGCTAGCTTGGGCTAGGCGTGGATGGCATGATTTGCCATTGATGCAGCTAGCATAGCTAGGGCCATGGCATGGTGCAATTGGCATGGCGCGGCTAGTTTGGGCTAGGCGTGGCTGGCATGATTTTCCATTGGCACGCGGGGTGCGTCTAGCATAGCTAGGGACATGGCATGGTGCAATTGGCATGGCGCGGCTATCTTGGGCTAGGCGTGGCCGGCATGATTTGCCATTGGCACGCGGGGTGCAGCTAGCATGGTTGGCATGCTTTTGGCGCGGTAGGGTGTGGCTGACATGATTTTCCATTGGCACACGATATGCGGTTAGCATAGCTAGGGCTATGGCATGGTGCGATTGGCATGACGCGGCTAGCTTGGGATAGGCGTGGTTGGCATGATTTTCCATTGGCACGCGGGGTGCGGCTAGCACGGCTAGGGCCATGACATGGTACAATTGGCATGGCGCGGCAAGCTTGGGTTAGGCGTGGATGGCATGATTTTCCATTGGCACGCAGGGTGCGGCTAGCATGGTTGGCATGCTTTGGCGCGGTAGGGTGTGGCTGGCATGATTTGCCATTGGCACACGAGTTACGGCTAGCATAGCTAGGGCCATGGCACGGTGCGATTGGCATAGCGTGGCTAGCTTGGGCTAGGCGTGGCTGGCATGATTTGCCATTGGCACGCGGGGTGCGGCTAGCACGGCTAGGGCCATGGCATGGTACAATTGGAATGGCTTGGCTAGCTTGGGATAGGCATGGCTGGCATGATTTTCCATTGGGATGCGGGGTGCGGCTAGCATGGTTGGCATGCTTTGGCGCGGTAGGGTGTGGCTGGCATGATTTTCCATTGGCACACGAGATGCGGCTAGCATAGCTAGGGCCATGGCACGGTGTGATTGGCATGGCGCGGCTAGCTTGGGCTAGGCGTGGCTGGCATGATTTGCCATTGGCACGCGGGGTGAGTCTAGCATGGTTTGCATGCTTTGGCGCGGTAGGGTGTGGCTGTCATGATTTTCCATTGGCACACGAGATGCGGCTTGCATATCTAGGGTCATGGCACGATGCGATTGGCATGGCGCGGCTATCTTGGGCTAGGCATGGCTAGTATGATTTGCCATTGGAACGCGGGGTTAATTAGGGTTTGGTTTGTCGTAACCCTAATTTGAAAAAATATACCCTGGTAATTATTAGGGACATATTAATAGCTTTTATCAATGCGCCCAGTAAATGCTTATTTTAAGTGTCTGCTAGGGTTTAACGTTTTATGATTTTAACCCTAAACTAAATACCACCATCAACATTAAGTCCCGTGCTTAGCTCGGAACAGGTGTCTTGTTGCGGGGTAAGCATATGATGGTGACAGACTGCGTAAACCATTACAAAGATGGTCAGGAGAGTCCAACAAACCTTTTAAGTGGTAGAGCAAGTTTTGTTTTCCATGTTGGTGGCCACGACAAAGGGAGCACGGTCTCGGAAGGCGGAGCAGGTGGGTAACTTTGACTGAAAAGGCCGAGAGGAGACATGGTCTTGGCCACGACAATGGTATGGTGGAGCATGCAGGGCGACTAGGCATGGTGGGGCCGCGACAAACGTAGTGATGGCTTGGCCTGGGCCGTGGCAAGGTGAGGCGCGGTTTAGACTATGGCAAGGCGAGGCGCGGTCGGGCATGGTGAGGCTTTAGCAGGAGGGGGAGCCGCGACAATGGCTTGGGCGTTCTTGGGCACGATACCGGTTTCCTCTTTTCCCTTCTTGGCTCAAAATAGGAAATCCTCTCTTCGTTCAAACTCCCACATATCATGTCCATATACAAAGAGGACCAGCTTCTTCTTTTTACACTTATCCATCCTTCCCAGCCGCGCTACAATAGTAGAGAGGAGCAGACGAGCAAATCCTAGGTACGTCTTCAAACACTTTTCTTTTGCTTTTCCCTCTCCTTTTTTTTTTGTTGTTGGTGTAAACCCTAGGTGTAGACGCTCCTTTTCACGACCGAGTAGAAATATTGGCGTGAGTCTTGGGCACTTTATGCCCTAGTTTTTTGTGACACTTAGGCATGAGCACCATAGTAGCATTGACCGACCCTTCTCACTGTGCGAGGCAGGTGTGTGACGGTGATTGCCATGTCCCTTCATGAAACCTAGTTTTTAGGGTTTGCTTCTTGTTTTGGTCATTGGACGCGTCAATCTGGCTGGGCATGAGTCTCCTGGTTGCGTGTAGTTGTGATGTAGAGTATGTCAGCCCCATAATTTTTTATTTATTTTTACAAAAGACCTTGAAACCAATTGACTTGTTCCCAGAGTGGCTCCCTTGCGTCTAGTAAGAATGATTTCTGCAAACTTTGTGTAATAATTCCTGCTCCTCTTGTTCCTTTGTAGTTATCGCAGCGGTGAAAAACACCGTAAGAGAATTTCATTAAGATGTCAATTGTTTCTGTGGTACCGAAAGACGTGAGTAATTCCAAGCCAAACATAGATGATGAGTTCTTCACGACATCAGCCACGACTAAGAAGAACCATCCTCAATATATGCCAATCGTCTTGACCGGCCCGGAGAGTGAAGGAGAAAATCGATTGGCTCGACCAGAAGGCATAATTAGGTTTTGCCTTCATAGGGAAGAATATCATGCCTCTCCTATCGAATTTAAAATCCCTGCAAGTTCGTTGCGCTCCTTTGAAAAATGGGTACGATTCATGATGGACCAGGAAACTGTAAAGACCAATTTGACCAGGGCGCAGATCATTGATGATGTTGCGGCTTCTTCAGTGCTTCATATTAGGAAAGACATTTCAAGGTTGGTTTCTTTTGTTTCCAGATGGTGCTCGGATACTCATACAGCCGTGTGCAGGTGGGGTGAGATGACCATTTCCTTAGAAAGTGTGGCTATACTGATGAACCTTCCCGTGGTTGGAAATCTTGATGTTAAGTTGTCTACTGATGAAGAAGAAATGCATGCCGCTCTAGTTTCGAAATCAAAGGGGTTCGTTCCGAAAGAGAATGAAACGAAGTGCTTATATGACTGGTGGGTGTGCCAGTGGTTTCCTGACGCGTTAGAGCCAAACCAGAAGAATAGTACGCTTCATGTTGCGGCATTCCTTCTCCTTTGGCTATCCAGAGATATTTTTGATGACGGCTCGGTCAAGAAGGAAATAAGGCATGGACTTATCAAGTTTGCCATAAAATTGACAAAAGGTGTCGTTCTTCCCCTT
Organism: Papaver bracteatum; assembly: GCA_023529315.1. Lineage (NCBI taxonomy): Eukaryota > Viridiplantae > Streptophyta > Magnoliopsida > Ranunculales > Papaveraceae > Papaver > Papaver bracteatum. The sequence continues at coordinate 2,044,254 of JAJJWX010002698.1, forward strand.
GGTGGTTCGTTTCTTGGTTCCATGTATGCACACCTGGACCAGCTAGTTTCGGACATGCCCGCCTCGAATTGTCATATGAAGGTGAATTCGTACGTTCATGTCGCCTTTCTCCAGGCATGGTTGTGGGAGAATTTCGTGAAGTATGCCCCAAAACCATTGGCCATACTTCTTAAGTCTTGGGGCGGCTCCAGAATACTGCATTGGTCGAACAGGCGTCGAAAAACCAGTCCGAAATTTATTAAGTTTCTTGACAACTCGTATGCGGTTAATTTCCGTCCATGGGATCTGGTGCATGTGTCCATGACTCATGTTAGTACCTTTTCTCCCGTTTCGAACATGTTTTTGTCTTCTGATGATGAGGGTTTGAGCGTTGAAGAGATGGTGTTCATGCTCAGCTGTACACCTGGTCACGTGCCATCTTTTTTCCGAGGGGCTTGCAAAGCGATTTCTTTTAAGATTGATAGGGTTGCTCGGCACATGGGTTTTAACCAAGGGGTTCCACTTGTTTGCCAGCCATTTGTTCAAGAAACTCTGTTGTCAACTGTTCTTGATGTTAGTGTTCTTGTTCCGGGTAAAAGTCTGCCTTTTCTCGGGGAGCGGAGTCCATCAACGAATTACAAATATAATGCGTTTTGGCAGGACGAATTCCTTGTTATCCAGGAATTTGTGAAGTCTGTGGTGAAGAATACCTGTGGTAGGCCTTCCGTCGAGGTTTTAGCGAAACATCCATTGTTTAAGAATATCTCTTCGACCAAAAGAAAATCTGTTGGTCCAGACATGAACAGTCCCCAAGTGAAGGAGAGAAGATCTAATAATCGTTCTGGCAATTTCCAGTAGGATCCCACGGCTCTACCGTCTTTTAGCTCTTCCAACATGCGGGTATGTGCGGCTCTCTTCTCAACTTAGCTTGGATAGTTTATGTTCCCTTTCTCTTTTCTCTGTCTATTTCATATATTTATTTATTTTTATGAGAAGGCGTCTTTGTGTTTCGTCCAGGGTTTCAGCAGCACAAACGCCTTTGCCATACTTGCAAGTATCCAGAAAACATCGCTTTTCGAGACAGAGGATTGCGAGGGCGAGCCTATCCATGGTGATGAAGAATCTGAGAAGGATGAAAGTTCCGAGTCTGGTGGTGGTGAGAGCAATTCCTCCGATAGCAGTGTTGAATCTTCGTCTGGTCAATCTGAAACTGAATCGGTGAGTCCCCTCCATATTTTTTTTTTTTTTTTTTTTTGCAACAAACTAAATCTTTTGTTTTTTTTCTTTAGGAGGAAACGGCTCTTGAGGAGGATCTTAAAGGGGAATACCACCAGAGCGAAGACGTAAACATGTTTCCTACTGCGGAAACTGCACCAGCCAGTAATTTGAACATGGAGATTCATTGTCTTGGAGGTGCCGCCGCGACTCAGGTGGAGGAAGGTGCTTCGGGGGGTAAAATTGTAGTTAGGGATCTCCTGCCAGTTGTTGGTTCAGTTGCAGGTGCCATCTTTGACCCTCCATACTTGGTCCCTTTCCCAGACCATGTGCTAATTGGAGGATTCAGCGTGCCATCTAGATATGTGACGTTATACACCAAGATCTGGGAGAACTATGGTCATATTTCCACGACTAAGAAGATCACTAGTCGACATGCGTTGGTCAAGCATGTGGAGGAGGCCTTGTCTTCGATTGATGAGATGCGCAACGTGACTGGTTACACGGTTTCTGAGGATGTAATCTCAAGCTGGAAGTTCCATCGTGACATGTGCATAGGCTTCGAATTCAACATTACTTGGTTCGTTGAAAGTCTTTCTGCTGCTGAAAGGTTGTTGGAAGAAGCAGTCAGAGGTCCATCCGCGGATACGGTGAAGAAGCAGGAAGCAGAATTCAAGAAATTGCGCCGGCAGGTGAAATTGAAAAGGGCGGCTCTCCAGAGCACAAAGGAGGCCTTCGCCAAGAGGAGCAAGCCGTTGTTGGAAAACTTTCCTTGAATGTATATCTATCTTCTGGACCTCTTACTTTTAAGGTTTTTTTTTTTGAAAGGCAAAAGAGACGCCGGGTTTGTGGTTTTGATTTTCCGATTTTCTGGGGTTGATGGACAAAATTTACCTTGACAATTTTTGATTATAGATTTTTGGATAGATGTTTAGAATTGAGATGGCTATGAATGAAAGTGATGCACACGTCCTAAGTAGGCCATGGAACCGTGTGTTGGTAGATGACACGAGATGAAACATGTTTATAGGTTTTATCAAAACTTGAAAAAGCAGACCTCGTATTTTTCCAGAATAAGACTTACTCGGTTTCTCAGGTCTTCTGATGAAAATAAACTTTCCGGGCAAAGGACCAAGTTTTTTAAAAAAAAAATGGCTGAGGGAAGTCCTAGTGTTCTGAATCGTTGCTGAGTTGTCTAATGACCGAGCCATCAACCTCTGGGCAGACCGTTTTGATCCAACCCTTGGGGATTCCCCATCCATCCCCTGTCGTGTCATGACTGATAATCGAGTCGTCGAGTGGAGTGAGTCGCCTTCCCTACCATCTTGACGCATGGGTCGAAGAACGAGATTGACATTCAAAAATTGACATTGTAACTGATAGATCAATCCTCCCGTTGTGGTCGCCAATTATTTATGGGTGAAAATAGTTTCTACCGGTTTTGGTAATTGCGGGTGTGAAGGTGAGAAACAGTTTAAACCCTAAACAATGTACTGCAAGGGAGTACTTTTAAGTTCGAGAGATCAATCTGTACAAGTCCGCCCTAAACCAATAAATGTCCATTCCAGACTTGCTTCGGTCACAAAGTGGAGGAGAAGGGCTGGTTTAGGGAGGGAAGCGAAGAGAGTGTTGAGACCAGAATAATTCTAGAGTAGCACTTGACTTGTATCAGAAGGTGAAAGCTTTTGGGAAAGCTAGCAAGAGTCGCTTTTCTGAGTGCGGTGTTTTTCTCCTGACCAAGAACTTGTGTTCTGGTGGAAATAGGTAAGCCTATTTATACAAGTCGAGAAAGAAACGTACTCTGGCCTCATAATAGAAGGAAACGGGTGAGTTAAATGGGAAGAGGTGGTAACTCCTGGCATTGATGGGATTTAATAGAATTGATGTCCCATTATGGAGGAGCGTTTCACAGTTGCTTCTTTCATTTAGTGACCGCCTTACTCCCATTACACTATCTTGAAACGGGCATTTGTGTATGCCGCACGTTATACACCACCAAACCAAAACCCTAATGAGCATCCCCCAGTTTGTGTTGATGTCTCAAACGTTTTGGAAGACATGTAAAACGTTGTTGTGGTTTGGCAAGTCGAGCTTGGGGAACTTGCTAGCCAGGTGACCTTCGACGGTCGAGATGTTACATATTTAAAGAGGGGCAACCGTTGATCGTTGCACGCCTTCGCTTTAGTAGTCGTGTAGCGAGGTCCAACAGGGTGGCACAACTAGGGTGTGTTCAGACTTGGCATGAGGATCCAAGGGTTTGCAATGGCGCTAGGTGCGCGACCAAGCTATGGTTTCGGGTCTAAGGTCGTGAGGGGACTTTAGACGGCCAGGATTTGTTCATGGGATTGAAGGAAAACTGTTGATGGTCGCCTGGCTTCAATTTGGTAGCCGCATGGGGAAGGCCAGTAGGGTGGCGCGACATGAAGGGCCATGGTGAGGCGTGTTTAGCATAGTGAGGCGTGTTTAGCATGGCGCGGCTAGCTTGGCTAGGTGCGTGACCAAGATATGGATAAAGTAATGAGGAGACTTTATACGACCAGGATTTTCTCCTGGGATTGAAGCGCAGCCGTTGATGGGCTCCTGGCTTCAATTTGGTAGCCGCATGGGGAAGGCCAGTAGGGTGGCGCGGCATGAAGGGCCATGGTGAGGCGTGTTTAGCATAGCACGGCTATCTTGGCTAGGTGCGTGACCAAGCTAGGGATAAAGTCATGAGGAGACTTTATACGGCAAGTATTTGCTCCTGGGATTGAAGGGAAACCGTTGATGGGTGCCTGGATTCAATTTGGTAGCCGCATGAGGAAGGCCAGTAGGGTGGCGCGGCATGAAGGGCCATGGTGAGGCGTGTTTAGCATAGCGCGGCAAGCTTGGCTAGGTGCGTGACCAAGCTAGGGATAAATTCATGAGGAGACTTTATACGGCCAGGATTTGCTCCTGGGATTGAAGGTCAACCGTTGATGGGCACCTGGATTCAATTTGGTTTAGAAACCCTAATTGGTTCCCTTCACTAGAACCGCTACAGAATTCTAGTACAGACTCGTATTTCGATGGTCCGCCCCTCAAATCAACCGGAAAAGAATTTCATATCTCCTTTCGTGGGAATATTTAGGTTTTGAACTCGTTCGAGGGGGCAAAACAGCCCGAAAGCAAGACTCAGGAGGATTTCATGAGGGACAGCGGCATGTCCAGGCTATCATGGAATGCCTCGACATGGCTAGGTTGGCATATGGGGCCAAAGGTTTTCCATGGGTGCATGTGGTGTCTAGGGCCAAGTTATGGCGCAACTAGCTCGGGCTAGGTGTTTCTGGCATGATTTGCCATCGGCACACGAGACGTGGCTAGCATGGCTAGGGCCATGGCATGGTGCAACTGGCATGGCACGACTAGCTTGGGCTAGGCGTGGCTGGCATGATTTTCCATTGGTGCAGTTAGCATATCTAGGGCCATGGCATGGTGCAATTGGCATGGCGCGGCTAGCTTGGGCTAGGCGTGGCTGGCATGATTTTCCATTGGCACGCGGGGTGCGGCTAGCATAGCTAGGGCCATGGCATGGTGCAATTGGCATGGCGTGGATAGCTTGGGCTAGGCGTGGCTGTCATGATTTGCCATTGGCATATGCGGGGTGCAGCTAGCATGGTTGGCATGCTTTGGCGCGGTAGGGTGTGGCTGGCATGATTTTCCATTGGCACACGAGATGCGGTTAGCATAGATATGGCCATGATACGGTGCGATTGGCATGGCACGGCTAGCTTGGGCTAGGCGTGGCTGGCATGATTTTCCATTGGCACGCGGGGTGCGTCTAGCACGGCTAGGTCCATGGCATGGTACAATTGGCATGGCGCGGCTAGCTTGGGATAGGCGTGGCTGGCATGATTTTCCATTGGCACGCGGGGTGCGGCTAGCATGGTTGGCATGCTTTGGCGCGGTAGGGTGTGGCTGGCATGATTTTCCATTGGCACACGAGATGCGGCTAGCATAGCTAGGGACATGGCACGGTGCCATTGGCAAGGCGCGGCTAGCTTGGGCTAGGCGTGGCTGGCATGATTTGCCATTGGCACGCGGGGTGAATTAGGGTTTGGTTTGTCGTAACCCTAATTTGAAAAAATATACCCTAGTAATTATTAGGGAAATATTAATAGCTTTTATCAATGCACCCAGTAAATGCTTGTTTTAAGTGTCTGCTAGGGTTTAGCGCTTTACGATTTTAACCCTAAACTAAAGACCACCATCAACAATAGGAATCCATCTTCTATATTTAGATTACCAGACTTATTATTATTAACATGAGGAATGTGACCAACATATTCCTTCTGATGATTTCTAGAGTAGAGATCATTGTTATAAGATTTCTAATTTCTTGTGGACATACGATTCACTACTTTAGTCGACTGACTATTTATTCCATTGACAGTGAAGTGTAGCAAATTATGAAGCTTAGAAATTTGTTTCCTTCTTGCAAAACAATGGATAGCATAGTAATTCTTTTTCCCACAAAAAGTACAGGTTCGCAGAGGAGAAGTAATAACTGGCACCTGTTTAAACTCCATAGCCATATGAGAAGATTGTAAGTTATGTAAACTTTTCTTGACATAACCTTCTTATGGAGAACACTTTTTCGTATATGATAATTCATGAGAATTAATCATAGAAGAATTTTTCCTTAAGACAAAGTTTTCCTTTTCCAAGGATTTACATTGTTCATGAGCTAGAGTAAGAGATGCACAAAGTTTCTTCAACACGAAATCTGTTGAGATCTGATGAATGAGTCTCGATCAAACGTTTTTCTCTAATTAAGTCCTCTTTAATAATATCCTCAGGAGTACTAATCTTTTCATGTTGAAGAGTAGTTTCTTGAAGAAGTTTCTCAATATTCTTAGAGAAGGACTTAATGATATTGTAGAGATCACGTTCTCGATCAAGAGACTTTTAAAATTCATCAATGAGCTGATCATGATTATTAAAATCAATATCTTCGGCTGTATGTTTTGAAATTCTGATGAGCTCCTTTTCAGCCTTTGCCAAAGTGTCATATTCTCATGTGAGAAAGAAATGTCATTATCACATTGAGCGTTCTCTCTACCTCGGGATTCAGAAGAATCAACTAAGGAGTAATCCTTCGAGGTGTTTTCAAGACACTTGACATAATCAAAAGATTTAGGAGATATTTTGGTATGCGCAAACGAGATTTCTTCCACAGACTCAAATTGCCACAAACACATATTAGTAAGGTCTTAACGTGTTTGCCTGCTCTGATACCAATTGAAAAAGCGGGGGTCTAACAACCTCACCCAATATTTCGATTAGCAATTTGTATGGACAACTCCGAGTTGTTTTTGAATAGAATCAACTAGACTCAATCAATAGAAAATACTCAAGGAGTTATTATCTCAATCTCTCGATTTGATTTACTCAAGCAAATAGGATTCGCGAGTCTTAATCAAAGAGAGATAACTTGGATGGTACCAAAGACCAATATCCAAGTATCAATCAATTTAAATCAACAACCAATAATGGTCGGATATTCTAATTAATTGAACAACACACAACCTGTATTATTTCAATTATATAAAAATATAATGTGGAAAAGAAATAACACAGATACCAGAATTTTGTTAAAGAGGAAACCGCAAATGCGGAAAAACCTCGGGACCTAGTCCAGATTAAACATACACTGTATTAAGTCGCTACAGACACTATCCTACTCCAAATTAACTTCGGTCTGGAATGTAGTTGAACCCTAATCAATCTCACACTAATCCAATGTACAATTATGTTCCTACACCTCTGATCCCAGCAGGATACTGTGCACTTGATTTCCTTAGCTGATCTCACCCACAACCAAGAGTTGCTACGACCCAAAGTCGAAGACTTTAGCAAACAAATCTGTCTCACACAGAAAAGTCTACAAGATAGATAAATTCGTCTCCCACGAATAAACCTATGAGTTTTGTTCCGTCTTTTGATAAATCAAGGTGAACAGGAACCAATCAATAAAACCAGACTTATATTCCCGAAGAACAACTCATTTTTATCAATCACCTCACAATAGTCTTAATCGATGCAGCAAAAAAAGATATTATGGAATCACAAACGCTGAGACGAAGATGTTTGTGATTACTTTTATATCTTGCCTATCAGAGATAGAAATATCAAGCCAATTATTATAATTGTACTTGTACGATAGAAACAGCAAGATCAGATCACACAACTATAAGAAAAGTAGTATCGGTCTGGCTTCACAATCCCAGTGAAGTCTTTAAGTTGTTAACCTGGTTTTAGAAGAAGAAAACCAAAGGTTAAAGGAGAATCGACTCTAGATTAGCAAACTAGTATCACACAGAATTTGTGGGGATTAGATTTCCCAATTGCTAGAGTTCTCTCTTATATAGTCTTTCAAATCAGGGTTTCCAATCAATGTTAGCTTAGTAACAAAGCATTCAATATTCACTGTTAGATCGAAAACTTAGCTTTCCATACACACATGTACTTGAAGATTTTGGGTTTGTGTAACCGTACCCAAACGTGTACAATAGTTAGTTCAATATTAGTCAACCAAATGGTTAACCAAATGATAACTTTCATATCAACCATATTCTTCTTCACCATAACTAGTCCAAATGACTCAAATGAACTAGTTAGAGAGTTGTTCAATTGATATGAGATCTTATGTACTACACAAGACACAATTGAAGCAAAAACGATGTGATTCACTCGAATCAATTCATGAACTATAAATCCATGGTTTGCAATAACATTCCTTAGATAATTTAAATAAGTTCATGAATATCATTTTTAGACATAACCACTCAAGTTCGCGGGCTCACATAACCGGTTGGAGTTCACAAACTCCAACATAAATTCTCGGGTTCGAGAACTTCCGTCAGTTCACGGACTAAGTTCGCGGACTGAAACCGAGCTACAACTCCAGCAGAAATTCTCGGGTTCGAGAACTATGCACATTCGCGGACTGGGTTGACTGCTCAAGTTCCGGTTTTTACTTGATCAACAAAGTTCGCAAACTTCGGTTCAAGTGCTAAGAACTTATACATATATGTGTTACCACAAAAATGTTTATATCCCCCAATGGTTATATTGTCTAAACTCTCATTTCAATCATTGAAACATTCTCAGAGGATGTCATATAGTTGTTATTCACAAACTAGTTTTCGTCTGAGCAATTTCCAAAGTGATTGAAACATAACATGACTTTCGTCACTAGGCAAAGATGAACTTGGCTAAATCAAAAGATTTACTAACATATATTTCGAGAAATAAATAAGCAAGATATACTCAACTCGAAATATCACATGTGCATATCTTTAGTCTATATAGTAAAATGACTTTTGTCTCAAGATAGGAGATAGAGTAGATAGACTTTTGAGTGAAAGATAAGTTCAAGTCTCCACATACCTTTTAGTCGATGAAGATCCACTGGTTCCTTGAGTATTCCTTCGTCTTGTATGATGATTGCCATGGAGTTCTTGAGCTCAACTACACTTTATATCCTAGTCCGAGACCTTAGCTATAGTAGACTAGAAATCAAGACTTTATAGTTTTGATCACTAACATTGACAAACATGCTTGAGATAGCAACACATGCGGGTTCGACCGAGCAGTGCTCTAACACAATTTTCCTTCCAAATTTTGATATGACTACCAGTACCAACTTCCCAAACATAATGCTTCCTAACAATTTCTAAACCTTTGCAAATGCCAACCCAAATCCAGGACCCTTATTTTGGCATGATATCGAGAAGGGGATTAAGATTCTCTTAGTATTTGCATCTAAGGATTTTTTCCCAAGGAGCATCAGGTTATTTTATCATTCTCCAGGCAAGCTTTGTAATAGAAATGCCTGATTCAATAGCTCAGTTCTTCTAATGTTTAAACCACATAAAGCTCTAGGAAGGGGTACGTCATTCCACCCTTTATGGTATATGCCTTTACCATTTTCTTGTTTCCCCTACCAAAATTTTCTTTGGATAGAATCCATTTTGTCTGTAACACTTTAGGAATGAAGAAAACAACTAAATGGTGGTTAACCATACTACCCAAAAACAGTTTGGGTAAGGATTGTCTTACCTGGAGGGGCTAGAAATTTATTTCCAAGGATCTAATCTTCATGTATAACTATCCAAGAGGTGGTCAAAGGATTCAGCTTTGTGTTTTTGAAGCAGGAATGGCACGCTAAGGTACTTTTCATGCAAAGACATTCTTTTTATTTGTAAAATATTAGACAAGTTATTTTTTCATACTTGGTGGAACTTTAGTACTAAAGGCAATTGCTGATTTATCAAAATTAATAACTTAACCTGACAACTTGCTAAAATGTTATATGATGGTAGGATGATTTCTAGCATCCTTATTTCTAGCTTTAATGAATATCAAGCAATCATCCGCAAAAAAACAAGTAGGTTATTTAGTGACTTTAAAACCATGAGTGTCACCATCTAGTTCAGCTTTTTTTAGATTTCTAGAAAGGCTTTCCATACATAGAATAAACAGTATGGGGACAAGGGATCACCTTGTCTTAAACCCATTTAAGGAAAGTAGACATTACCTGGAGCACCATTTAAAAGAATGAAACTAGAAATGGTAGAATACATTCTTCAATCATTTTACACTATTCAACAGAGAAACCAAGTTTTTTCATGCTATCAATTAAAAATTTCCATTATATCCTATCAAATGCCTTCGACATATCGAGTTTTATGGCAATTCCACCATCTTTAGCTTTATTTTTTTTCATGGAGTGAATAACCTCATGAGCTATCACAATGTTATCTTAGATTTGTCTATCCGCAATGAATGCAATTTGATAAGGTGATATGATATTTTGAAGCACACATTTCAATCTATTAGCAAGTAATTTAGAGATTATTTTATAACCTACATTGCATAGACTAATAGGCCTAAAATCAATAACACATTTTGGAAAATGATTCTTAGGAATTAAAGAAATGAAATTGTGATTCATCTGTTTAAGCAAATTATGAGAATAAAAGAAACTTTTAACCATTTTGACAACATCAGGGCCGACATTTGTCCACATCAACTGGTAAAAGCCGGGTGGAAACCATTTTGACAGTGGGGTATTTATGTGATATCAAAAACGTAATTTTTTTTTTGCCTAAACCAAGAATGATCGTTCAAGCGCTGTTTTGGTTACAAAGCGAGGAGATATGGTTGATCTTAGGGAAAGAAACATAGAAAGAGTGAGAGATCATTGTGGTGATGTGATTGTAGGTGGTGTGATGTGTTGTAGAAATAGTGGTAAATAAGATTCGATTCTCGAACTTGTAAAGACTAGATTTTAAACTTATATTCCTAAAATTAAGGAAACAAATAAAACTCAATTCAAAATGTTATCAAGATTGTAAAAACACTGAGACTTAGGATTCCACTATTTTCCACCTTTTATGCGATTCAATTAATAATAATCATGCAACTCATACATTCAAGTTATTCTAATATATTACAATAGTTATATTTTTAGAAATAACAATTGTTTACCGAAAGCATAGAACATCAATACTCTAGGCTAAGCATGCTCTATCAAAAGAAATCACAATTGTTTAACAAAAATCAATAAATCAACTTTTAATCAAGGCAAACAATCATATAAAGAATTGAAATAATTAATTAAATAAGAATTACCATACAAATCTTGGAAATATAGCTTCCTTTGTCGCCTCAGCGAAGGGGTTTAGCTCCTCATGTTGGAATTACGCTCAAAAGTTGATTTCATTGCTCAAAAGGTGTTCACAAAAAAGAAAAGGTATAAAGCAGTGTGTTTGTAACTGATATAATTGTTACAAAACCCATTGTTATAGAGAAACGCTAACATAAGTATTGCGAAATCGAGATAAATGTGACAAGAATCGTTACAAAAGTATGGAATTTGAAAGATAAGGTAACGGTTTCTGCGACTGTTCTCATGTGCTATTTTCTACCTTCTTCTTCCTCGTTCTGCAGCTTCTCTGATTTATTTTTTTATTGCTCTATTCTGTTTCTAAGCTTCCCCAAAGTGCGCGTACCCGCTCTATGACTCATACCCAAGCTATATATACACAGCATGTGATGTTATTTTGAGAAATATTTCAACTGTCTTACCGTTTTCTTATCTGCAAGTTACGGTAATTTATTTTTTCTTTCTTCACACAGATTTTCCTTTTTCTGTGTCCCTGAGTTATTGAATATCTTTCCCATCCTTCAATAGAATTGAACCATGGATATCCTTCCCTTATCTCTTCATAGCTGCCAATTATTCAACCAATTTTTTTGAAAACGCGGGGGTATAACAACCACACCCAATATTTCGTTCGGCAATCTGTATGGACTATACTCCAGTATAATTTCGAGAGCACCAACTTAAAAGTGAGACTCAATCAAGAAAGATATCAAAGAACATTATCTCTTTCTCAATACAATCAGTAAATCAACTAGATAGAAATCTGTGAGACTAATTGTTATGAGAATAACTTGGATGGTACCAAAAACCAATGTCTCGAGTGTCAATCAAGTCATATCCAACAAATAAGATCAGATTTATCGATTATGATTGAACTACGCACAACTTGTGATATTTAATTATATAACAAATATAATACGGAAAAGAAATAACACAAACACCCAAAATTTTGTTAACGAGGAAACCGCAAATGCAGAAAAACCACGGGACCTAACCCAGATTTGAACGCAGCACTGTATTAAGCCACTATAGACTCTAGCCTACTACAAGTTAACTTCGGACTGGAATGTAGTTGAGACCTAACCAAGTCTCACACTGATTAAGGTACAGTCGCGTTTTTTACGATAGACACATTTTTGATCTATTTTGTCTCGATTATATATATTATTGGGGGTCATTTTCGTACTTATTATGGTGTTTTATGTGTGTGTAGGTATTTTTGGCCAATAATATTTTTTGGAAAAATCGGCTGGAAAATTTGATAAAGGCACCCGGAGTATACTTTCTATTCAGACTCTCACTTTGGATAAGGGGTACCAAATTACTAAGGGGCACCCAAATCACTATCGGCACCTCAACATCAAGATAATACCCAAATCACTAAGGATTGTTTTACTCCTTCCCATGCTTCTCTTTGGTTGGCGTGTGATGGGAGAAGACTTGACTCAGTCTGTGTTGTGTTTGGAGTGAGTAAACACAAATCGGCTGCCACAAAGAGCGTGAATGAGTTATTTTGAGATATTATTTCCCGTGACTGCATGAGAATATTTTTTAGATTATCCAGTGTAAATAGAGAATATTATCTGCATTTACTGCGAGCTTGGGAGGTGTTGGAAGGTATAAAATGGGTAGTTGGATTCGATAGAAGGGTGGAGAGAGAGTTGGGAGAAGAACAATGTGTTAATCAGAGATGCAGAGAATACTTTTTTTGCTGCTGCATAAGAGGAAGAACACGAAGAACAAGTGTTGCTGAAGACAGTCGTTAAGCTATAGTGTTAGCGACAAATTATTTGTACCGTTCTTTGTAACAGTGGGTTTGTAAAAAATATAAGTATTACAGACCCGATATTTATCATTTTTTCTGCCATTTCATTATTTGTGAACACCTTTTGAGCAATAAATTCATACTTTGAGTGTGTTTCCTTGATGATGAGCTAATTCTCGCACAACCAAGGCAATGGAGGAAGCTATTTACGCATGAATAATTGGTAACTATTTTTTTTTCTCTAATTTATATTTTATAATTCACTCAATCACTTATTTTGCAGAGTTATAAAATGTTTGCAGAATTTTCATAATTACTTGTGATTCAATTTGATAGGTTATACCTTTGTTTAATCAATTGATAATCTATGCTTTGGGAATACAATTAATATTTAAGAATATGCCTGATTATTTATGAATTAATAAATAAAGGATTTAAAAGATAATTAGAGTTTTGGATTATTTACCATCATTCATTCACGTGTAATAGTGGAATCTAATGTCTTGGTTATTCTTAATATCTTTAAATCAAACTTTGAATTAAATTTTCTTTATTTTTAAGTTTTATTAGGTCTAAAATCTATCGCTTTAACAAGTCTTGAACGAACCATCATACTACAACAACATTGAAAACCCTTCACCTTACGCCTCTTGAATCCCAACAGGACTCTGCGCACTTGACCCTTACCTGATCTCACCCACAAATAAGAGTTGATACGACCCAAAGTCAAAGACTTATAAACAAATCTGTCTCCCACAGATAAGTCTATTATGTTTGTTGTTTCCATCTTTAGATAAATCAAGGTGAACAAGAAACTCAAATAATAATCCGGTCTTATTCTCCCGAAGAGCAGCCTAGAATTATTAGTCACATCACAATAACCTAACTGATTAACAGAAGAAGTTATTATGAAGTCACAAGAGTCTGAGACGAAGAACTGTTGTGATTACTTTTTATATCTTACCTATCGGAGATAAATCTCGAGAAAATATTAGAGAAGATTAAACTCAACACGTTATAAAAATTAAGATCAGAATACGTAACTACAGAGAAAATAGTTGGATCTGGCTTCACAAATCCCAAATGAAGTCTTCAAGTCGTTAACCTAATAATGGTTTTGGAAAACCTAGGTTAATGGAGAATCGACTCTAGTTTGCAACTAGGACACACAAGAGTGTCGGGATTAGGTTTCCCAGATGCTAGAGTTCTCTCTTATATAGTATTTCAAATCAGGGTTGCTTACAACCAAAGCTAAGATAGCTTAGTAACAAAGCAATTGATATTCACCGTTAGATGAAATCTTGATTTAAGATTCAAACTAAGTCTGCTTAGAAAATAAGCAATCAATCTCCATCGTTAGATGGTATTATCTTGATACACACAAATGAAATATACCTATATTTATATATAAATGAATCGTACCTAAACGTGTATAACCTATTGACTCAATCATGGTTAACCGAAGTTAGCCATATGAACACTTATAATTTAGACACATTCATCTAACCCTTCTAGATCAAATATGATGATCAATCAATCATTATAGATAATGTGCTTTAAGAGAGTTATTCAAATGTTCAATATCTCATAGAAATATCCATGATCAATTTGAAACATATTCGGTTTGGTTTGTAGTTGTACAAAGTAGTTATACAAGAACCAATTCATGAACACAATGTCACGGTTTGCAAAACAAGTTCGCATACCTTATTTCATTAAAGTTCCAGGGACTTTAGTCCGCAAACCGAGTTCGCAAACGAACCTGAGTTCATGAGTATGAATATCATACTTACCGATTTTAGAACCTGGCCACTATGTTCGCAACATAGTATGCGAACCACATTTCTAGAATTACCTAGTCTTAGACGTTCGCAAACCACAATTCCGGACCTTTGAAAGTTAAACCCGTTCGCAAACAAGAGTTTCAGACCTAAAATAGTATTCACAGTTCGCATACAAGGCACGCATACTGTGCTATATCCAGACATTGGTAGTAGTTCTAAACTCTCATTTAATCATTGAAGCATACTTGGAATACAACAATGGTAATCTTACACATACCACTAGCTTCAAGTAATTTTCAAGTGATTAATCGATCAATACATATAGAGTCTGACTGTCTAGTTGATTCTATAGAAAGTAACTCGGAGTTGTCCATATAGATTGCTAATGGAAATATTGGGTGTGGTTGTTAGACTCCCGCTTTTTCAATTGGTATCAGAGCATGCAAACACGTTCAAGACCTCACAAGTCTGTGTTTGTGGCAATCTAAGTCTGAGGACAAGATCTCCGTTGCGCATACCAAAATATCTCCTAAAGCTTTTGATTATGTCAAGAACACCTCAAAGGATTATTCCTTAGTTGATTCTTCTGAATCCAGAGGTAGAAAAAAATGTTCAATTTGATGATGACATTTCTTCCTCTCATGAGGCATGTGGCACTCTGGCAAAAGCTAAAAAGGATCTCACCAGAATTTCAAAAAATACAGTTGAGATTATTGATTTTAATGATCATAATCAGCTTATTGATGAATTTTAAAAGTCTCTTGATCGAGAACGTGATCTCTATAACATTGAGAAACTTCTACAAGAAACTACTCTACAACGTGAAAAGATTAGTTCTCTTGAGGAGGTTGTTAAGGAAAACTCAATTAGAGAAAAACGTTTGCTCGAGACTCATTCATCAGATCTCAACAGACTTCTTGTTGAAAAAGAGAAACTAAGTACATCTCTTACTCTAGCTCATGAACAGTGTAAATCCTTGGAAAAGGAATACTCTGTCCTAAGGAGAAAATCTTCTGTACAATTTAATTCTCATGAATTACAGTACATGAAGAAATGTTCTCTAGAAGAAGATTGTGTCAAGAAAGGTTTACATAACTTGAAATCTTCTTATATGGCTATGAAGCAAAGACATGTGCCAATTATTGCTCATCCTCCACGAACCTGTACTTTTTGTGGGGAAAAGAATCACTATGCTATACATTGTTTTGCAAGAAGGAAACAAATTTCTAAGCTTCATAATTTGCTCCTATTCACTGTCAATGGAACAAATAGTCAGTCGACTAATGCAGTGAATTACATGCCCACAAGAAACCAGAAACCTTATAAGAATGATCTCTATTCTAGAAATAATCACAGGGCTCAAGTACATTCTGGCATAAATTCTTGTGTTCCTAAAGAAAGCATTCCCTGTTCTTATAAGAACGTTTCTGATAAATCTAAGTCTAGAAAATGGATGCCTATCTATTATGATCCTCTTGAACCAATTGCAAGAGGTCCTAGACTTAGTCCTCAAAGAAAGACATCTGATGGATTTGTTAAGAACGCCATGTAGTATCCTTTAAGTATGAAAATCAACCGAAAAAAGGAGAAGAAAACAAAGATCAAACAGTCAGATGGTATATACAACTCATTTCCTGATGATCGTATTGAAATTAATTTCCACTCCACCACCTGATTCCAGGTATTTGTTTCCTTGTTTCTAACTTGAGAGGTGCAAGGAAAATAATTGGGAAATACTCGAGAGTGTTGTATATTATTTATGTTTGAAATTTTGTGTTAGCAGTCTGCAAGCGTCCACGTTCTCCTCCCGTGAGTTCTCAGGGTTTTCTACTCTCGTTTACAAATGCATATATATATTATATATTGTGTTTTTCTTTTCATAAATTTTTTATGGAGAGCTCGGGAAGATCTCAAGAGATTGTGCATCTTAATATGGAGGAAAACAATCAGGAACGTGAGTCAATTCAGGAGCTGGTTCTGAAGAAGATGCTTGAAATAAAGGATCACAACTCCTGGATTAATGATTCTATTAAGGATTCAACTTGTTTTCAGAACGATTCAAAGGTCGAATTACAAATCTTCAATTGCAAATAAACCAACTTCTAGATGGTCAGACCAGAATTCTTTCTAATCAGAATATTCTGATACGGAATCAAAAGAAGCTCATCATTGACTGTGTCAAAGCTAGACAACTTGCTCGGGTGATTGATCGCAAAGTTAGTATTCTAACTCACGAACATGGTGTGTCTACGGTCAAGAGAATAAAGGAAATCAGTGATACATTCTTTGATGGTTTCATTGAAAGATACGAGGTTCTTAATGAACTCTGATTTCTGTTTGCCTAGCAAATCTTCTATTTTTCTTGTTTTGCTTAGTAGAATAACTAGTGTTTTGGAATAGCCATTATTGTGATTACACATAGCTATATCCAAAGTTTTCATCTTCTTGTTTTTAGATTTATTTGTTTAAACTCTAAACTTGTTTGGAAGATGATTTTTGCAGTATTCATCTTTTGATTTTATATATTGCAATATTGTTATGGGATATGTTTGTTTACGTCTGCGAACTTGACTGTCCCATATTTTGTCAAAAGTAAAGTCATTCGTGAATTGATATGCAAATATTGATAAAAGAATGAATATAGTTTTGACAAAACACAAAAGTTAAGCCTATATTGTCAATTATTGATGTAAGATAGGTTAAAATCTTTTGTGATTCAAGGATTATGTCTATTGTGTGTCATTGTGCAAATAATGATGGAAACATAAAATGAATCCTTGCTTTTTCCACGTGTTTATGGGTGAAAATGGTTTTTACTGAGTGGTACAGGGCCGTTTTGAGTGGCTAGAAATCTATAACATCCGACGAGGCAACGGATACCCTCTGTGGTTAAAGACTTATTTGCTAAAGGTTTATACTAATGATTCTGCTGGTACAAACCTCTTTCAACTTCAATGAAGCGACTCATGTTCTAGTTGGCATAATTTTTTAGTAAGCACTGGTTGTCGTTGGTAAAACATATAAATATGTGTTGGTTAAATGTATAACCCACAAAAATATATGTTGTTGAAGACTTGTACATCGTTGGTAGATGTGGCTATTATAGAACGATGTCAGTTGATAAAGTATTTGACCTACTGAATTTTGGTTGCTATATGCGTTTGGCCTTGTGGGTAAAGGATTTTATCCGCTAAACGTTTGGATGTTTGAGTGTTTTATCCACTCAATTTTTGTTGGTTAATGTGTCTGTCCGCTAAATATCTAGTTGCTTGGAAGTTGGTTGAGGGATCTGGGCACTGAAATTTCAGCTTCTCAAGGAGTCCAGCCACAGAATAATAGTCGGTGAAGTTTTGTAATCTCTTAATATGTCGTTGGTGAAGATTTGTTGCCATCAAAAGTTTAGTTGGTAGGTGCTATGAAATTGACATCATTGACCAAGGGCTTAAGCTAGTACAAATCAAGTTGCTCAAGTGCTTCAGTGTTACCAATTGAGCTGCTTAAGGTATTGGTAGAGTATTATTCAGTAGTAAAAAAAAAAACCAAAATAACTTCATAATTTATTTTATTTAGATATTTGCTTTTATTCATTATTTCAAATCACTACAATTAGAACATATTTGAACAATGATAAAGGAACCATGATAAATTACAAAGAATTTACACAAGTATTCAGCAAGTTAACCTTGCACCTACACCTTACGGATGTTTCAGAAAATGGCGACCCAAATGAGAATGCAATCGATCTGCAGCCGCATCAACTTGACACTTTCAGCTTATGAAGCAAGGGAATTTAAGCTTGAACTTTTTGTCATTGTTCCTCTCTTTTAGACCATCAACATCCATTTAATGACTGAATTTATGAGCCTGTATTCCAAAGTAATGAAGCATTATTATAACAGACGAAACAATTTGTTTAGTTCTCATAACAGAGATGAACTGCAACGCAAGCATCTCTTTCTATGATCAACAGTTCTAACAAGTTAATGAACTAAACTAGACAAAACCCACATCTTAAAAATCATCACACAACGATCAAAACCCAGAAAAATCCAACACCGCTGACATTTATTTTTTAAGAAGTAACATGCATGCCAAAATCAAACTGGCATCAAGCTCCTATTTTTAGAAGAGCAAGGGTATCGAAGAGAAAAGAACTGCTGCACAGAACATTGCAAAGTAGGTATGATAACGAGTATCAATTGAAAAACGTCAAACACAAAATTCGACAGAAACTCTTTCTGTATGTGGAACAATTATGCCCATTAAGAGAACTGATTGTTTGCCAAAAACCAGAAGGAAATCAACTTTAATGTTACCATATTTTATCAAACCTTCACTTTATTTGCAAAACAATGAAGTAAAACCCCAATCAACTGTGTTGCAATTCATATTAGTATTAGCTAAAATTAAACCTAATTTTAAACAATGAGTGATACTGGTTCAACCATATTCCAAATAGATAAAGAGACCAACTAAAAGACAGTAAAACCCGTACCCAGACAAAGGCACATAACACAACGTACCATTCAGAAAAGTCCCAGCAACCGAGGCATCTGCAATTTCCGTTATTGAGAATCTTTGCCCAAATCATCTTCACCCAATCCTTTAGCGGTTTAGCCAGGAAGTCGATGCAGAGGTTTTCATTCAATATTGTTGGCCCAACACCATCTTGGAGTCAAAATTTCACGTGAACATAATTATTAGAGTAACATGTAAGCAAACAGACAAATGAGATACGGAAAAAAAACAAATGATGTGCTGAACACTTAACAGAATTCAGTGAAACTTCTAATCAAAATGTTTACATGAACTAGACCTTTGATGCACTAAAACCCTCAGAGATGCCCAAGTCGATATAGTAGAACATGCAGCTCAAAGAATTGACTCTGCTATCTTAGATTTCACTACAGCAACTTGGCTTAGAAGCCTGAACTAACTTGATGACATTAGAAGGGCAAGAAGATATCCAAATAAGCTCATAAGGTTAAGGACAAAAGACACACAGACGAGAATACCTTGGGAACCTTGTCCAGGATTTTTCTAACCAACACTTCATAGAGACAACTTTTATTTTGGTAACTTCAACATGGGTTTCATTTCTAGCCTACCCCAACTTGTTTAAGTCTAAAGGCTTGGTTGTTGTTGCTTCATAGAGCATATTTTTGAAACTGGAACTCCACCATGTGAGCACTGAATTGATGTGTTGTCAAGGACGGTATAACAGATAGCAAGGAAACCCTCTATTTCTTGTACATTTTAAGTTCCATTAACTTAAACTAGTAGAGAAAAATTCTTTCTCTTGTTAAAATTAGGTTTAATTTTTAGCTAATACTAATATGCATGAGATGATGAAACCACCCTTTAAGATCAAATATCTCAACATCTATCTTCCAGGAGTACAAATAACTCTTCATAAGGATAAGCGCAACACTAATAACTAGACCATTAAGACTCCTAAACATACTTAAACTTCCCAAATTTAAAAAAATAAAAACCTTCTACACAAGAACAGATATGAATAACGAGGTAGGAAGACAAGGTTTAAAATAAACCTGATCAGTTCTCTTAAGGATCCAGTTAGGGGTCGATGAGTCTGTTGTGTCTCATCTTTTTAAAGAGCTTCTTATTGATCATAAATGACTTACGGGAAGGCTGCAAAATGTAAAACCGAATAAAAAATCAAATAAGTAACTGAAGAAGAATCCAAACAGAAAGATAGTTACAAAGAGAAGCAAAGGGAAGAGTAAATAGATGTAATCACCATTATCGCTTCTAGTTCAGAAGTCGGAACAACATATTGTGCTGAGAGAAAGCATTTGTGCTTTGATCCAGTGGTTCTACCATCAATCCAATGCAAGCACTCAAACACTAGTATATTTTTCAAATCACAAGGAACATAGATTTGATAATTGTAAAAGGTACCTTACATGTTGAAGCGTCATTGGCGCAAAGCATCCTGTTTCAATACAAGCAAACAACTTAGTATAAAATTCAGTACATACTTGTTAAATGGAGAGAGATTGTGAAGATTGATAATGATGATAATGATTTGTAGTAGTAGCCATGGACCAAATATCCATTTTAAGAAAGCAGCAAGAAATCATTTTTGACTTCTAGTACAGACTATCAAACAAGAGAGAAATACAAGCATACAGAGACACCTACAAATCATAGGTTGCACAAAGAATCTCTCTAATGGTAGAAACTTTGTTGGATGCAAATAAAACTTGTTTCTTGCTAAATATGAAGTTGCAACTTCCATTATTACATGAAAAATCATCTGTTGACTACTCAGTACACAGATAATCTTAATGAGAGCTTGTCCAATTTCGCAAAATATAGCATGTAAGCAAGCAGAAACAGAAATTCAAAATTAGGATCTTATAACTGAGGAATTTAATGTGAACAAAAATTAACAAAAATATATAAAAGATAAATCTAACCTCGTTAATAAGAATAGTCATGAACATACCCATAATTAAAAATCCAGGACTAGGGTTTCATTTTCATGAAAACCCCCAAAATTAAAACCAAAATGAACGATTTAAACCAAAGGAAATAGAAGTAATCTAAAACAAACAAATCTTTTGACACTTCTTCAGTTGGTGAATCCCTTCATATCTTCGAAGATCAATCTTTTACCCTGATAATATTTCAACACAAACCCAAATCCCTGCACAAAAATCATCCAAATCACAGTTTAAACGAACTATTCACCGATCAAATCTTAATAATAAAATTAAAAAAAAAAAAAAACCGAAAATCTTTACAGAAAACTAAACCATATTTGAACAAATAGACTAACAGAACAAGAACAAACTTTAGGGGTTATGGAGAAAAAAACATGATCTTACCTGATGAAATGAAACCCTAACTAATCGAGGTCGAGAACAAACCCTAATTATTAAACCAACTGCACTTAAGAAGACGAAGGGATTTTTTTTAGAGGTTTTGAGACCCTGAATCGTAATATTCACAGTGAACGAAGAAGATAAAGGGAAAAGATTTCCGCAGCTGAGAGAACAGGAAATAGGGCTGGCAATGGATAATCGATATCCGGTATCCGTTTCCGATTATTCGAAATCCTATACGATTTTATCCGTTATATCGGATACTGGATATCCGGATCCGATAACTTATCGGATATTTCCTCTTAACCTATCGGAATCGGATTGGGCTCTATTCGATTGGTTAATATCCGATATCCGATAAGGTAGGGGTTAACGGATAAAAATCCTATAGGATAAGGTCATACATTAACGGTTTACTAGTAGTGACAGTTGAAACAATGTTGCAATGGAAGGTTATCGGGCAATAAACAATGTTTAGTCGTCACATTGTCTTTAGCATTAGAGTAGTAGCAAGGTTCAAGTTAAAATGGTGTTATGTTTATGGTCAAAAAACTGAAGAAACGTCCATAATGATAAGGTCATATATTAACGGATAAAAATCCGATATCCGATAGCTTAACCTTAACCTTATCGGATTGTAATTTTTGGTATCCGCCGAATATTATCGGATACCGGATATCCGATAATCCTTAACCTTAACCTTATCGGATTTGCCAATATCCGCCGGATATCTATCCGTTGCCACCCCTAACAGGAAAAGAAGGAGGACTAAAGTAAAATAAAAGGAAAGGTAAAGAGATAAGGATTAGGATAAGGATGTATATTTCTTACATGTCATCGATCCGTATGACAAGGTTTCAACAAAGATCCGACGTTCCACAAAGCTGAGATATTTAATTGGTTGATCAGGATCTAATGGGAGGTAAGTAATAGTTCTTCTAGTATTTGGCTTAGAATAAGTCTATATTGACTTAGTCTTTCCCGAAAATTCCACCGATAGACACAAATTGGGGTCTCTCGCACCAATCTCGATGCCGAATACGCTGAGTATTATCCATTCAATTTCTTTTCGAGATAAATAAAAGTGAATTTTCGGTATCTAGCATCACTATATGGCTTTTATGTGAAGTTTGTTTCACTCCCTGCTTAGCATTTTTACCTAGCATCATATCACACCAACTATTTTAAGATCCGAACATAATTCAATCAATCTCGTTAATTTGAGCAAGTTTCATTTAATGTATGTTTTGGCAAGTATTATCACAACCAATCATTTGCTAATTAAATAACTGGTTGTGGTATTGCTATCAAAAATGCTTGACCTGCTCATGAGAAAATTATTTTCCGATTTTATGACTTATTAAAATAAAAAATGAATTAATAATAAATAATTGTATAAAATTAAAAACTACACGAGGGTTGGTTTACGACCCACTAATTTGGGCAGATGGGGAACCAGAATGAAATTGTGGTAAAATTATGGGATTATCGAAATAAATGAGAAATAATGTAAACAAAATATATTCGGCGAATCAAACAAATAACATTGGATTTCGCTCAATTTAAACGATCTATATTCATGATCTCACCCAAGTTTTCTTGTAGTGAAAATTCGATTTTTATATAAGTTACTGGGTGTCTTAAGGTATGTAGCTGGACATCTAATGCATTTGAATTTGGACTAAGAACGAATGTTATCTTTTTTTTCCAAAAGCGTTCGCTCGAGTATCGTCTCTAATTTTCTATAAACAAAATGCTTCGACCAAAAAAATTCTACAAACATTTCTATAAGTAATTTTGTATCTTTTTATGTAAGTTAAAACCAAACCAATGCAACATCATTAAGTAAGGGCCTATAATACTAAGAAAAATGAATCCTTTATATTGTAACCATTTTTTTAAGGGCCTATAATAACAAGAAAAATATATCCTCTGCATTGTAATGAAGTTTTTTGTTCTCATTTTCATCGCAATTTACCTAGTATTCTTCTATATTAGTTTCTGTTTCGACGATGCGTATAATTAATTTAATGAAAAAATCTCAACCAATTAGGAGGATCATAATAATAAGTTCACATGCACTATCTAATAGAAATGTTGTAAGAAACCCAAACCAAAATGCATGTGAAACTAGTCTTAATAAACTATTATAACTTTATCTGTCAAATGATAGCGGTCGAAGATTTTTCTACTTGTAAATCAATGGTGGTTGGAAGCTAATAGCCATGTTTACACTTTTACGATTGGTAAAGGTTTATACAGACAGATAGTTCTAGTGGCTCACAACACTCGCTGGAAGTATATAACTTCCAGTACACCTTTTAGTTTCCAAACAATAGTGGTTGAATGATACCAGCAACGACAACAATTTGATGGTTGGTATACATGTCAACCAATAGATTGTTATGGTGGCTAATGCTTTTGGCTGGAAGTATATAACTTCTGGTGTACCTTCTAGTTGCTAAACCATCATGACCGAAAACTAATAGCTATAAGGTAGATATTTTAGTAGTTATTACGATGTTGTTAAAGGATTCCACCCACAGTCAGTTACTGAGAATGGATGGCTATAGGTTTCTGCCAACCTGTAGTGCTTTTGGTTGTCAGGAGTAGTTGTTAAAGGATTCTACCCACTGGAGTTGGTATAAAAATGGTCGCTAAAGCCAAGTTTTCTTGTAGTGATAATGTGAAAAGATTAGTGCTCTTGAGGAGGTTATTCAGGAAAACTCAATTAGAGAAAAACGTTTTCTTGAGACTCATTCATCATATCTCAACAGACTTCGTGTTGAAAAAGAGAAACTAAGTGCATCTCTTACTCTAGCTCATGAACAGTGTAAATCCTTGGAAAAGGAAAACTCTGTCTTATGGAGAAAATCTTATGTACAATTTAATTCTCATGAATTACAGTACATGAAGAAATGTTCTCCAGAAGAAGATTGTGTCAATAAAGGTTTACATAACTTGCAATTTTATTATATGGCTATGAAGCAAAGACAGGTGCCAATTATTGCTCATCCTCCACGAACCTGTACTTTTTGTGGGGGAAAGAATCACTATGTTATCCATTGTTTTGCAAGAAGGGATCAAATTTCTAAGCTTCATAATTTGCTCCTCTTCACTGTCAATGGAACAAATAGTCAGTCGACTAATGCAGTGAATTACATGCCCACAAGAAACCAGAAACCTTATAAAAATGATCTATATTCTAGAAATCATCACAGGGCTCAAGTACATTCTGGCATAAATTCTTGTGTTCCTAAAGAAAGCATTCCCTGTACTTATAAGAACGTTTCTGATAAATCTAAGTCTAGAAAATGGATGCCTATCTATTTTGATCCTCTTGAACCAATTGCAAGAGGTTCTAGACTTAGTCCTCAAAGAAAGCCATCTGATGGATTTGTTAAGAACGCCATGTAGTATCCTTTAAGTATGAAAATCAACCGAAAAAAGGAGAAGCAAACAAATATCAAACAGTCAGATGGTATATACAACTCATTTCCTGATGATCGTAGTGGAATTAATTCCCACTCCACCACCTGATTCCAGGTATTTGTTTCCTTGTTTCTAAGTTGAGAGGTGCAAGGAAAATAATTGGGAAATACTCAAGAATGTTGTATATTATTTATGTTTGAAATTTTGTGTTAGCAGTCCGCAAACGTCCACGTTCTCCTCCCGTGAGTTCTCAGGGTTTTCAAAACAAGGGTTTTCTACTCTAGTATACAAATGTATATATATTATATATTGTGTTTTTCTTTTCATAAATTTTTTATGGAGAGCTCGGGAAGATCTCAAGAGATTGTGCATCTTAATATGGAGGAAAACAATCAGGAACGTGAGTCAATTCAGGAGCTGGTTCTAAAGAAGATGCTTGAAATAAAAGATCACAACTCCTGGATTAATGATTCTGTTAAGGATTCAACTCGTTTTCAGAACGATTCAAAGGTCGAATTATAAATCTTCAATTGCAAATAAACCAACTTCTAGATGGTCAGACCAGAATTCTTGCTAATCAGAATATTCTGATACGGAATCAAAAGAAGCTCATCATTGACTGTGTCAAAGCTAGACAACTTGCTCGGGTGATTGATCGCAAAGTTAGTATTCTAACTCACGAAAATGGTGTGTCTACGGTCAAGAGAATAAAGGAAATCAGTGATACATTCTTTGATGGTTTCATTGAAAGATACGAGGTTCTTAATGAACTCTGATTTCTGTTTGCCTAGCAAATCTTCTATTTTTCATGTTTTGCTTAGAAGAATAACTAGTGTTTTGGAATAGCCATTATTGTGATTACACATAGCTATATCCAAAGTTTTCATCTTCTTGTTTTTAGATTTATTTGTTTAAACTCTAAACTTGTTTGGAAGATGATTTTTGCAGTATTCATCTTTTGATTTTATATATTGCAATATTGTTATGGGATATGTTTGTTTACGTCTGTGAACTTGATTGTCCCATATTTTGTCAAAAGTAAAGTCGTTCGTGAATTGATATGCAAATATTTATAAAAGAATGAATATACTTTTGACAAAACACAAAAGTTAAGCCTATATTGTCAATTATTGATGTAAGATAGGTTAAAATATTTTGTGATTCAAGGATTATGTCTATTGTGTGTCATTGTGCAAATAGTGATGGAAACATAAAATGAATCCTTGCTTTTTCCACGTGTTTATGGGTGAAAATGGTTTCTACTGATTTCGGTAATTTCGGGTGTGTGGGTGAGAAACGAATTTAAACCCTAAACAATGTACTGCAAGGGAGTATTTTAGATTCGAGATATCAATCTGTACAAGTCCGGCCTAAACCAAGAAATGGTCGTTTTAGACTTGCTTCGGTCACAAAGTGGAGGAGAATGGTTTGGTTATAGAGGGAAGCAAGGAAAGTGATGAGACCAGAATAGTTGATTCTGGAAGAGTAGTTGTGTTACTACGACTTGTATAAAAAAAGTGGAAAGGCTAACAAATGGTAAGCTAGCAGGTATTTTATGAGTGTTGTATGCTCCTGACTGAACTTGTTGTTCGGTGGAAATAGGTAAGACCTATTTATACAAGTCGAAGTAAAACGTACTCTGGTCTCATTAAGGAATGTAAAAATGGGTAAGTAAATGAGAGTAGGTGGTATTGCATGGAATTGATGTTCCATAAAACCATTAACACATGGAATTGACGTTCCATAAAACCGTTAACGTATGAAATTAATGTCCCATAAAAGAGCGTTTCACCATTAACTCCCTGTATTTGATAACCGCCTCACCCTTATGACACTTCCTTATGACGGGGGTAGTGTACGCCGCAGGCTCTAAACCACCAAACCAATACCCAAAGAGGATCCTCCAATTTGTGATATGTGTTGATGTCTCGAATGTTTTTGTGGAAAACATATAGCATGTTGTTGTTGCCTGACAAGTCGATCTTGGAAGACTTGTTAGCTTGGTGACCTTCGACGGTCGAGATTTTGCATCTTAAGAGGAAAGGTGACTTTGATCGCCGCACACTTTCGTTTGTTGGTGGCCGCATAGGGAAGGCCAGCATGGTGGCGCAGCTAGGTTGGCATGACATTGGCGTGGCATGGTAGGTTGGCATGTCATTGGTGTGGCATGGAGGCGCGACTAGGTTGTCATGCCTTGGCGTGGTTTGGCGTGACCAAACTAGGGTTTTGGGTCAAAGGTTACCATGTGTTGTCTGGTAACCTTGGACATCTAGGATTTTCTCCTGGTATTGAAGGGCGACCCTCGATTATCGCATGCCTTCATTTTGGTAGCCGCGTAGGGAAGGCCAGCATGGTGTTGCGGCTAGGTTGGCATGACCAAACTTAGGTTTTCGGGCCAAAGGTTACCATGTGTTGTCTGGTAACCTTGGACGGATAGGATTTTCTCTTGGGATTGAAGGGGGACAGTTGATTTTCGCACGCCTTCATTTTGGTAGCCGCGTAGGGAAGGCCAGCATGGTGACGTGGTTAGGTGCGTTTGGCATGGTGGGGCCAAGGGCTTGGCATGTCGTTGGCACATGGTGAGGCTAGCATGGCTAGGGCCAAGGCAAGGTGCGGTTTGGATTGGCATGGCTAGGGCCAAGGCAAGGTGCGGTTTGGATTGGCATGGTGGGGCCAAGGGTTTGGCATGGGCGCTTGGTGTATCTAGCTTTGCTAGGGCTAAGAAAAGGTGCGGTTTGGCTTGGCATGATGGGGACAAGGGTTTGCCGTGGATGCATGGTGCGGCTAGCTTGGCTAGGGCCAAGGAAAGGTGCATTTTGGCTTGGCATGGTGGGACCAAGGGTTTTCCGTGGGCGCATGGTGCGGCTAGCTTGGATAGGGCCAAGGCAAGGTGAGGTATTGCTTGCATGGTGGGGCCAAGGGTTTGGCGCGACCAAGCTAGGGTTTTGGGTCAAAGGTTACCATGTGTTGTCTGGTAACCTTGGACGGCTAGGATTTGATTCTGGGATTGAAGGGCAATCGTTGATTGTTTCACACCTTCGCTTTGGTAGACGCATAGGGAAGGCCAGCATGGTAGCGCGGCTAGGTTGGCATGGGGCCATGGCAAGGTGCGTTTGGCATGGAACGGTAAGTGTGGCTGGCATGGTTTTCCATTGGCACTGGGGTGCGGCTAGTATGGTTTGCATACCTTGGCGCTGTAGGTGTGGCTGGCATGGTTAGCCATTGGCACATGGGTGCGACTAGCATGGTTGGAATGCCTTGGCGCGGTGGGTGTGGCTAGCATGGTTTGCCATTGGCACAGGGTTATGGCTAGCATGGTTGGCATGCCTTGGCGCGATGGGTGTGGTTGGCATGGTTTGCCATTGGCACATGCGGTGTGAGAATTACGGTTTTGTCCTGTCGAAACCCTAATCAAAATTTTTAAAAAAAGGTACCCTGGTAAATTTCCTCGCAGACAAATTAAAGGGTTCAATAAATGTGATTGGCTTGGACATTATTACTCAAGTTATGTGACGTCACTGTCTGAATAGGGTTTTACGATTTTACCCCTAAGTTAAAAACCACCATCAACATTAAGTCCCCTACTTAGCTCGGAACAAGTGCCTTGTTGCGAGGTAAGCATATGATGGTGACAGACAGGGACAAAATTGAAATGTAGGACATGCAATATGGTCAGGAAAGTCGGACTAACCTTTTTCGAGGGGCGAGGATAGTTCGTGATCCCACGTTTGGCATCCTTGCATGGTTTTCTATTTACTGTGTAGACCGTGAAGTGGTGAGAAGCGTTGGCTTTATCTGGCTACTCATCACCTTGGCTGGGTTAGGTAATATCATGACGTTGGTTCGTCGAGTTGGTGTCGGCGCGGCAAGTCATGGCATGGACGGCTTGGCATGATGGGGCCGCGGCAGTGGAGAAGACGGTTTGGAGAGGCAAAGCATGGCGGATTTTTTGGGATGTGGGGCCAAGGCAATGGCGTTGACAGTCTTGGCGTGGCAAATTTGTCTTCGCGGGACCGGTCGCCTTCTTTCCTTACTTGGCTCAAATAGAAATTTTCTTTTTTCCTCAAAAACCGAGAGTGTTATGCCCACAAAAGGGGCGTTACTCCTTCTTCTCAGGTTACATTACCGGTTTTGCTTATGTATCTCAGTGTTGGCGGCGGAAAAGAAAAACATGGGCGAGTGTGTCTCAAACACGTTCTTCTGCGTTTTTTCACCAAACCCTAATTATTTCGCACAACCATGCATGAGGTTTTCCCTTATGTTGGCTGGTCGGATGTCACGCCTTAATTCACGGCTAGTAGAAAATCTTTCCTTTTCGGGACTGCATTGTTCTGCTGAACATAAGAGATGATCTTGAATTATCCATCCGCATAGTTCGTTCTGAAAATCGCGCTCACTTTCTTTACAGCTATTGTCTCGTGTTTTCTCCCGGTTTCCATTTTATCTTCTTCCTTATGCATGTTGTTGGTGTAGATAGGGTGAAAACTTGCCAATTTTCTATGTTTCTTGTAGTGCATAATGGGATCTTCCAGAGGAAGCCGTACCTCTAATTCTTCGGAGAAAAACTTTGGAATCAGCGAAAACTAGTTTTCTTCTCATGAGAAGGCATTAGGTAGAATCGAATCTCTGTTCCATGAAGTTGGTGGAATTATCCAGGACCTTCCTTCTATATATCTTGGTGAAGTGCGGGCGTGTGTTCAAACTTTCTTGGGTTCGGTGAACATGGAGGAGGACTGAGAAGGTGATGAAGATCCCTGGTGTGTTGAGAGGGTTTAGTGCAGCAAAACTTCTTCTCAGCCCAATGCTAGGGCGAATCGGACCGCTTCTAGGTTAAAAAAATGAAAAACTGAGTCTGTGGAACTCTTATAGGAAAGCCAACACAACTTTTTCGTTCAGGACGGCGTCATAATTCTCGATTCTGATGCGGATGAATCAAGAAATCTTCCTCGAAAGGTCCCTGAGAAAACCTTTGAGGGAGACGCTGCGTTTAATGGGACTAAAACCGCCTTCGGAGTTGACGCCAGAGATGTCGTCAGCGACATTAGGAAGGTCCTGGTGGCATATGCTGGACTAGTTGTTGAAGCAAGTGCTGGGAAAGAGACATGCGATGTTGCTGTTGGGGTTGCTTCAGGATGGGATGTTGAGGTTGCTACTGCTGATGTTGTCGAATGAAATCTTTATTGAACGAGAGATTGTTGGGGAAAGTGCTTGAAAATATCCCTGACCGAGGGGGCTCGTGTTTCATATTTCGATGACTAGTTTCTCTCTTTTATCATTCATGTTTGTTGTTTATTCGTCCTGATGCTTTTGTAGACTCATCTTTACCTTCTTTGTATTCGTGGCGAAGTTAGGGTTTCACCAATTAATATTTCGCTTGTGTATTTTGAATAATTTAATAAGGTATTTCTGGTTATGATATGATGGTTAATGGCTTCTCAATGGTTTTGGATTAGTTTGCTGGTTTTTTTTTTTTTTTTTTGAGATTTGGAGAAACCATTAGGAAAGAAGTGTATGCTTGCTTTTTGTTTTTTTTTTGAATGAAAATGAAATTTCAGAGAAGAATAAAAACGGTGTATCCATCTTGGGGAAATACAAATATCAAGAGAAATTGCTGAAGGAAATACTAAAGGGAGAGTGGCTGGAAAAGTATAGCGTTTTAGGGATTGGAAAGCTTGAGGCCACCACGAGCGAACTATTACACCTCCCAGTTTGTCTGTGTTGATGAGCTTGCAGTATCCTCCTAAAAGAATGTCTGTCACCAGATAAGGCTCGTATTCCTTTTCCTTAGTCAAACCAATCCGAACAGCTATCTTTACCATCATCTTCCCAACTTGAAATGAGTTCACTTTGACCACTATGTCTCCGATTGAAAACGGGTTCAGGTGTTGTGCAACCGTTTAAATCTTGTTTTCGTTGGTCTCGATGGTAGCTTCCAAATTCTTTGCAAAGCGTTTGAATGGCCTGGCGCCCCATTCACATCTTTTGACAGAGTCCGTGCTAGTAATCGTGTTGAGTCCCCATGATGAAATAGGGGAAGAAATGACTGGTTGTAGAGAAGATCGTTCGGCCAGACTTACTTGCGTTTGGAATCCGTGAGTTAGTGCCAATAGGTCTTCTCCAGGCGTCCGGGTTCCATTGGTAACTCGTCGATGCGGCAGCAAGTGGGACGGTTTGTTAGAGATTCTTTCGGGCATTGGTATTGGTAGAGGGGATGTACCCAATTTCGCCTTGTTATATAGTACCCAAGAGTTCCCCAGTATCATGTCGTAACCCAGCTCTTTTACAATGTGGAATTTTTTATGTGTTATAGCGTCTCCTATCTTGACTTCGAGGTTGATGTAGCCGTGCGCGTTCAAGGATCCCCCTTCCGGGTTCTCAATCACGGATGGGGATCGGGTAGCCTCTTCTTTTGTAAACCCCGCTGCTTTCAGAGTCTTAAAAGTAATAATATTGAAGTTGGAGGCTGCGTTGATGAGCGTGTTGTCGAATTCAATACCTCTTAGATAGGACGTGGTCAACAGTCCCCAGTTTTCTTTTCCGATTCCGCCTGCTGGGAGAGCTTGGGCTCTTGGCGTGGCTTTCATGGAGGGAAAAAGCCGTTTACCCTACACAACACGATTGAGAGCCGCGAAAATATCTTGGCGCTGCACTTTGGAAAGGTAGAGAATTTCGCATACGTGTTGCATCATGGTGTAGATGGTGGATTTTCGACAAAGGGTAGAATTATAAAACTATACTCCAGATTCGGCAACCGGATGGGTATTGAGGCTCATGTCTCTCGTTAAAGCATGAAAGCTCATGCCATAAAATATCTGACTGAGAAGACTATCTCTCAGAGTACATGTGAATGTGTAGTCTCTCAGTTGAGGCCACGACACATCTCATGAATACTGAGCAATTTCAGTAATTACTTCGAATCTGGCAAACGGATGAATATCGAGACCCATGTCTCCATGCATGAAAGCTCATGCCACCTCTGATGGAGAAAGTCTCTCAGAGAAGATGTAGATGTGTAGCTTTCCAGCTGAGGCCACGGCACATCTCATACTGTATAGAATCGAAAGATTGGGCGGCTCCTAGACATCATGCCTGCTAGTATAGAGCGACAACGTCTTCGGAATGCAACCAGGTTTTCCCCGACTATGAAAGTGGAATATGACACTCCAGCAAGTTCATATTGCTCAACCCTCATATGATTAATTCTCCTAGACTGGAATCCCTTCTGGTATAGAGCCATCAATTAATTGTCTGAAATCGTCTGAATCTCCAGCAATATTCTACGAACCATCATCTGAATATCCAGCAATATTTTACGAGCCATATTTAATCATATGAATATCCAGCAATATTCTATGATTCTTCGTTATATTCCGTCACTTCAATTCGTGGTTCTTCCCAGCAGAATGCCACGGGTTAGTGATAAATATCCAACGAAACATGCATTTTAGCATCGAATAAGCCCTGACACAAAAATGGTGCAAGTGTAATTAGCAGATAATGCACAGACCAGCATTTTGAATGCACGAACGAGCATTTCAAAAAATACGAACGAGGAACCTATGCAAAATAGGAAGGAAAAATAATAATAATAAAATATTAGCAAAAGCGCCAGGGGACTGGGCTCACCAGCCGTCCAGTCATGCCGTGACCAGTCCCGTACCCAATTTTATATTTTATCATAC
This sequence comes from Papaver bracteatum, assembly GCA_023529315.1. Lineage (NCBI taxonomy): Eukaryota > Viridiplantae > Streptophyta > Magnoliopsida > Ranunculales > Papaveraceae > Papaver > Papaver bracteatum. The sequence continues at coordinate 2,076,650 of JAJJWX010002698.1, forward strand.
TTTTACTATTTTCCTGATCTCATGAAAATCCTCTCGTTCGAGCAAATTTTCTTTATTTCAAAGAAATTATATAAATCACATGATTTTATCAAAAATAATAAAGTTAGGAAAAGGTGTCATGGGACCGCCGACCGGCCGGTCATGCCTTGTCCGTGGCCGGTCCCACACCTCACGTCTCCATTATTTTATTATTTCTCTCAAATTATGAAAATTCCTTGATTTTATGAATTTTCCTTAGAATCATGAAAATTACCTAATTTCATGTATTTTTTTTATCTAAATCACATGATTTTATCAAAAATAATAAAATTAGGGAAAGGTGTCATGGGACCGCCGGCCGGCCGGTCACGCCTTGGACGTGGCCAGTCCCACACCTCACGTCTCCATTATTTTATTATTTCTCTTAAATTATGAAAATTCCTTGATTTTATGAATTTTCCACAAAAATACCTAATTTCATGTATTTTCTCTAAAACCATAGAAAATATTAAAAAATTAGGGAAAACTTGTGGGACCGGGCTCTAGCCGACTGGCCATGCCCTAGCCGGTCCCACACGCCTATTATTTGGTGTTTTGTTTCCTGATTTCATGAAAACTCCCTAATTTCAACAAAATATCTTGGTTTTCAACAAATCCCTTTGATTTTATGAAAATTCTCTAAAATCATCAAGATTTGGTAAAATTGGGAAGAGTGGCTTGAGACCCGCGCCCATTGGTCGGCCGGCCATGCCTCGGCCATTGCCGGTCCCATGCTCCCATTCCATATTTTATTATTAATTTATTTTTCTCATCTCACGGGAGTTCCCTAATTTCATCAAACTCTCTTGTTTCATGGAATTTCCCTCAAATCAGAGAAAATACATAAAATTACATAAAATTGGGAAAGCATGTGGGACCGTGTTTGTCAACCGGTCGGTCACTCCCTAGCCGTGACCGGTCCCACACCTTGTAATTCCCTATTTTTTTTATTATTTTCATCATCTCATGTATTTTTCCCAGTTTCATCAAAACCATGGATTTTGCATATATTCCCAAAATGTTGCTCAAACGTGCACCAGAAAATATCAAAATTCTTAGGACTAAAGCTCGAACACCATGGTGAGATGGGCACATCTTATTGACCGACCAAGGGTGACCCTGAGGCTTGCAAACAGCTGGTCCCGTATGTTTTAACGATTTTAACCTAATTTGCTCAATTACTCATATTAGGTTCAAACTCTTTCCAAACAATTGTAAGTTTGCTCAAATGACCATCCACTGGTCCCACACCCACCAAGAGCCGGTCTCATGACATCTTGGTCGGTCCTCCATATTTCCATAATACCAGGTTTTATTATTTGTCGCTCACACAACATTCTTTCAGTGATTAAACCAACATTTAATCATTCTTTCACCAACTGGTCCCGGGAGACTTTGGTATTTTTGCTCATTCGAGCATTTGGGAGATATATGGTGAACCCGTCATCCCATGTATATGGTCCTATGTAACTCTATATTTATTTGCAATAAATCACCATTTCGGTAAAATGAGGGTTTTGAATCCAAAGCTCTGCAGAAACGTGATTCTGAGCAGATTCAAACACTCTGATAATTTTATGTTGATTCCATAACCAGCACTTTATTTATTTTGCTTGACCCAGCAGTTAGTAACTTAAATTAATATTTTATTTGGTCTTGCTACCAATGATTCATCAAAAAGCAATATTTGCTCAAACTAGCAATATTCGCTCAAACCGGCAATGTTTATTCAAATTAGCAATATTCGCTCAGACTAGAAATATTTGCTCAGATCAAAGAATATTGGTTCAACTATCAATGTTCAACATTTCGGCAACACATTTTACTCATCTTAGGTTATAATGATACCTCGTCTCAGCAGACACGTTAAATTCATGAGTTTTAGAATATTTGCTAATCATGTTCAACTCAGAGCTACATGGACTCATCGTCCCATAAAGTCAGTAACTGAATCCACAGTCACGAGATTTCAATCGTGTCACATGGGGAGATATTAACTAGGGTTTTGGTCTGGAGGTCTATGGCACATATGTTTATCCACGATGAGAATGTGAGCAAGTCATGCAATCAGTTAGAAGAGTCAGCAAAGTAGTTGATGGAAAATTAACCAAGTCTCCGCACGATGAGTAATTGGTTTAACACGATTTCCCACTTCCCCACTCTCTGATTCTAGCAACTATCACACTTCATGGGATCATGGTGTTTTCAACTCCGGTATTATAAAATGTCTCTAAATCCTGATTGAAAAGACAAGATTCGAACACTCGAACATTCGTCTAGAAATTTCTCATCAAGGTTCATACAAACAATATTTCGTCTACACGAACTCAGAGAAATCACTCTAAATTTAAAACAAATTCAATCATTTAGAGCATTCTTACGCTGAATTCACAACACACCTACAATATCAGATCATCATTGATCTCACGCATTTCTCAGCTTCCCTCCTACATATCAACCTATCCTCTCTTGTGACCGAATTGACTCTGGAATGACCATTGTTCTTGGTTTAGTCCGGAGTCTTATAGATTAATCTCTCGAACTTAAAGCACTCCCTTCTTGCAGTACATCTGTGTGAGGTTCAACATTTCGCTCAGTTCAAGGAGTCTCCACATGGTCGACTCTTCAATCCCATAAAAACCAGGAAATCGTTTTTCTCCATCTACACATGGATTGCACAGTCTCATACACGGAGTCCCCAGAGACCCCAAAAGTCCTCACCAGAAGTGGGTCTTGATGTACTCCCTCATTTCCTAGTTGGAGTTCCCCTATTTCTATCTTCTCTTTGAAGATATGCTTTAGTCTGTTGCAATCACTGGTTGGGTGATGAAAAAAATCTGTGGTAGTGGCAGTATTTGGGGTTCGCCATCTCGGCCTCAGTCGGTGGGGGCCTGAGAGATGGTAGTCTGATAATGTCATCTTGAATCCATTATTCTAAGAGATCGATTACCTCCTCATTGGGAAATGAGAAATCCAAGATATTTTCTTCAGTTCAGTGATGACGCATGGGAGCTTTAGCAGCGACCTTCCATGGCGGAGTTTCCCGTCGTACTGGTGCTTCACGTTTAGGCTGCTGGTATGCAGTTGGGGCCTTCCTTTTCCCTCCCTCATTTATTACGCTCACATAGGAGGGGCCAGCGTTAAATTTCTTGCTGATGAGACATCTACTCCCGCGAGTTTCGCGCATGTCTTCGGTCCTAGTCGGTCTAGCTCTTTCCAATAATCCTGGTGCGGTCGTTGTGGATCGTCTGGTAGCTTCATGGAGTTCTAAGAACGTCTGGAAACGTAGGTTCTCTAGCAAGGCACGGTAAATTGGAGTCATACCGTTGATGAATGTGTTCACAAGATGTTGCTCGGTCACGTTTGGGTCGTGACAGTCTAGTGCTTGAAACTTGAATCTCTTAACGAAATCATTAGGTTTTTCGTGGTCCTGCTGGTACATTCTTCCTAGGTCCGAGAAGGTATCTTGTTCAGACACAAATAAATACTTCTTGTAAAATACAGTAACCATGCTACCCCAGTTGGGGATACTGTTCAGCGTGATGTTGTTGTACCATGTGTACGCTCTCCCGGTAAGCGATTTCGAAAACTCCCTCAGACGAAGAACGTGATTGTATTCATGTTCGCATAGGGACTCTAAGAAGCAAGAGACATGTTCACGTGTATTTCCGGTGCCATCGTACATGGTGAATTGAGGAGAGGAATATCCTCTTAGAAGAGGGATTCTTTGTATTTCAGATGGGTAAGGAGGTTGATGTTGATGCATGTCTATTTCATCATTCTTGAATCAGTTGCGGAGAATTTTCTCCAGATCCTCTCATATGACAAAGTCGGACGACTGACCTCTTTCCAATGGGGTTCTGGCACGAATCTCCTCATCCGTGGAGGCGCGTTCCGTCGAGGTGCTAGCGTTGGAGGTGTTTCTAAGCGGTTTTGGAGGGCATGACTCACGCGGTAGATGCTCTGTCAGGGCCTAGAGAAAGACGAGTACTTATTTTTGTATCCAAACCATATCCGTCTGGGCTCTAGCGAGAACCTCTTGTCGTTCCATCAAATCAGCGATTGTGACATAGGGTCGGCTTCCTATGGTTTCTGGTCTCATTGGTGGGGTAGTCGGAGTCTTAGTGGTGGTTGGAGGTGCCATGCATGACGAAGCGTTAGGAGCAGTAGATACGGCTCTGGCGACTAGTGGCGTAATGCCCGGATGGGTGTTTTCGGCACTGCCGTGGTTAGAAGGTTGTGCAGGGACATTAGATATGGCGGCAGCTCTGGCCCTGGTGACTGGTGGTGTTACACTTGAAGGAGTACTTTCGGTGTTACTGTAGTCAGCAGGTGACACAATGACGTTGTTGGAAGTAACGTTAACACCAGGGATGTGTTATGTGCTGGTGTTCTCAGCAGCTGATCCGGATATGAGTTCTACCATGTTGGGATCGGCGTTTGAAAGATGAAATCATAAATTGAAAAGATGATATTATAACCAATAGATCAATCTCCTACTGTGGTCGCCAATTGTTTATGGGTGAAAATGGTTTCTACTGATTTCGGTAATTTCGTGTGTGTGGGTGAGAAATGAATTTAAACCCTAAACAACGTACTGCAAGGGAGTACTTTAGATTCGAGAGATCAATCTGTACAAGTCCTGCCTAAACTAAGAAATGGTTGTTCCAGACTTGTTTCGGTCACAAAGTGGAGGAAAATGGGTTGGTTTTGGGGAGGGAATCAAGGAAAGTGATGAGACCAGAATAGTTAATTCTGGAAGAGTAGTTGTGTTACTACGATTTGTATCAAAAAAGTGGGAAGGCTAAAAAATAGTAAGCTAGCAAGTATTTTTTGAGTGTTGTATGCTCCTGACTGAACTTGTTGTTCGGTGGAAATAGGTAAGACCTATTTATACAAGTCGAAGTGAAACGTACTCTGGTCTTAGGAATGGAAAAATGGGTAAGTAAATGGGAGAAGTTGGTAACACATGGAATTGATGTTCCATAAAACCGTTAACGCATGGAATTGATATTCCATGAAACCGTTAACGCATGGAATCGATGTCCCATAAAAGAGCGTTTCACCATTAACTCCCTGTATTTACTAACCGCCTCACCCTTATAACACTTCCTTATGACAGGCATAGTGTACGCCGTACGCTGTAAACCTCCAACAAATACCCAAAGAGGATCCCCCAGTTTGTGATATGTGTTGATGTCTCGAATGTTTTTGTAGAAAACATGTAGCATGTTGATGTTTCCTGGCAAGTTGAGCTTGGTGACCTTCAACGGTCGAGATTTTTCATCTTAAGAGGAAAGGTGATCGTTGATCGTCGCACGCTTTCGTTTGTTGGTGGCCGCATATGGAAGGCCATCATGGTGGCGCGGCTAGGTTGGCATGACATTGGTGTGGCATGGTAGGTTGGCATGTCATGCCTTGACGCGGTTTGGCGTGACCAAAATAGGGTTTTGGGTCAAAGGTTACCATGTGTTGTCTGGTAACCTTGTACGGCTAGGATTTTCTCCTAGGAATGAAGGGAGACTGTCGATTGTCACACGCCTTCGTTTTAGTAGCCGCGTAGGGAAGGCCAGCATGGTGGCGTGGTTAGGTGTGTTTGGCATGGTGGGGCCAAGGTCTTGGCATACCGTTGGCACATGGTGCGGCTAGCATGGCTAGGGCCAAGGCAAGGTGCGGTTTAGCTTGGCATGGTGGGGCCAAGGGTTTGGCATGGGCGCATGGTGCGTCTAGCTTGGCTAGGGCCAAGGAAAGGTGCTGTTTGGCTTGGCATGACGGGGCCAAGGGTTTTCCGTTAGCGCACGGTGCGACTAGCTTGGATATGGCCAAGGCAAGGTGCGGTTTGGCTTGGCATGGTGGGGCCAAGGGTTTGGCGCGACCAAGCTAGGGTTTTGGGTCAAAGGTTACCATGTGTTGTCTGGTAACCTTGGACGGCTAGGATTTGCTACTGGGATTGAAGGGAAACCGTTGATTGGTGCACGCCTTTGCTTGGTAGCCGTATAGGGAAGGCCAGCATGGTGGCGCGGCTAGGTTGGCATGGGGACATGGTAATGTGCATTTGGCATGGCGCGGTAAGTGTGCCTGGCATGGTTTGCCATTGGAACAGGGGTGCATCTAGCATGATTTGCATACCTTGGCGTGATAGGTGTGTATGGCATGGGTTAGACATTGGCACAGGAGTGTGGCTAGCATGGTTGGCATGCCTTAGCGCGGTGGGTGTGGCTGGCATGGTTTGCCATTGACACGTGTGGTGTGAGAATTAGGGTTTTGTCATGTCGAAACCCTAATTAGCATTTAAAAATAAGGTACCCTGGTAATTTCCTCGCAGACAAATTAAAGGGTTCAATAAATGTGCTTGGCTTGGACATTATTACTCAAGTTCTGTGACGTCACTGTCTAACTAGGGTTTTAAAATTTTACCCCTAAGTTAAAAACCACCATCAACACCATGGTATAAGGTTGATTCTCCGATCCATAATTTTTGTGTAATTACTGTGTTGTTCCATGAAGTGTCTTATGTTGAGCACTAAAACAATAAAAGTTGATTGCCTTGTGATTAGCTTAGTTATTGTTCCTTAAGGTACTTTATATTGAACGTGATTGAACTAAATTAATCATCTTGTGTGATTATTTAGTTAGCACTCCATAAGTTTTCTAATGTTTGAGCATTTCTTTGACTGGGTTGGTTATTCATGATTAACTTAGTCATTGCTCCATAGATTTTTTATGTCAAGTGTGGCCAATTAAATTGATTACTCTTGTAATTAGTTTGGATGAGTATGACAATTAGATTATTTGCAAGTTCTTTTGTGATTAATTTAATTGATTTTTTAAGTCTCCATAAGTTTACTTGTGTAGAGCATATTTAGTCAAATTAATCTTGGTTCGCTGTGGTTAATTTTGATTGAATATTTCTTGTTGGATTCCAAATTCATACTTGTATGTAATTTTTTGAGTCTAAATAAATCCTTCTTTTCTTTTGAAATTAAGGTCGCTCTTGTTGTTCCTTAGGGAATGACATTTTATGGGGGAGAGTTCTTTTGAACTTGTGCTTAATTGCCAAATCTTTGTGGGGAGTGCGGCTGTGGAATATTACAGGGGTTATTTTGCGTCTTTATAAACTCCTTGATGAATGCATTTAGCCTCGGCTTTATGACAACATCTAAACAAGATGATATACATCTACCTTTGGTCATGAAATGTCTCTTACGGAAATTTCATTAAGATCCCGTTCTTGTACCTTTGCAAATTTTATTGACAAAAAGGGGGAGAATTAATATGTAGTTCACACTACAAATACATATGGTTTTCAGATCATTATGTAAGGGGGTGTGGTTTCCATGTGAGATGGAGTATTGACTAAGGGGGAGTGAAGTATCACCATAGTATTGTTGTTAAAGTTGTGATGTAATTGGACTTTGACGCTGTGTAATGATACTATGACACTGTATAACAATGCTTGAGAACCATTGCTTTTCTAATTGTTATAGATACGAATTTTCAACAACGATGGTGCTAAACTTACAACCTTTGGGATCATTGGATTACTTGGAATTGACGAAGATTTCGAGTATTGTTGAAGATTAGACGACATGTGGAATATGAGCTACAAAGTTTACTTATATATTTTTGTATTCTATATGTATTAATAGTTTTGCAACTAAAATTAACAAAAGGGGAGATTGTTAGAGCATTGCTCGGTCGAACTCGCATGCATTGCTATCTTAAGCATGTTTGTTAATATTAGTGATCAAAACTATAAAGTCTTTGATTTCTAGCCTACTATAGCTAAGGTTTCAGACTAGGATAGAAAGCGTAGTTGAGCTCAAGAACTCCATGGCGATCATCATACAAGACGAAGGACTACTCAAGGAACCAGTGGATCTTCATCGACTAAAAGGTATGTGTAGACTTGAACTTATATATCACTCGAAAGTATATCTATTTTATCTCCTATCTTGAGACAAAAGTCGTATTACTATATAGACTAAGAATGTACACATATGATATTTCGAGCTGAGTATATCTTGCTTATCTATTTCTCGAAATATGTGTTGGTAAAGCTTTCGCTTTAGCCAAGTTCATCTTTACCTAGTGACGAAAGTCATGTTATGTTTCAATCATTTTGGAAATTGCTCTGACGAAAAATAGTTTGTGAATAAAAACTATATAACGCCCTCTGAGAATGTTTTAATGATTGAAATGAGAGTTTAGACAATATAACCATTGGAGGATATAAGCATTGTTGTGGAAACACATATATTTATAAGTCCTTAGTGCTTGAACTGAAGTTTGCGAACATTTTTGATCAAGTGAAACCGGAGAAGTGAGTGAGATTCAGTCCACAAACTGGCGGAAGTTCTCGACCGAGAATTTTTGCTGGAGTTTGTGAACTCCATCCGGGAACTTAAGTCCGTGAACCCAGTCCGCGAACTTGAGTAGGTTATGTCCAAAAACGATGCTTGTGAACTTATCTTAATAAACTAAGGAATGCTATTGCAAACCGTGGCTTTATAGTTCATGAATCGATTCGAGTGAATCACATCATCTTTGCTTCAATTGTGTTTTGTGTAGTACATAAAGATCTAAGAAATTGAACAACTCTCTAACTAGTTCATTTGAGTCATTTGGACTAGTTATGGTGAAGAAGAATATGGTTGATATGAAAGTTATCATTTGGCTTACCATTTGGTTAACTAGTGTTGAACCAACTAATGTACAAGTTTGGGTACGGTTTTCACAAGCCTAGAAATGTGCAGTACATGTGTGTATAACAAGCTATGTTTTCGATCTAACGGTTGATAAATATTAGCTTGTATCTAATCAGGTTTTCATCTAACTGTGAATATTGAATACTTTGTTACTAAGCTAACATTGATTGCAAACCCTGATTTGAAAGACTATATAAGGGAGAACTCTAGCAACTGGGATACCTAATCCCCACACATTCTGTGTGATACTAGTTTGCTAAGCTAGAGTCGATTCTCCTTTAACCTTTGGTTTTCTTCTTCTAAATATAGGTTAACGACTTAAAGACTTCATTGGGATTGTGAAGCCAGACCGATACTACTTTCATCGTAGTAGGTTATGTCCAAAAACGATGCTTGTGAACTTATCTTAATAAACTAAGGAATGCTATTGCAAAACGTGGCTTTATAGTTCATGAATCGATTCGAGTGAATCACATCGTTCTTGCTTCAATTGTGTCTTGTGTAGTACATAAGATCTCATAGAAATTGAACAAATCTCTAACTAGTTCATTTGAGTCATTTGGACTAGTTATGGTGAAGAAGAATATGGTTGATATGAAAGTTATCATTTGGCTAACTATTTGGTTGACTAATATTAAACCAAGTATTGTACACGTTTGGGTACGGTTACACAAACCCAAAATCGTCAAGTACATGTGTGTATGGCAAGCTAAGTTTTCGATATAATGGTTGAGAGATATTAGCTTGTATCTAATCAGGTTTTCATCTAATGGTGAATATTGAATGCTTTGTTACTAAGCTAACATTGATTGTAAACCCTGATTTGAATATAAGGGAAAACTCTAGCAATTGGGAAACCTAATCTCCACACATTCTGTGTGATACTAGTTTGCTAATCTAGAGTCGATTCTCCTTTAACCTTTGGTTTTCTTCTTCTAAAACCAGGTTAACGACTTAAAGACTTCATTGGGATTGTGAAGCCAGACCGATACTACTTTTCTTGTAGTTGTGTGATATGATCTTACCGTTTTTTATCGTACGAGTACAATTGTAATAATTGGCTTGAGATTTTTATCTCCGATATGCAAGATATAAAAGTAATCATAAACATCTTCGTCTCATTGTTTGTGATTCCATAATATCTTTTTTCGCTGCGTCGATTAAGACTATTGTGAGGTGATTGATAAAACTGAGTTGTTTTTTGGGAATATAAGTCTGGTTTTATTGATTGGTTCCTGTTCACCTTGATTTATCTAAAGACGGAACGAAACTCATAGGTTTATTTGTGGGAGACGAATTTATCTATCTTGTAGACTTTTCTGTGAGAGACAAATTTGTTTGTTAAAGTCTTCGACTTTGGGTCGTAGCAAATCTTAGTTGTGGGTGAGATCAGCTAAGGGAATCAAGTGCGCAGTATCCTGCTGGGATTAGAGGCGTAGGAGCATAACTGTACCTTGGATCAGTGTGAGATTTATTGGGGTTTAACTACAGTCCAGACCGAAGTTAATTTGGAGTAGTCTAGTGTCTGTAGCGGCTTAATACAGTATATGTTTAATCTGGACTAAGTCCCCGGGATTTTCTGCATTTTCGGTTTCCTCGTTAACAAAATTCTGGTGTCTGTGTTATTTTTTTCCATATTATATTTTTATATAATTTAAATAATACAGGTTGTGCGTTGTTCAATCGATTAGAATATCCGACCTATTGGTTGTTGATTTAAATCGATTGACACTTGGATATTGGTCTTTGGTACCATCTAAGTTATCTCTCTTTGATTAGACTCGCGAATCATATTTGCTTGAGTAAATCAAATCGAGAGATTGAGATAATAACTCATTGAGTATTTTCTATTGATTGAGTCTAGTTGATTCTCTAGAAAACAACTTGGAGTTATCCATACAAATTGCTAATCGAAATATTGGGTGAGATTGTTAGACCCCCGCTTTTTCAATTGGTATCAGAGCAGGAAAACACATTAAACTTGATAAGTTTGTGTTTGTTTAGTCCTTAAAATTTGTCTCATGGGAAATTTCTTTGGAAAATTTTCTCTTGGCATCTGTAACGCACACTAGAAATTCTTAAATATTGATCAAGATCTATTATGGTCAAAACCTCTGATCTCTCATGATAATTTCATTTCATCTGATAAGGAAGTTTTAGATGATATGTGTCAATCTAAATAAAAAAATAAAAAAGAAGGGATATTAAGGAAACGTTCATGGCGCTCAATGATATGGAATCTCATGAGAACAACTACCGATCACTATGAGGAGTACTATCATAATGGATCAGATGATAAAGATCTTTTCAAAGCGTTCGAAGATGTTTTTAGATCCTTAGAGAGACTTAATTTTGTTAAGTCTAAGAATCACTCCAAAAAGGGTTCTGTACATATTAAACCTTTAAATAATATTGTACAACCTGGAAAATAAAAGAGTCCTCCTTTGAGGCACATCAAGCAAAGGAATGGAAGCTTAGACTCCCCTGGTTATCATTATTATGTTACGGGGACTGTTCACACTGATCAACCAAAAATGTTGCATGAGAATTTCTCTGCACATTATTCCTCTTGGTAACAAGACTGTCACTACCCCATATGTATATATCTTGAAATGGGGCAAGAAATGGTTGAATCGTGTACATGTTTCAATTTAAGCTTTCTAGTGCATCCTTCATGTTGCTGAATGCATAATTCTTGATATGCAATTGTCTAAACAAAGCCTCCCTTAGTTCTTTGTGGGATGAAGTTCGCAAACGGGTCCAAGTCAATGTTTGGTCTTGTTAAAAGAAAGTACGCTTACTCTCTTCTTCCTCTTACCCGTCCGCGTACGTGAACTTCTAGGTTTTTGTGTTATCTCTATTAAAGACCTTTTTGGAGAAACTAAGAGAAAGGGTGTTGAAGATTCACTCCAAGTAAGTAAATTCCTCCTATTCCTTTCAATTTCTTGGATCTCATGATGAATTCTAAGGGATCAAAAAGGATTCCCAAAGTCTCAAATAGCTCTAGTATGGATCCTCCTTGTGACCAAAATTCTCTTAGGATTAGGTTTGTGGATGAATCATGTGCTAGAATTTTTGATAAGATTTCATCTAAAGGTTTTATTTTAGAAAAGAAATTGGATTTATCTAGTGGACATGATGAGGATTTAACTTGTTTCAAAAAGTTCAATCTTGGAAATATCTTTGATGGTCTTGGTCAAGGTTTTGATTCTCTAACAAGAATTTTCTATGCCAACATCCATGATGTTGATCTTGATAAGATGGAATTCAAATCCATGGTAAATAAAAAAGGCTTCTTGTTAATAGAGAATTAATTTCAAAGATTACCAACATACCGTTGGGAAACGTGCATCTCCCTAGACCAAGTGATGAACGTCCCTCATGTGATGATATCTCTATGGGGCTTTGTGGTAAGAAGGTATCATGGAATCAAGGGAAGTTTCCTACTAATAATCTTAGTATAGCATTAATGGCATTTGGAAAACTAGGTATTCCCAATCTTTGTCCCTCCATAATTGAGAGTTCTTGGTGGAGCCACGAGTTTGCTGAATTAGTTTATTTTCTTGAATCGGGTGTTCAAAGTCTTGATATTTGTGGATTCATTATACATAAAATGGTTACAATGACTTCTCCCATCAAGATGTTAGGCTATCCTTGTTTGATTAGCCAAATCTGCCATGATAGTGGTGTTGACACGATTGGCAACTCTCTTGAGGTACCCAAATCGGTTCGTTCCTGTACCTTCAGGCGCATAAGGGAAAATGTGTGCAAAAGACAAAGAGATGCTTCTTTGAATGAGTGTGACCCTATCACTTTGAGTTTACTTCAAAAAAATTCACAAGGGAGTGTGTAAAGTCAATTCAAGGGTCAAATGCGTTCAAGAATAGTTGTTGGTGGTTGCAACTAATTTTCCCGAGCTCAAGGATGAGTTGAACACAATTCAAGCTTCTTGGAGTATCTCCGATGAAGATGATGAGTAATGCGTTGAAATCTATTAAATCTTCTATGGTTTTTTTTGTTTAGAAGAATAACTAGTGTTTTGGAATAGCCATTATTGTGATTACACATAGCTATCCAATGTTTTCATCTTCTTCTTGTTTTTAGATTTTTTTGGTTTAAAAATTCTAAGTTTGTTTGGAAGATGATGGTTGCAGTATTAATCTTTATGGTTTTATATATTGCAATATTTTGATGGGATACGTGTGTTTACGTCCGTGAACTTGATTGTCCCATATTTTGTAAAAAGTAAAGTCGTTCGTGAATTGATATGCATATATTGATAAAAGGATGAATAGACTTTTGACAAACACAAAAGTTAAGCCTATATTGTCAATTGTTGATGTAAGATAGGTTAAAATCTTTTGTGATTCAAGGATTATGTCTATTATGTGTCATTGTGCAAATGGTGATGGAAACATAGAATGAATCCTTGTATTATCCACGGTATAGAGCATTATTGATCCATATTATTATGTATTACCGTGAAGGCTCCATTGTGTGTCTTATGTTGAGCACGATACGACTAAGTCGATTCTTTATTGGCATGGTTGGTTGTTCCATGAGATGCTATATGTTGAGCATTAAGAACTAAATTAATCAACTTGTGTGGTTGTTTAGTTTGTATTCCATAAGTTTTCTTATGTTGAGTACATGTACAGTTAAGGTTGTCATGTTATGATAATCTTAATAGGGGTTCTATAATCTCTTGTGTTGAGCCCAAATGAACTAAATCAATCATCTAGTATGGTTATTTAGTTAGCACTCTGTAAGTTCTTCTTATGTCGAGCGTGGCCAATTAAATTGATTACTCTTGTAATTAGTTTGGATGAGTATGACAATTAGATTATTTGCAAGTTCTTTTGTGATTAATTTAATTGATTTTTTAAGTCTCCATAAGTTTACTTGTGTAGAGCATATTTAGTCAAATTAATCTTGGTTCGCTGTGGTTAATTTGATTGAATATTTCTTGTTGGATTCCAAATTCATACTTGTATGTAATTTGTTGAGTCTATAGAAATCCTTCTTTTATTTTGAAATTAAGGTCGCTCTTGTTGTTCCTTAGGGAATGACATTTTATGGGGGAGAGTTTTTTTGAACTTGTGCTTAATTGTCAAATCTTTGTGGGGAGTGCAGCTGTGGAATATTACAGGGGTTATCTTGCATCTTTATAAACTCCTTGATGAATGCATTTAGCTTCGGATTTATGATTGCATCTAAACAAGATGATACATATTTACCTTTGGTCATGAAATGTCTCTTACGTAAATTTCATTAGGATCCCGTTCTTGTACCTTTGCCAATTTTATTGACAAAAAGGGGGAGAATTAATTGTAGTTCACTGTGAACAGGTGAATCTCGATGGCATCCACGTGTTCACAAACAATGTTCGCATACACTCAATACTATGAATTATGTGCTATGCGCGGAGAGAGGGATGATTATATCGATTCATCGACTCACAACCTTCGGACTCGTCCTTGTTTAGTCGTATATTATCACTGACAACGCTTGTGTAATCGAATAAATAGAGATCAAAGCATAATGTAGAGTTTATCATGTGTAATATCGAATATAAAGTGCAGAAAGTAAGTGCTGAAATATAAATGAGACAATCATTTACGTGGTTCAGCAGTAAGGCATACATCCACGGGATTTGTGTTTCATTATGTGTAGATTGATTACAAAGATAGTCGAAATGACTTTGAAGTATGAACTAAGGCTGCGGGATGAAGGGAATCACTTACTCTTCCTAATTTTCTCTGTTATGTTCTCCCCCCTTGATTATTGATCCCCCCACTCTCTTAATTGGGGGGGGGGGGGGGGTATTTATAGGGTTACAACGTGGGGTCCACTTATGAAGGTCGTTGTAACCTTATCATCTTGTGCTTTGTGCCGATACCGCGAACCTCTTCATTTTTTACGATGCCCCCAGCATTCCAGGATTATCGACGAAGAGTGATGGTTGCGTCTTCCACAAGTTGGTCGACACGTATGCTACTAAGGGTGTTTAATGCGGGTGGTTGAATCATCTGCACGTGCTAGACAACGGTCATCTGCCCCTATCATCCATGTCAGTTGAATTTATCCCAGCCATCGATCTTGGATCTTTTTCGAGATAGGATAAAGTGAGTCTGAGGGCGCTTTCCAGTGCTTCGCAGCAGCATTATATCCCGGTACTCCTCGATCCACATCCATTGGATTTGTTAGATGAGGGTTCTTCCTTGATGACACGTTTCTTGGCTGCATGCGCGTGGCATCATATATTGATGCCCGGGATGGTACGTCTTCCACGTGTCTCTCTATAGACACGTGGCAGACGATGAAATATGTACTCACATTCACACTACAAATACATATGGTTTTTGGATCATTATGTAAGGGGGAGTGGTTTCCATGTGAGATGGAGTATTGACTAAGGGGGGGTAAAGTATCACCATAGTATTGTTGTTGAAGTTGTGATGCAATTGGACTTTTAGAACCGATGCTTTTATCATTGTTATAGCTACGGATTTTCAACAACGATGATGCTAAACTTACAACCTTTGGGATCATTGGACTACTTGGAAGTGACGAAGATTTCGATTATTGTTGAAGATTAGACATGTGGAATAGGACCTACAAGTTATTTATATATTTTTTTGTATTACATATGTATTAATAGTTTTGCCACTAAAATTGACAAATGGGGAGATTGTTAGAGCACTGCTCGGTCGAACTCGCATGCATTTCTATCTCAAGCATGTTTGTCAATGTTAGTGATCAAAACTATAAAGTCTTGATTTCTAGTCTACTATATCTTAGGTCTCGGACTAGGATAGAAAGTGTAGTTGAGCTCAATAACTCCATGTTAATCATCATACAAGATGAAGGACTACTCAAGGAACCAACGGATCTTCATCGACTAAAAGGTATGTGGAGACTTGAATTTATCTATCACTCAAAAGTCTATTTACTCTATCCCCTATCTTGAGACAATAGTCGTTTTACTATATAGACTAAAGATATGCACATGTGACATTTCGAGCTGAGTATATATCGCTTATCTATTTCTCGAAATGTGTGTTGGTAAAGCTTTCGCTTTATCCAAGTTTATCTTTTCCTAGTGACGAAAGTCATGTTATGTTTCAATCACTTTGGAAACTGCTCTGACGAAAACTAGTTTGTGAAAAACAACTATATGACGTCCTCTGAGAATGTTTCAATGATTGAAATGAGAGTTTAGACAATATAACCATTGGGGGATATAA
Organism: Papaver bracteatum; assembly: GCA_023529315.1. NCBI lineage: Eukaryota > Viridiplantae > Streptophyta > Magnoliopsida > Ranunculales > Papaveraceae > Papaver > Papaver bracteatum. Next base: position 2,092,623 of record JAJJWX010002698.1, read on the forward strand.
ACATTGTTGTGGTAACACATATATGTGTAAGTCCTTAACACTTGAATCGAAGTTTGCGAACTTTGTTGATCAAGGGAAAACCGGAACTTGAGCAGTCAACCCAGTCCACGAACGTGCGTAGTTCTTGAACCCGAGAATTTTTGCTGGAGTTTGTGAACTCCAACCGGTTATGTGAGACCGAAAACCCAGTCCGCGAACTTGAGTGGTTATGTATAAAAACGATAATTCGTGAACTTATTTAAATTATCTAAGGAATGCTATTGCAAACCGTGACTTTATAGTTCATGAATCGATACGAGTGAATTACATCGTTTTTGTTTCAATTGTGTCTTGTGTAGTACATAAGATCTCATAGCAATTGAAAAACTCTCTAACTAGTTCATTTGAGTCATTTGGACTAGTTATGGTGAAGAAGAATATGGTTTATATGAAAGTTATCATTTGGCTAACCATTTGGTTGACTAATATTGAACCAACTATTGTACATGTTTGGGTACGGTTACACAAACCCAAAATCGTCAAGTACATGTGTGTATGGCAAGCTAAGTTTTCGATCTAACGGTTGAGAGATATTATCTTGTATCTAATCAGGTTTTCATCCAACGGTGAATATTGAATGCTTTGTTACTAAGCTAACATTGATTGCAAACCCTGATTTGAAAGACTATATAAGGGAGAACTCTAGCAACTGGGAAACCTAATCCCCACACATTTTGTGTGATACTAGTTTGCTAATATAGAGTCGATTCTCCTTTAACCTTTGATTTTTTTCTTATAAAACCAGGTTAACGACTTAAAGACTTCATTGGGATTGTGAAGCCAGACCGATACTACTTTTCTTGTAGTTGTGTGATCTGATCTTGATGTTTCTATCATACGAGTACAATTGTAATAATTAGCTTGAGATTTCTATATCCGATAGGCAAGATATAAAATTAATCACAAACATCTTCGTTTCATCGTATGTGATTCCATAATATCTTTTCTCGCTGCATCACAACGAATAAGAATATTGTGAGGTGATTGATAAAACTGAGATGTTCTTCGGGAATATAAGTCTGGTTTTATTGATTGGTTCATGTTCACCTTGATTTATCTAATAGGTTTATTCGTGGGAGATGAATTTATCTACCTTGTAGACTTTTCTGTGAGAGACAGATTTGTTTGCTAAAGTCTTCGACTTTGGGTCGTAGCAACTCTTGGTTGTGGGTGAGATCAGCTAAGGGAATCAAGTGCGCAGTATCCTGCTGGGATAAGATGCGTAGGAGCATAAATGTACCTTGAATCAGTGTGAGATTGATTGGGGTTCAACTACAGTCCAGACCGAAGTTAATTTGGAGTAGGCTAGTGTCTGTAGAGGCTTAATATAGTGTATGTTTAATCTGGACTAGGTCCCAGGGTTTTTATGCATTTGCGGTTTCCTCGTTAACAAAATTCTGGTGTCTGATTATTTCTTTTCCGCATTATATTTTTATATAATTGAAATAATACAGGTTGTGCGTTGTTCAATCGATTAGAATATCCGACCTATTGGTTGTTGATTTAAATCGATTGACACTTGAATATTGGTCTTTGGTACCATCCAAGTTATTTCTCTTTGATTAGACTCGCGAATCATATTTTCTTGAGTAAATAAAATCGAGAGATTGAGATAATAACTCCTTGAGTATTTTCAATTGATTGAGTCTAGTTGATTCTCTAGAAAACAACTCGGAGTTGTCCATACATATTGCTAATCGAAATATTGGGTGAGGTTGTTAGACCCCCGTTTTTTCAGAAAAATTCTCAGAGGACGTTATATAGTGGTTATTCACAAACCATTTTTCGTCAAAGCAATTTTCAAAGTGATTGAAACTTAACATGACTTTCGTCATTAGGTAAATATGAACTTGGCTAAAGCGAAAGCTTTACCAACACATATTTCTAGAAATAGATAAGCAAGATATACTCGGCTCGAAATACCAAATGTGTATAATCTAAGTCTATATAGCAAAATGACTTTTGTCTCAAGATAAGAGATAAATAGACTTTTGAGTGATAGATAAGTACAAGTCTCCATATGCCTTTTAGTCGATGAAGATCCACCGGTTCCTTGAGTATTCCTTCGTCTTGTATGATGATATCCATGAAGTTCTTGAGCTCAACCAATTTCGATCCTAGTCCGAGACCTTAGCTATGGTAGACTAAAAATCAAGACTTATAGTTTTGATGACTAACATTGACTAAGGGTGCACAGGAACCGAGCCGGACCGACGGAACGTCCCGGTACCGGTGGAACCGTACCTAATTTTGGACCGAACCGAGGAACGGGGTACATGTACCGGTCCGAAAATAGGAACCGGGGTCTGGGGGGTACAGGTACATGGTCCTGCCCTAGTACCGTGCCGTACCGGACCAAAAGTACCGATTAGTGGTAGCCGTTAGATTTAGGGGATGATAGATTAGTAATAGCCTTGGATTAAGGGATGGTATATAAGCAAACATTATAGGGCTAGGGTTTTTCAAATTCATTTCTTTATTTTTTCCATCTCCTCTGTCTCTGAGAAGGAGAAGAAGTGAAGAACTCCGTTGATACTCTGTCTCTTACTCTCGTTGATTGATAACTCTGTTGGATTACTCTGTCTCGTTGATTGATAATCGTAAACTTAGGTTTATGTCTCAGTTCTTACCAAGAGGTAATCAGATGTTGCAGATTTTGATTTTTTTTCTTCAATTTAGGTTAACATTTCTTCTACTCTGCATCTTCTTATCTGTGTACCTCTCTTTCAATTTAGAATTTTATGAATCGTGAGTAATCAAGATTCAAGACAAATCTTCGATCTGATTATTTTAGGGTTTCACTTTCACAGGGTAAGACAAAGGGAAAAGAAATGAACTGAACTGGATTCAATCAGATTATCTAAGGGAGTGGAGAAAGAGAAGGAAAATGTTAGATATTTGTTGTTGTTTTGGATTATGTTGTTCATTGTCTAATGCTAATCTTTGAATGGTAATGGTGCTTTTTTAGTAATAAAGTTGTATCCTTTGGACTTGCCATGTTGTGGATTGGAACAATTTGAGAAATGGGTTTATTAGAAATGTCAAATGCCCTGATTTGGAAGTGAACCTTCTACTGAAATTGGACTGTATTTTGATCTGTGCTTGTTTCATTTCTTCTGTTGTGTGTGTGATTTGGAAAGGAAATTTGAGGGTATTTGTAAGTGATGTATATATGATATGATGATAAGTTACATAAGTATGGAGTATACACAACATAGTTCAGGATTAAAATTATAATAACTTGATGTTTGTATTCAATTGTTGCAATGTTGCTTAGTAATTGTTGTTAATCAATTTGAATGAAGTGATTTATTTTACAACTTAGATTGATGGGTAAATTGTTGCTTAGTTTACTGAGGTTATTTGGAATTGTTTATCAGTGATGGATGCATCAATTCGGAACATAATATGATGCCATTTCACTAGGAGAAATATTGAAGAAGCCACTTGCAATTATTTTGGAAGGACTTATAAGGCTAACAACTTCAAAAATGGAACAACAGCATTGTGGAAGCACTTTAAGAGATGCACCCACAATCCTAACAGAGCTCACATAATCAATGCTTAGAACTTAGCCTTAGTGGTTTATGTGTAATGAAACTTTAGTACTTTACTATTTAGTATTTACTTTGGAGTTTGAACTTTTATGTCTTTAATCTTTATGAACATTTATAGTGGAAGCACTTTATAGTTTATATGTATGAAAATATATGAATTCACTTTTATTTTCAGTTTCTATTTCCTTTGTGGTTGTCTTTTATTTTCTATTTTTATTTCCTTTGTGGTTGTCTTTAATTTTCAGTTCTTAACTTCTTATTCAGTCACTTGTATGAATTTTTCAGTTCTTATTTCCTTTGTAGTTTTCTTTAATTTTCAGTTCTTATATGTATGAATATTTGATTAGTGTTTGACTGGTTGTCAGTATGTGTATATGAAACTTATGTTTATTTGTGATTTTTCAATGATCAAGCATGGATGCATCAAGTCAAGCTTATGGAACAGGTACTCCTACACCTTCTTCAGCTGCTACACCTACACCTGCTACAGATACAGTTGTTGGATCCTCTATCCAACCAACAGATGGAGCAGCAGAGGTAGAGGCAGCAGCAGTAGATGTAGAAGCTACTTCTACTCAAATGGGTGGTAAGACAACTTGTAGCATTTGGAATCATTTCACTAGGAAGAATGTTCAAGAAGCTGATTGTAATTACTGCAAGAAGACAATAAAGGCTCATACTAGGAGGAATGGTACAAGTGGAATGTGGAAGCACTTCAACAGATGCAAGAAGAATCCTAACAAGCCAAAGCCAAAAGGACATCAAACTCTGACATTAAAAACTGCAACACTGGGTGAGGATGAAGGTCAGTTAATGTCTACTATTTTTAGTCAAGAAAAATGTAAAAGGGCAGTTGTTGAGTTTATTATAATTGATGAGATGTCCTTTAGAGCAGTTGAGGGTGAAGGGTTTAGGAGAATGATGCATGTGTTAGAGCCTAGATTTGTTGTACCAAGTAGAATGACAGTTTATAGATGTTTATTAGAAATGTATGTAGATGAGAAAGAAAAGTTGAAAAATTACTTCAAGTCAAGCAAGCAGAGGGTTAGTTTGACAACAAACACATGGACTTCACCAAATAATTTCAACTACATCTGTGTAACAGTTCATTTTATTGATCAGAATTGGAAATTAGAAAAGAGAATTATCATGTTTTGTGAGGTTAGTGGTCACAAAGGAATTGATATTGGTGAGATGTTGGAGAAGTGTTTGTCAGATTGGGGGCTTAAAGATGTTTTTTCTGTCACTTTGGATAATGTTAGTGCCAACAATGTAGCAATTAATTATTTGACTACTAGTATTGTTGCAATGACAAGGGAAGAAGAGAGAGCAAAGTACTTGCATGTAAGTATATGTTACTATGTATATGTATATGATTTATTTATTTTTACTTTCTACTTAGTAATTAGTTATTACTTTGTACATCAATCTAATACTTGTTTGAATTCACCTTTTGAGGTAAGGTGTGAAGCTCATGTACTTGCACTTGTGGTAAAAGATGCTGTGAGGGTCTACAACAAATCAATTGCAAGAATCAGGTCAGTTGTCAAGTATATAAAGGGTTCTCCAAGTAGGTTGGCTAAGCTTAGGCAGTGTGCAAATCTAGTTGGAATAGATTCTAAGACATCATTGATATTAGATGTCAAGACAAGATGGAACATCACTTTCTTGATGCTAGAGGATGCATTAGTGTATGAAAGAGCATTTACTAGGTTAGAAAGGTATGATAGGGAATATATGAAGTTGTTTTTTTCCTAAAAGAGAATGAGAAAGACTTGCCTAATGCTAATGATTTTGATATTGATGTTAATGTTGGTGAAGAAGAAGAAGTTTTTAGTGAAGAAGAAGAAGAAGTTGATGTGAAAGGAAAGAAGAAGGCACAAAAGAAGAAGAAGAAGGTGATAGTGAAGAAACCTGCTCCATGTCAAGAGGACTGGGTCTTTGCTAGAGGATTTGTCAAATGTTTGAAGGTATTCTTTGATGCCACTGTTGCATTTTCAGCCTCAACTAAGGTAACAACAAACATTTTCTTATGGCAATTAGTTATCATTTATGAACAACTAGTGGAGTTTAGAGATAATGTAGATGAAAATCCTTTTATTGCTACTATGGATGGAAAAATGTTTAAGAAGTATAACAAATATTGGGGTGATTATGCAAAGATGAACTCTACAACCTTTTTTGCCATGTTGTTGGATCCTAGAGAGAAAGAAAAAGGACTACAATTTTCTCTTGAGTGCTTGTATGGGAAGAATTCTTCTAAGGTGGAAACTGTTATGGAGAGCGTAATATTGGATTTTAAGATTCTATTTGAAGAATATAAAGATGTGTACTCAGTTTAGAAGGAGGAGTTAAGTAGTTGTACTTCTATTCAGGGACAAGCCAAATCAGTGGTAAGTAAACCAGGGGCAGGGCCAAGTCGTATGAAAGAGTTGATGTCAAGGAATAAGAGGTTCAAGAGCAACCCAAATGATGATGTGGGCAAAACAGAGTTGGATAAATATTTCATTGACAATTATGAATAAGGTGAAGGAGAAGATGGTGATGATGATGAGTTTGACTTGTTGGGTTTGTGGAAGACAAATAGTAACAAGTATAAGATACTTGCACATATGGCTAAGGATATACTAGCCATTCCTGTGTCATCTGTTGCCTCTGAATCTGATTTTAACACAGGAAATCGAGTGTTAATTCCTTGTAGAATCTCTTTATCTACAAGGACAGTTGAAGCATTGCTTTGCACACAAAGCTGGCTAAGGAAGCCAATACAGATTGATCTTCTATCTGAGTACATACTAGATGACAATGCTGAAGTTGAAGAAGGTAACATTTTCTCTTCATTACAATCTTTTTCCTTGTTACTTTTTTTAGTAATAGTTAACTTTCTTGCTATTACTTTTTTTTTTTGCAGCAATACTGGGACCTATCATCAATAATGTTGCCACTACTAGTGCTGCCATGGAATAGATCTCCACAAGGACCACAACCACTTCACAGTCTTCACCACTTTAATTCTATTTCTAGTTTCTACAATTCTACATTCTACTTGTTATTTTGTTTTGCCACCAGTGGCAGTGGCGCAGTGCTATGCTACTTGTTAGTTTTTACTTTGGAGTTTGGAACTTTGGATTGCTACTTGTTAGTTCTTACTTTGTTATTTTAAGACTCTTGCTGTGTGTGTGAGTCTGTGACAGTATAGTGTAAAACAGGTTGTTTGTTGACAGGGAAAAAGAACCGACTGGTACTGTACATGTACCGAATGGTACCGGAACTGAGGTACCCGGTATAGGTACCGGTCCAAAATTTTGGAACCGAGCCTAAGGAGGTACAAGTACTCGGCCTTGGCAAGAACCGAGCCGAACCGTACCGTGTACACCCTTAACATTGACAAACATGCTTGAGATAGAAACGCATGCGAGTTCGACCGAGCAATGCTCTAACACTATGGACATCAAAAACCACAAAAATGATTTTGTATCCAAAATTCTCAATTAAACTAACCGCAAGAAAACCCATGATTAATTTAATCGGAATACACAACCAAAATAACCACAAAAGAATCTGTGATTAGTTGGGAATGCTCACACAAGAAGACTTATGGAGCTACACAGTATATACATAAAATATAGATCATGGAAGATCAATACTATGGAATAAATAAGGATTCATCCTATTTTCCATCACTGTTTGCACAATGACATACAATAGACATAATCCTCGTAAACAAAAATTCATCCTATCTTCTATCAATTATTTGCATAACGACATAATAGGTTCAATTTTTGTTTGTCAAAAGTTCATCGATCTTGTATCAATACTTGCATATCGACATATAAAAGAGATAACTTTTGATATCGTATGGGACAATAATAGTCCATGGACGCAAACACACATATCCCATAACATATTGCAATATATAAAACCATAAAGATTAATACTGCAAAAATCATCTTCCAAACAATTTTAGAGTTTAAATAAATAAATCTAAAAACATTGCAAGATGAAAACGTTGGACATAGCTATGTGTACTCACAATAATGGCTATTCCAAACCCTAGTTATCCTTCTTAAACAAAAACAAGAATCAAAATTCTTTTAAGAAGTTTCCTAGATATTATAGAGCATTTTTAGAGCATCTACTGAGAATTCCTTCTCATTATTGAAGAGGCTATTGATTATGGGATCATTCAATTCCTCTAGATCTTCAGAAATGTCAGTTAACTCACTAAGTTTTCTTTTTAGTCCACACACGGTGTTCTTAGTTAGAGACAACATCTATTCATAGTGACTTATATTTTCCAAATAGGAAACGATTTGAGATTTTAAATCATTTCTCTTGTTGATGAAATATTTCACCATGCCTCTAAAATTATTATCATAATGAAGAGACATTTAGAGGAGGAACCTTCTCTATTAGTTGTCGACTTCACTTTCTTTATCCTTGAAGAAGAGATTCCTTCACAAAGATACACATTAGTTGCTTCAACTGCATATATTTTTGTGATCCTTCTAGTCACAAGAGCCATGAGACTGTATATTATGATAAGGGATGAGAAAGGAAGGACACGGAAATATAAACGGATTTATGAACACAAAACCCTAGAATGACATTGAAAGAGTCTTCCAAGATTTTTTATCCACCTTCCATCTTCTTAGGAGAATATTTTCTTGACCAAAAAAAAAGACAGATTTAAAATTACACAGACTTGAGCCACATCTTAAATGCAAACCTCATTTTTCCCAAGTTAAAGATGTGGATGCAAATGTCACCAACACTAATTAGTGACCGAGCGAGCCAGGTGCTCACTTTTTTTTTTTTTTACTTTTGGTGTCTTGTCAATGTTTTTTGTGTAAACAAATTGCTTACCTCTTCTAGATATGGATTTTTTTGTAACACCTTGATTATCCATACCAAAATTCATTTTCTGCATGTTCTCTTGAAGTTTGGTGATTCTTTTGTTGCTCCTTATGAGTCTCCAATAGGTGCTTTGATAATTCTTTGAATTTCCACAAAAATAACAAATCAATAAAGATCTTTCGTTTTTATGGGACTCTTCCCGTTTAACACAACAATCAACAATCGTTGTTCCCTGATTAGTTGGAACAGACGTGTTCTTTGAGCTTGCAGTTTTGCTTCTGAACCCCAAACCATTAGTGTTTGCAAAGGATATCTGACCAAACAACATTGCTAAAATTTTGTCAGAGCTTCCAGATAACCTTTGCAGATCATTCTTAAGAGTATTAATGTAGCGTCCCCTAAGCTAGCAGCTGACTAATCCAAGAGATTAACTATATAAAGAGGCACTAAGAATCTAAATCATTTACTTAAACATTCAATTAAGAATTCTGCTACAAAATTTAACCCCGCTCAGATTTTAAATCATTTACTGTACAAGAAATCCTCTCAAATGATACATATACAATAATCATTTGGTTTGCAAATAGAATATACAACATAATAAATATAGTAGAAGACTCAACGCCACGAAACTTCCGCTGCGCTCTGATCTTCACTGAAACTGAAAGTGGGAATGGGTGAGCACATCATCCCTAAAAGGGGTGCCTAGAAGGAATAACAACTAGCTTTCAAGTAATCATTAATATGATTCAAAGACAATGCAGGTTTTATCGAAAGTCGGTAATACAAGGAAAGACAATGAAACATAAAGTAGAAACTTCTTCATAGACATTCATAAATAACAGTAAACATCCATGTATGAGATGTATGTTTCCGCACATAAGGGAAGAATAATATTGTGGTGCATCGCCCTAGCCATAATAATACTGCGGTGTATCGCCCTAGCCATAGAATACTGAATATATATAAAGGAAGAATAATATTGCGGTGTATCGCCCTAGCCATAATAATATTGCGGTGTATCGCCTTAGCCATAGAATACTGATATTGTGTCGGCACACATCTCATACCACACCAAGCACACAAAGATATGCATGAATTTCACAACACAAAGATTGATTTGTAAAACAATAATGAATACAAGAGAGTTCGTTATCGATTCCCACCTCTTTTGATGACAAGCCTCGCATACCTCGAGATCCATGATCCACTGGTTCATCCTTTGAATCGATCGTTGTTAATATAGACTAACTGTTAATCATACAAAAACTCTAAGAATCTAGCCAAGATGGCTCACACAAGAATTATACAATTCTATCTAATGGTTCTAAGCCCATTATGGTATCTTATTCTCTATCTTTAGTATAACTAAGAGTTTACTAATCCAATTAGATCGATTATATAGTCCATAGCTAAGTCTTATGAATATCTACAACTTCGTAGAAGGAACCAAAGTCTAGTTCGGAACACAAGAGGTCCAAAACATCTAATTAAGAAAACTGCCCTAAGCCCAAGTCCACCAAAGTCAACTAACAGTCTCTAACGGCCGAACTAACGGTCAAGGTCAACTAACAGTCAACATAAGTCAAGTCTAGGGTCAAGTCTGGTCAAAGTCCAAGGACTAGTCAAAGGTTAACTTGGTCAAGGTCCACTGAGTCAAATCGGGAATCGGTCAAGGTCAGCTCATTTAGAGTCAAATCAGTCAGACAAACTGAGTCAGACGACTGACTGGGATTATAACTTAGCAATCAGCTAAACTGAATGCAATCTGGCCAAGGCCATTGCACATGCCAAAACTTGAGACACACCATAATGGTGTATCAACAACATATAACACAAATCCAAAATTCTATTACAAATTTAATTCTACCAAATAACTACAAGATTCTTTCATAATCACAATAGATCCTACCTGCGAATGCAGTTCCAAGCTTTCACAGCAATAACTATTTACAACTCTAAAAATCATTGTAACTGATAAGTGCATATTTCACATATATTTGGTGTTAATTCCATACTAGTATTTGATGGTTTTCTTGCAGATTATTGTGTGTTACGCGTGTTTTCTCTTATTTGTGTGTTAGAAGGTGAATAATCCAAAAAGAAGTGAATTCGAGCTTAGTTGTGCAGTGAAAGAAGCTAGCTAAGAGTGAGGAAGAGCCAAAGACCAATTGTAACTCGTTCAAATACAAGATTTCTACTTTTCATGGGGTATAGGACGACAAGGCAAAGGCAACTGCGAAAGAACGGAGTCAATCGGAGTTCGTATGAAGAAGTTATGGGCAAAATAAGAATGAACTTGGAATTAAACTGTCAGTCTTCCAGGACTGACAGTTGAATGGGCATCTCTTGTTAAGGGGCACCCTCACTGTACGTTAAGGGACACCTTCATGTTAAGGGGCAGACTAATTCAAGGGAACTGCTAAAGGAAGTCAGTTTCTGTGCATAAGGGGCTGCCACCAATTTGAATGTTGTTAAAGGCGCCCGGCTAATTCATCCGGGCACCCTTCTTCTTCTTCACGAGTAAAGAAAAGTGGCGGGAAACCTTTCAATTCAAATATCTACACTGCATTTCTTCTGGGATGATTTTGGTCGTGGATTAGAGAGATTCAAGAGCAGATATGAGTTGGATTAAGCCTGTTTCGATTAAACAAAGATGGTAAGTCGATTGGTTTTTAAGAATAACAAAGGTATGAGCTCGACGATGAGAAGAAAGGTTGCTGCCATTAATGGTGATGCTCGGGAAGAGAGCATAGCATGCATGGGTGATCGGTAACTGATGGAAGTTGAAGCTCGAGTTGCACGGAGAAGATCGTGGTGGTTCTTGGTGATAGTTCTCGTCTCAATGTTGTCAAGATGGCTTGCACGGAAGAAGGAAAAAATGGAACTGTTGGATGCTATGGTGATCGATAGTTGTGATGAATGAAGCTACAGGTGATTTGCAGCGATGGAAATAATGGGTTTGAGCAATGGCAGAGAAGAGTTTGCTTTGCTGGTGTTTGGTCGGAGACGAGATGGACGGCTCGATCAAGAACAGGGAATACGTGGTGCTTTTCTGTTGCTGCTGGATGTCTTGGGAGTTGGGAGAACTCGAGTTCAACATGGATACATCATGGAGTTGTTGGAAGTACGAAGTCTACTGTTGTCTAAGATCCGGCTGTTCGAGTAACATTGATGAACCCGAATGAAAGAGCCCTGGAATGTTCGGCAGTTGAGAACAAGAAACAGAACCGAGAGGGGCTGATGATGAGCGATGAAGCAACGGAAGGTATGAGCTCGATGTTGGCAGTAGTGGAGACTGTTGGCGGGTGATTTGAGTTGCTGCCGGTGTTTGGTTGGAACGATGACGGTGAATCGATAGTGGTTGAGCACAGGCTGTTGCAGCTCGACATAGCAAGAGCACGTGATGGATTGTGAGAACAAGCTGAGAATGATGTTCATGGAGGCTTGGAAGAGAAAGAACATGGCAGTGTTGAAAGTGTATGTTGGCTGCTGTGGTGAAGTTAGAGATGTTGTTTCATGGACCGAGCAAGTTCAGGGAGACATCACGGAGCTGTTGACAACCACGAGAGATGATGGTGAAGCTCAACTCGAAATAAACATGGGCTGGTAATGACAGGGAAGGTTGCTGCCACTGTTGATTAACGGCAATGATGAAGACGAGCTCGTGCCGATTGTTTGCATGACCGGAAGAAGAGTTGGATGACGTGAAGGCTGTTTGGAAGAAGAACAGGAAGAGTTGGTTTGAAATCATCATCCGGTAATGGAATGAGATGTTGGAAATGAACAGTGACGGAACTGCAGGTGATGCTTGATGACGTTAGTGCTAACGATATTGCGCATAAGTATTTGCACGGAAATAGTGCAGTACCCACCCAACAGAAAAGAAAGAGAAAGAAAATTATCCACTAATTTGGTGCGGAGAGCACTTGTTGCCGAAAGCAAATTTAGTGGAAACCATCATCACGTTGTGCGCTGTGTTGGGTATTTTCTCCCTATAAATAGGGAGCTTCGAAATACACAGTCTCATCGGACATCCCACACCTCTCCATCCCACACACCTCTTCTATTCTTCTTTCATTTTTAGTTTTAGTTTTATTTCTTCTTCTTTATTTTTGGTTAGTACTCTAATTATGAGTAGCTAAATTTCTATCTAGGATTAGGGATGAAATCCTACTATGTGTGCTAGAATGTTTTGATTATTTTCTATAATAATTCTCTTGGTCCTTATTCTTGATTCGTAAGGTAATAATTTTCTTCATGTGTCCTATGATGCTTGATAATTGATTTATATATTCTATGTTAGAGAATAGCATTTTATAGTGAAGAAGATTGTTAATTCTTTGAGAAAAATAATTGCTTGAAAAGATTTATTTTCCGAGACGTATTATTTGTCCTAAATCGTCTTGAGTAATTTTGGGAGAATGTTATAGGGAATAGTTATAATCATTTAGTATGTGTAGTAGTGATGGAATCTTGACATCCTAGACTCTTTTAATTGAACACAAAAATCATTTTTAGCATTTCCATTATTTTATAAGTTTTATAAAAATCACCATCTTTTTGTCTAAAACCAAATATTTAAAAAAGTCTGAGAATTGAAACCCTATACTTACCACTTGTAAAACTGCATCAGTAACCCTCTTCTTGACCCGAGCCATTAATAACTTCACTTGCATCCCATATCTGTACCCACAACACCTCTAGCTTCATATCCTTGCACTCTCAGCTCTTCAGACTCGATCCAAGTTTCACTCACTCCACAGTGTTACTAACTTAGATATACCATAACACTAAGACTCCATCTGTACTTCAATTCACTTGCACCTGCAACATGATAAATCCACCTCTTCTACTCAACTCATATCCCCACAACCATAATCTCCTTCATGTACTGTGTTCAGTACTTGCAACACCATCTGTATAATACTCATATACATTCATTACCAAATCCAGCCTTCAAGCCAGTTCTCTTCAGCACCACTTAAGACAGCTCAACCAAGTTCATCCTATATTTCAAACCAATACCACCAACACAACCATCTTCTTAAACTTTCCCCTTAATTCAATAACTCATATTCCAAACCAGCTCTACAGGTTCAATTATAATAATCCAAAACAACAACTATCAACATCTTCTTTAGGTTCACATCACACAAAACTACGTCCACAACTCAATTGCATACCCACCATATCCGTTCTAAAATTTTACTTCATTGATAATTCATAAATCCAACAACAGAACTTCATAACTTACTAAGATTGCAGATAAGAACAATTACCTTAATTTAATCTTGCTCAAGCAATTGAAAACGAACTCTGCTTTGCTTTAACCAATCTCCATAATCCATCATAGGACCACCAACATCATCTAACTCAATCCAGGACTTATAACAGCTACTTAATATCCATCCTCATCCTTACACGAGTGTTGATGGTGGAATTCTGTTCAGGGGTAAAATTGTAAAAGCCAAATTTTAAGCTGACATCCTGCGAGGGATAAGGCCTTCATGCGGTGAATATCCTCACCATATTAATTCATTGGAGCATGTGCAACCATCCCTGAGAATTAAAATCTACCCAGAACGGAGCGTGTAGCAACCATCCCGATTTTATGTAGGTTTGCAGCATTACTATTAATGCTTTAATTAAAGCCTTGTGTTCGACATGAAAACATCCGTAGGATACCTGACGGCGGGTTATATTAGCCCCGTTGAGCGCAGGCAAGACTACCCATGCTAGTCTCACCTGCTGAAAACAAACTCAAAAATAGGTCTCAACCGTCCAACTTCGCAGGCATAGATGGAGGGTGTAGATATAGATTCAGGGGGTCCTGAGCATGTTACCATGATCACCTCGAACCCACCTTCATGCATGACCGAACGGTCAAGACCAACTACAGTTGGTCCTTCCAAAACGTGCGCTCAAAGTGAGCATGACGCACGGCTAGGGTTCCTTTTAATCGTGAACGTCCAACTTCGCAGGCATAGTTGGACGACTTAGATTATACCTAAAATAAGTAGTGAAGTGATGATACACCATTGGCGGACCCACTTTCTACCTACATGACCGACTCCCTCATAGGCAAGCCGTGGTACAAGAAAAAATTGCCCAAACAAGCCTAGGTTGACGCCTTATGCAGGTTGAGAAGATCCAAAACGATCACGACCATCCAACTTCGCAGGCATAGTTGGATGGCTTAGATTGCACCCAGGGTCATAGAGCAAGCATGTACATGCTCACTGTCGGACCAAGATGTTGCATACATGGTCGGTCTTCCCAAAGGAGGTGCACGCAACCCAAGACCGATCACCCAAAGTGGTCGGTCCGAAACCCTAACTAGAGTTTGCGGCGCATATGTCGCAGAAACATCTCGAGCGTCCATCTTCGCAGGCTTGGATGGAAGGCAAAGATGGATACTTAGAGGGAACCGAGCATGCTAGCATGACCACCGTGGGACCGACTTCACGCCTAGATGATCGGCCAAGATTGGCAGTGGTCAAGTTCCTTGGTACGCGTGCCCAAAGGTGGAATATCACGGCCCCTCCATAAGTTCTAATCTCGACCACTCGTCTTTGCCACCTAAAGTGAGTGGCTTAGATCAAATCTTTGCAAGTCAAGTAGGCATGGGCGTGAACATCATTGTACCACATCCATGCAGGGCCAATCAGTTCCTCCATAGAAACTCCCTTAGCATGCAAACGTTTGGGTTGAAAGAGGCAGCATGCGTGCCTCCCATCCAACGATCGCAAATAGGGTTTCAAGCCATCTCGTCCGTCCAACTTTGCAAGCTTGGACGAATGTCTTAGGGTGCGAATCAACCAGCAAACAAGGTATCACCATGATCACCATCCGTCACTCTTATTCACAGGGTGACCGACCAAGGCGTGGCCTGCCCATACAGCCTCCAAACGGTCAGCTGAAGATGGCTGCATGCGATGTCATACCAAGTTCACGATTCACCCTGCACTATTTTATGTGGGTCCCACGATCCACACACTCGAGACATTAATCACGTCACAACTTGGGGATACAAACTGGGGTATTGGTCTGGCGGTTTACAGCGTGCAGCGTGCAACACGCCATCACAATATCGTGTCAGGGAAACATGGGCGGTTAGCGATGATAGGAGAAGTGGGCAAGCAACCGTGTGACACTAACACACAACTCCACTTCCTCCACTTTCCCACGAGAGACGTGATGAAGGCTTATCGACTTGTATAAATAGGTTCTCTTCCCTATTTCCAACAGAATACAGAAAACCAAGTGTTAATACCATCGTATTCAACACCCAGAGCCTTCCCGCAACATTTTCTAGCCTGCTCAACCTTCTGTTAACAAGTCATCAAATAGCCTTCATCTTCATACTCTCAACACCTTCTTCGCTTCCCTCCCTAAGATCAACCTCACATCCTTTACCTGTGACCGAAATAAATCTGGAACGGCCGTTGTACGCGTGTCGTAACCACAACAAATTAATTAATACTTTACTACCTAATTAAATAGTAATATAG
Organism: Papaver bracteatum; assembly: GCA_023529315.1. Taxonomy (NCBI): domain Eukaryota; kingdom Viridiplantae; phylum Streptophyta; class Magnoliopsida; order Ranunculales; family Papaveraceae; genus Papaver; species Papaver bracteatum. The sequence continues at coordinate 2,108,590 of JAJJWX010002698.1, forward strand.
GGTAGTCAAGGTCGATCCCACGAGGAGCAAGAGATTATTAGTTGTAAAATTGTCACAAAAGGGGGGTATTGGTTGTAAAATTTATAAAGCAAAAGAAATAAACAAAGTAATTAAAAGTGTAAGTTGAAATCAATGAGAGAGAATAGATCAAGGAATCCTTATTCGCTGCAAAACAATGATTAAAGTTATGTTCTTTTCCACTTGTTAGTAGTCATAGATTATCACCAACCGTAGGTATAGCAGCTAGATCAGTGCTAACCCCAAAATCCCTTATTTTACCGGATACGGAAGTTCTCGCCTTCCGGATTCTATTCACCAAACCACCTAGTAGTAGATCACCCAAGATGTAATTTAGTTAAACGCATTAAGATTCATGAATTTATTAGGTTGATATTAGTAGTTAAACTCTTAGATCAAGGTCCACTTGCTAACGTTGTTTTTATACACAATTGCTCCACGGAATACCTCCGTAAGGTCTTGTGTTTTCTACTTATGTGAATAGTCAAGAAACGATTACTTATCCCCTAACATTCACTAGCTTTAGATTAATTAACAAATCAATTTAGTTGACCACCCAAACGACCTATCAATCAAACATAAACACTAATATTAGTAAAAACAATCGATAATCATATGAAAAACTTCAAAGTAGAATTGAAACAAAACTCAAACCATATATTAAGAACTAGGAATTCATCCTCAATCAATAAGAAAATTAGCTACTCATAATTTGGAGTTCACACAATAATAATAATAATAATAATAATAATAATAATAATAATAATAATAATAAAGGAAGAAAGAAAAACTTATTGAAAAGATGATGGTTGCTCCTTCCTCCAATCCTTGTGCACTTTAACTCCTTCTCCAAAGTAGATGTGTGTAAAAAGTTGTAGAGAACTCTCTTATTTATAGGCTTCAATACTCTCCATATCTTTGTAGGAAAAGAATCCACATTCCATAAGAACACCACTTTCCCGAATTGGGCCTTATTCCACTTTCTAGTCCAATTCTCCAAAACTTCCAAGTTTTCATCCAATTCCCAATTCTAAGTCTTCACACACATGAGAGAAGTTCATACAAAATTCTGTATTTTTGCTCGCCGGAAAACTGTGTTTTT